>VXBT01000495.1:1111785-1191484 GCA_013400235.1 Oriolus oriolus
TTTTTCCTTTTTTTTTTTTTTTTTTACTTAAGAATTAATTTCTTTATCAAGATTTTGGCTTTCTATGCCTGAAAAATGTGAAATGTAACCAACCAGACACATTTCCTGAAACTGAGTTACCTGTTTCACGGACCAGAAAGTCTCATGTGTTGTCCGTCAAGATGGGCATCAGCCAGTGAATCACATCACTTCTAGCTGGGACATTTCAGGTACAAATATTATGATACTAATGTGAGTGTTACTTAGTGTCAGAATTTTAGATTAATTTTCAATATCTAGAAATATAATCCACAGTCTGAATTGCTTCAGGTCTGCCCTAATGAGTGTTACTGGCATATCACATCTTTATTGATGTTATTTTTAAGACAGATATGTGAGAAGAGGGACTACACAGAGACAGCATTTCCCTCCATTAGGAGTGCAGCGAGCCAGCCCAAACTGTATCCTGTCTGCTGAGGGTATGATGTGAGATTTATTATGAAAGTTTTCTCTGTGTTTCCAGCTTAAACAACATTATCAAACTACCAAATTTTTTTCAGAACCCACACTAAGGGAAAACAACATATTAATGCAGTGCAAATTGTTTGAAAATATTAATATTAAAATTGAATACTAAAATAGAAAATATTAATTTTACTATTTCTACTATTAATTTCTACTATATTATTAGTAAAAGGAAGAAATGCAGTTGTGGAAAAATTGCCCCAGCATGCATTAAAAAGGTACCCTAACATTTTTTAGAATGCTTAGAGCAATGAAATGTGGAACATCAGCAGTATTTAAAACTGTGTTTCCAAAAACAATCTCACTCATTGTTGAATATTTTCTTGCCCTAAATTGTGCCAAAAAATTCTAATTCATCTCTTGATATTCCATTTTTATTCCATTAAAAGAGTATGAATATGACATTTAACAGTTTTCAGGGCACAAAAATGCCATGGGACAGAAATGTATAGAAAAAGATCAAGATTTCCTGGGTTTTGTTTAAAATATTTCCACCACACTTATCAGGGGAGAATAATTTCAGATGCTAGGTGTTAATCAGATGAGAGTAGGTAAATGGAGGGTCTCACAGCATCTCATCTGTGAACTGAACATTTGTGTTACTGATATTTAGCAGCCCTTACTAAGCAGCGTTTGAGGACAGCTGGGAGAAGTTTCAACGGCCTTCAACTCTTCTGAGAAACTTCTTTATCTTGTTCTTCAGTTCCATAGTAATTGTAGATCTAACCATTTATTGGGTTTCACTGACTGGTTCTTAGTAGACATAAAGTAGATGTTTATTTCAGTTCTGCCCATGTAATGATACTGTAAATTCATACCCTCGTCTTACTGCCATAAATGCCTGTCTTCAAAGTTGAGAACATGATGCTGGAAAAGCTTGCAGACATTATGCAGACATGTTGCTTTTGTCCTTAACATGTAACTTCTAAAATCAGCATAATTTCACTCTATTTATCTCTTACACATGAAAAGAGTTTGGAGTTTAAGGATTTTTTGTTGTTGATTGGTTTTCTTACTTTTGCATCGATAAACTTTCATTTTAGTGAAAAGAACTCATACAATCAAGGAAATTTAACTTCTGGGAATCTTCTGATTTCCACCCTCGTGCAGAAACCTCCATAACTCACTAAGGAAATAACCACTTGGGAGTCTTTCCTTGAAACTGGGTTTGTCATATTTTGTGGCAATTTTCATGTCCCCTCTATTCATGTGCATTACTGTTCCACCTGTACATACTGCATTTACATTTTGCAGTACAGACTGTATTTTGTTGCATTATGACTTCATATATTCTGAGGGCCATTTGGACACAGAAAATATGTTGTGGTAAATCTCCTGCCAGCCAAATTAATATAATCATCTAATGTGAAGAAGCCTATAAAATAGGAAAAAACCCCAAACCAGCACCATACATCTACTTTTATTTTCCTTTTCTAAAATACCCTAGAGACATAATGCAAACTCCACCTTGGTTGATGTTATCTAAAGTGTGTCATGGCATCTACTTAAACGCTGATGGAATAATATACTGTGTAGTTGTAAACTGGTTTCAGACAAGCAGTTTTCTATAACATACAATTCTATTTTATTTTTGGTACACCTTTCTTCATTAAGTACTAGCTACAGTGATCAAGAAATTCAATAAGGAAAAATTCCAGTATTTTTATTCAGTCTAAAGCAGCACAATTTTCATGCAAACCTACCGAAATAATGTAACTTTTTGTCATGAACTTCAGATGGTGTTTCCACATGGAAAATAACAACCATAAAGGATCTGTGAGTTATCCACTTCAAGAAATTTTATCTGTCTTTTGACCCACTGCTGTTTCAAAGGCAGAAAATAGGTCTGAGTACAAATATTGCACTTGAAACAGTATTTCTCCTTATCTTGGGAACAGTGATGTACTTTTCCAGCATATCTGAATTTGTTTTACACAGTACTATACTAAGTTTCGCTTACAGAGAGCAACACAGTGCTAAACTAAACATCTGACTTGATAAAAACTGGAATTACCTTCAAAGCCACACCCCATGAGCCACATTTCCAATTTAAAGACCATGTTTTAAGTACTTGGATGCCTGGGTGAAATGTTCCTGAAACAGGTGAAACCTATGGAGCACAGTACTACAAACCTGTTGTTATAGTCTTGCAAACTCTGAGTTTCCTGCCTGAGTGGCCACAACAAGGAGCAATTACGGCAGTTTCTGAAGACAGTAGGGGGTAAATAAAAGCAAATCCCAAGCAGCCAAAGGTGAATGATAATGAGCTTTTTGAAAGGTCACCGCAAGTCACCTTCCTGCAGAGGAAGCACCTACATTTACATAGGGGAAAGTCTAAAGAGACATTAAATTGTGTTCTCTGTCACACACACACCACCTAAAACTAGAAAACGCAAGACCGAGACAAACAGACCATGCAGCCATACCTGAAGTACTTTGGGCTTATCAGGATATAAAAGATAAGAGATAACTTGATAAATTATGATTTTTTAAATTGTTTTGAAGTATTTTTATCCATGATGATAGAATTTGGCTGTGGATTGTCCATGCCCCAGATGCAGGTGACAGTTGAGGTTCAGCAGGCGTGGGAGAGCATCCCTTCCCAGCCTTGGCATGTGGCTTTGGGAAGGTTTTGGTTACTCTCCATATGGCCTGGAAATGGAACAAAAAACTCTAGTTGGCTCCATGGAGAATGAGCTCATGCAAACCTGCAAGGCACCTTCAGAGCTGGAAACACTCACAAACGTCCTAGCAACACTCAGCTGATTCCCCTGGAATCAAGCTGGCTCCTACCACATTTATTTGCTCTGGACATGTAGGATCTGAACTGATTTCATGTTGCTCCACTAATTTTCTCATACTCCACAGTACTTTTTACTTGCCCTGCAAGGACACTTTTCATTTGGGCCCAGTACTATTAGGTCACACAAACCATCTCAGGCCCAGCAGTTTGCCCAGCCTGGCAGGTTTTGCCAGATGCACAGAGCTCCTTCCTAGCTCTGTGGGAGCCAGAGAAAGTCCAGAAACATGAACAAAACCAGTAAACCTACCTGTCTTGGACAGACAACACTGTACTGTACAGGAACTACTGTTCCTGTAGTCTCTTCAACTATTTTATCTAAGTTTTAATACAACTTCAGCACTGGTTGCCCATTATTTCAGATATGGCAAGCCATTACTTCTCCAGTATGCTTTTCTGTGGAATTAATGATACGGTGCTTTTAAAAGACTGGCAAATGGCTAAACTGCCCTGTAATGCCTTCAAGGAGAGAAGGATTCAAGTGCAGAAACAGATTATTTGCCAAGGTGAATGCACTGAATTGGTGCTGGAAGTATTGGACTGGAAGATGAAAATTTCAGAGGTTCCACCAAATCGAAAGGCCAGTTGAAGCCTGAGGGGTGAAGAAATGAGGCACTGCAGTTGTGACAAGGCCTGCATGTATGTGTTGTTTCTAAAATGACTGCTGGGCTGTGTGAGTAAGAGCAGAAATACAGAACTGGACATCAGACACCTCTTCAACCTGCAGCCACCATCTGCCTGCAGCAGTGCTGTGTCATCATGCTATGATAGTTCATGACTGCAAAATTAGTGGGTCTGCAAAGAGTTTAATGTATAAGTACAACCTGTGTCAAAGAACAGTAGTCCCAGAGTAACTCTCAGGATGTCAAAACTATCAAGGTACCTGAGATCTGTGAGATCCTCTCCTCCCAACCACCACAACTGCCTCTTCCTTGCTATTTCAGTTCCCAGTGTTTTCTGACTAAAATCAAAATGCTGACTGTGTAGCATTTCCTGGTTCTCCAGCCTGGGTGCAAATCTCTTTTTTTTTTTGTCTCAACTGGGACAAGAGCTGGATGCATGCAATCTGTCTTGGTCTCTTGTATGGATAGGGAAGATGGGTACCCCCTGGGGCATTGATAGGTCACATCCCACCTGGAGACACTCAGGGTGTGGAGGCCCCAGACATGCCATTCAGGGTTGATTTTCAGGCATGGATAGCACCATTCTTTCAACACACACTGGATTAAACCAGTTCATTGTATTACCATGCATAAACATTTTTTACTCTTACTCTACAATAAATGTAGGGGTGGTTGTAATATTGACTTGAAATAAGGAATTATCATCCTTAAAAGACTGAGGAAGACTGACCTAGAACACAAAGAGGTTATTAATGCTTTTGAAAATATACCACCTGGGCTTGAGTCAATAGCTAGTGAGGCCATTAATAAAGAGCAAGACTAACAATATATTTGTATTCTCTTTGTGAACAAAATGTAACAGAATAGACATAAAATCCATCCTGCTATTGTCTTTCTCTTCTTGTGGTTGTGATGGAAAGGAGATGAATGTATTTAAGAGTGGTTTCCTATACATTGTAGTCTTGTACAGTATCCCATTAACATTACAGAATAGGATTGGTACTGCAATGAATTATCGAGACAAGAAGCTCTGTACATACTTCTCTATCACTCATGTAGGGTATGTGACTTGACTTTCCTACAAATTCACCAACTCTCCATAGAAATAAAATGTAAAATATGGCTACTCCTGTAAATTCTCTCTCTAGGAAAGCTTTAATCCTGAAGTTTTTAAAAATACCAATTTCAAGGAAATTAAAATACTTTTTCATTAAGACCTTTTATGCACTTATTTTTAAATGCTTAATTTATAATGTTATATTGCACTAAACCCTTCACTTTATATGAGATTGTAGGGATGCATGCTGACAGCTGGTTTTAGAGCAAATTGCTGCTGGAAAGGCAGGTTGCCTTTTCCCCACAGTCCCAGCTGCATGTTTCCCTCCTCTCTTCATAATGGAGTATGTTTCTGTGCAGTCAGTCGAGCTCAGTTAGCAAATTATCTACTTTTCTGGCATTCCAGGTAGAGCCTGGTACGAGCGACAATTGATTTTAAATCTGAGTAAAGGGGTGCAAACCAAATCCAGTTTGTAAAATCAATTCATATTCCAAGGCAGGTTATTAGCTCAGGCACATTTAGTTACCCTGTTCCATGCCAGAGCTGTATTCCAGCACAGATCCCTATCTGTTTGTACATACCTTGAGTGGTCAACTCCCAAGCAAGTTTTAAAGTTGTTTTAGAGTACCAAACATTAACTCTAGGGAGTTTTTTGCCAAAATAAACACCAAAGCAAACAGAAGCAGACTTTCCTGATAGCCAGTACTGTTCAAACAGCTGGAACACCTACTGCTGTGAGTCCCAGTACTGAAAGCCTGGGTGGGAAAATATAAATGAATTGCAATATGTTTCACAAGGTTACAGGTGATGAAAGCCGCCACAGTTGCTCAATGCTTTGATGTTTAGAGTATTTTAGTGTTCAATTCCTTCTTTACTGAAAAGGCAACTATAGATGGAAAAAATATTTGGATACATGAACAAAGTCATTGTGAGCTGTTCTGAACGGGTTTCTTGAATTTGGTCTAATGCATTGAGCATTCCTTTGTCTATATTCAAAGTTTATTATTTCAAAAATGCTGTTAAATGCTATATACATTCAAGCATGCACTTTTTTTTGTCTGTAAAGCAACACAAACCCTTGGAAAAAATGAGCACAGAGAGAAATTGGGTCCCCGAGCAAAAAAATTTCCAAGCGACGAGTGCTACAAGTGGCCCAACCCCAGATTATATGAGGACTTGCTCAAAGAACTCTGAATTTTCTGCATACAAATACTCACCTAATTTTCCCCCAACCTCTTTTCTGTATAATTCCCACTTTCCATAAACTGCATTTTGCATGCTTAAAGGTGACGACAAAGAAAAGAAAATAATATTTTAGAATCTCTGTGTGGCAGGATTAATGAGTGCCTTAAACTCAGCCCCTTTGAATAGGCATTTATTGATTCTCACTATAATGTAAAGAAGAGAATGATGGAGAATTCACTTACTCACTTTGTCTAACTCTCTTCTCTGGTGTGGTGAACTAAAAAGAACTGGAGGTAATGGTTGTGAGATTGTGAAAGGAATATATGAGACCTCAGAAAACTGCATCATTTACAATACCATTAATTCTTAGTTTCCTCTTACAGTCTTACTTTTCTAGTTGGCAGCTTTAGGTGCACATATGCTATTTCAAATTCAGAATTTGAATAAATTCACAAAAGAAAATTATGTGTTCACTTTACAAGGTCAAAAGAATTTTTTTTTTCACTGACAGCTCAGCCTGACCATATTGGACATTTAAAATTCAATTTGTGTTATTTCTGCCAAATCTAGTACATAAGCATTAGCAATAATGATTTGGAAGCCACATTTAGCTGGTTTAGCTGATATTCCTAATGTGACCATAACTATAGCATCTAAGTGGAGTACTGATAGCCTTGTTAAAGATTCATGCAGTGCCTGGGACACAACTCTATTCTATAGCTACATTAGTACTGCTGGACTGACAAATATAGCATTGTTTTTCTCACTGTAGTGTGACTCACAAAAACCTCTCACCATAACAAGATAATACTTTTATAAAATAAGTTTTCTGAGTCCAGCAGGACGTGACAATAATTAGGGAAATAAAAATAACAATAAATGAAAAACTAACATTTAAAACAAACTATCTGTAAATCTCATTCTCATTTAGCTTGACTTACTTTGGACTTAGCAGCAAATCTGATATCTAAGATCAAAATGCTTTTAAAACAGCAATGCAAACTTCAATTTATGCTGTCATGTCAGTGCAAACTGTAATAATTCGAGAATTTTGCAATTACCATTCACTACATGAACTTACTTGTTTCTAATTTTATACAAGTCAACATCTTAAATCTTGGAAAAGCTATTGATACACACAGGTGTGAGAACAGCACATGTGGATTCTTCTGTGCAGACACTGCAGGTGAAAATTCTGTGCTATGTCATGACCCACAGTGCCCTGTCGAATATGACGTGACTTCAGCGCACATGAGACATCACAGCTACTATTTCTAAAAGCAGCTCTGTGTCCATCAAAGATATCTGGCCCATATTCTGTTTCAGTTGAGCACCCAAAATCACAAGGCACATTCACAAATGTGCCAAATGTTATGCCTCTTTCTTGACATTTCACTTGTGAGCTCCCCTATCATATCACTTATTCCCACTGGGCAGGTTCAGCTCACATCTTGACTTGACGGCTTGCTGGGAGACCTTGTGCTGCAGCAGATCTAAGCTTACACGGAAGTTTAAGAAACAAAAGAAATACTTCTAGCCAAGTAGATTTTGGCTTCCTATTCTGTTGATTGTTTCACTGCTACCTCTTGTGCAACAGTAAGGAAAGAGGTGAGCGGTACAAACTACATTTAGTTCAAACTACATGTCCTGTATGTCCAGAACTGTTTTTAACCCTGAGAGCCAGATTCTGCTACATTCAGAGTTCTTCTGTCTTCTGAGATACTTCAAGCTCTCACTGCTACTAATGCATGTGAGAAACAAAGGAAATACACAGTGATATTTGCTAGAATATACACTCGAGGACGTGAGGCTGGGCTTTGATTAGAGAAGTCATAACATCAAAGACATCAAACAGCACACCAAACTTCCTCATCTCCCAGCTGCACCTCTGGAAGGCAGAGGCTGATGCCATAGTGCTGTCCTCCCATGCCATGCCATTGCCACCAGATGTGTTTCCCATCACATGGGCCCATGCTACTCCAGCTGTGTGCAGGCTCTAGTCTGAACCACCACCACCATCACAGCCACCCCGGCTGATCTTCACGCCCACTTCTGGCCCTTGAGCAGTGACCTTTGCTGCTGCTGCCTTTCCCGGAGCTGCTGCCAGGGCTGTGTGTGGTGTGTGCCAGCGGGCAGCAGCTGCACTGCCAAGGACTTGCAGAGCACACTCCCACGTGGCCAAAGAAGTGCCGAAAGAACATGGATGTGGGGAAAGGGCATCATGGCCCCTGATGGAGGATCAGGCACGTACTCTGACTCTGTATTCAGTGCAGCAACAGCACGTGGCTCTTAATCATTATAACTGAATTTTTCATTCTAATTCTTTGAGAAGTGAGACTCTGAAACTAGCTTTATATTTGGGGCTGGCTCAGAATGGTTTATCTCATACAGTGCAGTCCGATTTCAACTGGAAAAAAATATAGCCTTATAGCAGTTAAGCTGGTAATAAACTACTACCTTAAATCATTTTTCCCAATTAAAAATAAAATCTATATTTTTTTAATACAAATAATGTCTCACAATCATCCTAATTATAGTTTTAAAGTGCCAAATTCTTTGAAAAATCATTACAAGCCAGCTAAAGGGAGAGTGGAAAACAGTTTTATCCTAATTATATAATTGTGAAGTTTTACAATAAAGAAGTTTTTAAGAATTTCCGTTTGTCTGAAGTGCCTTGTAGACTTCTTTACAGTGTTTTAATTGCACAATCAAAAGCAAACACCTGTTTGAAATTAGCATACATCCAAATAAGGAACAAAGACATGCATTTTTGACAGTGAGAATAATTAACCACTGGAACAGACTATCAAAGGATACAATGCATTCTCATTCACTCTCCTTAAATCAAGAGCAGGTCTGTTTTTAAAAGACACTGTCTCTTATCCTGGGTTCGTTTATTTGAAGTTCCATGATCTGTGCTATGCAGGAGATTGTAATAATGATGGTAATTTTTTGCTAGAGATGTCAGAGAATATTTTGGCTTCTGGGACAGTCACAGAGCACATCCCTGAGCTCTGGCTCCTGTCAGCTGCCATCAGCCTGCAGTCCCTCTTTCCTGCAGATGAAACCGTCAGCAAGTTTTAGAGATATTTATCCCTATTTGGTCTGTAGCTTTCACACTGCCCCTAGTACAACCTTCCAGCTTGAAATCTCTTTATTTGTTAGAATGAAAATTATATAGTAGTTGCTCTGATAGTGTTTTGCAAAAGGAAAAAAAATTGCATATATTTAATTAAAACCTAAGAGCCTAATTCAGAGGTGTTTTAAGCATCTTTCATTGATTTCACTATCCCTAGCTTTAAAAACACAGCTGTTACTTCTTAGACTTGAATACTTGGACCTTGTTGTGCCAAGACATGTTCAAGCACTGAATTAAATGTGGTCCCAAGCATGAACAGCTTACACAGATGCTTCAAAGCAGTGAACCAAATTCCACTCCAATGCAAAATTTACTATATTTATACCCTAAATATTTCTCATCACTGCTGGTCTGGCTGGGGGTGCAGACTACACCTGCCTCTCACTTAAATTACTAGGGGATGAGCCTGCACTCAATAAAAGACAGAGCCAGTCGCCTCGGGATTCGTCACCCAAATCCAGCCTTTGTTGTATCCTCCAGGCTCTGCAGGAGGATAGATCCTGAATAGGAAAGCTATTGCTGGCCTAAGTAGTACTTACAAGCCAGGTAGGGATTTCTGCTAGGAAATCCACTCAGGTACAGTGGGATTATGCTGTGACAGTTCCTTTCTGCTATTTCTCTGTTCTGTCTTTTGTTTTCCTCTCGATTCTTTGATCTGCTCCTTGTAAACAGAGTGGATCTCTTGAGCGAAGCAGTGATCCATGGCCATCTTGGCCACAGTGCCCACAAAGTGACTGAGTTTAAACACTCTGTTGACAGGACGAAAAGAAGCAAAAATTCAGCTTCTGGACAAGAGGAGAGCAGACTTCAGGATGCTCTGGGAATTAGTAAGTATAGTCCCCTGGGAAAGGTTTTTGTGGGTGCTGAGGTCCATTGATGCTGGTCACTTTTTAAACATCACCTCCTAAGGGCACAGAAGTGGGCAATTCCCAAATGCTGGAATTCAAGCAGGTGAGGCAGAAGGCCAGCTTGGCTGAACAGGATTCTTCTCTTCGAAATAAGGCAAATTAGGAAGGTGTATGCCCAGTGGAAGCAAGGTCAGGTAACATGAGAAAAATAGAGAGATACTGCTTGCCATTGAAGGGAGAAAATTCATACAGCCAAAGCTCAACTGGAGTTGAAGCTGATAGAACTGTGGGGAAAAAAAAGAATTTTTTCAAATCCATTAATGGCAATAGGCCAGGTGTAAAATTAACATTGACCCATTATGGGATGAGGATGATCACCTCACAAATAGGGACGTGGACAAGCCAGAGGTGTTTAACATGTTCTTTGCCTCAGTTTCCAACATGGATGATGGACCAAGAGGGTCTCAATGCCCTGAGTGGAGGACCATGGCTGTGAGAATGATCAACTCCCTGTCAACCCTGAAACTGTGCAGGATCTGTTTCTCCAGCTGGATCCCTACAAATCTATGGGACATTATGGCATTCATCCAAGAAGCCTCAAAGAACTTCTGATATCATTGTAAGACTTGATGATTTTTGAGCGGTCTTGGGAATCCGGAGAGGTCTTGGCTGACGCTTCATGAGAGGAAAGTCCTGCTTATCAAACCTGATTTCCTTTTATGACAAGGTAACCCACCCGGCTGACCAAGAGAAGCCAGCTGATGTAATCCTTTTGGATTTCAGTAAAGCTTTCAATACTGTCACAGGATCGATCCATCTGGACAAAACATCCAGCATTCAACTGGATAAACACATCATGTGCTGGGTGAGCAACTGGCTCATGGGTCGGGCACAGTGAATACAGACATCAGTCTGGGGACCTGTCACTAGTGGGGTTCCACAGGGCTCCATCCTCAGCCCTGTGCTCTTCAATGTTTTCATAAATTACTTGGATGCAGGACAAGAAGGGATAGTGAGCAAGTTTGAAGATGATACAAAACTGGGAGGAGCTGTTGACTCTCTTGAAGGCAGGGAGGCCCTGCAGAGACCTCAACAAATTAGAGAACAGGGCAATGACCTACCGTATAAAATTCAACAAGAGAAAGTGCCGGATTCTGCACCTGGGATGGGGCAACCCTGGGTGCATGGACAGACTGGGGAATGAGTTTCTGGAAAGCAGCACAGCAGAAAGGGACCTGGGAGTCCTGGTCGATGGCAAGTTGAATTTGAGTCAGCAGTGCCCTGGCAGCCAGGAGGGACACCCGTGTCCTGGGGGCATCAGGCACAGCATCGCCAGCCGGGCAAGGGAGGGGATTGTCCCGCTCTGCTCTGCCCTGGGGCAGCCTCACCTCGAGTCCTGGGGGCAGTTTTGGGAGACACAATATAAGAAAGATATAAAGCTATTAGAGAGTGTCCAAATGAGGGCAACAAAGATGGTGAAGGGCCTTGAGGGGAAGCCGTGTGAGGAGTGGCTGAGGGCACTTGGTCTGTTCAGCCTGGAGGAGACTGAGGGGAGACCTCACTGCAGTTAAACTTCCTCATGAGGGGAAGAGGAGGGGCAGGCACTGATCTCTTCTCTGGAGTGACCAGTGACAGCACCCAAGGGAATGGCCTGAAGCTGTGTCAGGTAAGGTTTAGGTAGGATATTAGAAAAAGCTTCTTCACCCAGAGGATGGTTGGGCAACAGATTCCCCAGGGAAGTGGCCACAGCACCAAGTCTGAAAGAGTCCAAGACACATTTGTACAATACTCTCCGGCACATGGTGTGATTCTTGGGCATGTCCTGTGCAGGGTTGAGAGTTGGACTCAATGGTCATTGTGGGTCCCTTCAAACTTAGCTTGTTCTGTGATTCTGTGAAATCATAGCTCAGTGGATGTTTCTGCTGCTCCTAGGCAGCAGGCAGGCACCTCAGAAAATGTCCCTGTTGTATCTGTCATTTTAGTCAGTGTTTTCAATTTCCATTCATTTACGAGAGATGAACATGTAGATGCAGCCTAAACCATTTTGATATGGGAAAATGCTCAGCCCAAAACAGACAGTCTTCATAATACAGAGCACAAGTAATAGTAGCAAGGAGGACTTGTTAATAAGGTATAAGAAAATGGATTATCACTGTAGCATGTAACAAAAGCTGTAGCCAAAATTGCCCAAAGCCTCCTACAGTGCATCAGAGGGTGGTTTGTCTGACTTAGGCAGGGAAACACACCAACAGCATATGGGAGACCCCTCAGCAGGTGTTCCCACTTTATGACCCCTCAGTGGGTCTTCCTCTTTATTTGAATATATTACCCCCTGCCAGCAACTGTCAGTGCCCATGAAGGACTCACACTAACAGAGTAACACTCTTTATTAATATAAAATTGTGACAGGTTAAGGTTCGAGGATTGTCAGTGATAGTAGCTGACTGCAAAAATGCATTCAAAGCAATACACGGACAAGCCCCAATAAAACAATTTAGCGTGGATATATTCCTCTTCTATGGGGAAGAAGACAAGTTCACCCCATTGACTGATCTCAGCAGTTGCAATGGAGTCTTCCCTAACTTTCCCCCCTCTTCTCAACTTACTTTTATACTATTTTTGCTTAGGTGGAGTTTGAGTGACTTTAGTCATAAATTCTTTGTTTACCGATGGGTGTGAAAGATACAGTCAAAAAGAACATAGTGCATGCCCAGTGAGGGGTGGTCATACCTTGGAGGTGTGTAACTTTGGGATGGAGGTGTGTAACTTTGGGATGGAGGTGTGTGTTAATATTACAATTAGGATATAATCCGAGGAGACTGATTTTGCCACAGCTGTTGGCTCAACAGCAAGACATCTCCTATCTCTCCTGGTTGACAGGTGCTATGCAGCTTCTCAGCGGCAAAGTACCATCTGCAAAGTACCTCCCTGCAAGGATTCCAACAGAGCCTGGCCACAGTCTCTCCACTCTGCTCCATCCTCCATCCCATCCCCCTTAGCAGGTGTTATGGTTGCAGACTGTGGTGCGGGGAATCATCATGGAATAAGTTTTGAGTATGCCAACTTCATTCCATCCAGGGACCAGCAACTGCATTTTACCCTATAATATCTGTACCATATAACGTCCATTAGGATGTGAATAAAACTTCTTGGTTTCCTCTAATTGTATCCTCAGCCATCTTTCACCACCTGGGCATCTGAAAAGGAAGTTCTCTTAATCATAGCTGTGATGCCAGATGAGAGGCAATAAGGTCAAGAAAGAGACAAGCTAGATATTGAAAGGTAGATGCATGTTTTTGTTACTAATTTTATTAGGTTACCGTTAAATTTTCTTTCAAAATACTGTCTCTTCTCATGCACTGAGGCCAAATAATGTTAGCCTATATACAATAAAGGTCTCGAGTGCTTAAAACAATGATTAAGTAGATCTGAGTAATGTAAAGCCACAGCCATAATCCAGTGAATCATGTAAGGCCAGGTCCACAAATTGCCCCAAGGTATGGTCTCCTGGTCACCCTGATCAGGAGACCTGGCATATAGTGATGTCGCTTTCTCTCAGTGACCCCAGAGAAGGAAATGCAGATGTGCAGAGGAGTGGTGGGGCAGCCCAGTCATCCCCAAACTGGAGTTCGGAGCAGAAAGCTCTCTGGGGGTAAGACTCACCACAGTGCTGGCACATCAGCCACGCTGTGTACACTTGACTGCAGCTTCTACCTAATTCTGAATTTATATAAATTCACTGAGTACCTTTCTGTTCAAAAGTAGGATGAGTCCACATCAGTGGGTTTCTGAGATGTCACTCTGAAACAACTCATTTTCCATTGCATGGGACTGTGAGCACAGAAACCTTATTCAGGGCTCCGGGTTGCACTTCCAGCTGCTGAGCACCTGAGCTCTCCATTGCTTCAAGCCCTGTGGACTGTGAAGAAAACTTGCCCACAACAATATGACTGGCTTAAATATCACATGGAACAAACAAACACGAAAATTCTGATGTCTAGTGCATAAAAAAAATGTAGCTTTGTATCCACGCAATTGAACATGGTTCAGCATTGGTTTATTAAAAATATAATTAATGAGATTACAGTTGTCATTAATCTAATTTATAATCAATTTTTATTGCATGTATAAATTCTTGACTTTTGCAGAATTAAAAGGAAAGTACATGGCAAGTCATGCTATTGCCTTATGCAGTATCAGACAACACACTTTTGAAAAAACACCATGTTTGTTTCTCACTTGATCTGTCCACATTAAAGGATGATGTACAGCTACAGGTGTAAGTCTGTTCAGACCAGTTAGTCTAAAAGGTCACAACTGCAGTTGATAGTGTTGAGTTTCTTACACAGTATGTCTTCCAATGTTTGATAATTTCAAGATAATAACAGCTTATTTAAACATTTCTGTACACCAAATTATATATCATGTAATGACTAACACAGTGTATTACTGTACATGCAGCTTACCATGCACACTAGCATAAGATTGAAGGCAAGGACACAGGCAGCTGAAGTGGTTGCTAATGGCCACATGAGTGGGTGTACGTGAACTGCACAGAGCCGGCTCCCAGCAAAGCAGAGTGCGAGCATGTCCTGGCCACACCATCCAAACACTGCATTCACAGCAGCCTGCCCACCTCACCTGCAAGGTTAACAGAGGCATTGCCTTTGCCCCCAGGAACAAAATCTTTATGAACTGGCTTTCTAATACTGATGAGTTTTTGTTAATAATATACGAGGAGGAGAAATGAGAAGACTTGTCTGTGTTTGTGCCCTTTTCTGGAGTGCAACGTGGCTTAGAGAACAGTGATGTGGTGATCACAAGCTCAACCTGAACTTAGAAGAAGATAATTTTCCTATTTATGAATCTCTTGTCCACTACAGAACAGTGCAGGCACATGCCTGCTTGCTTGCTGTCTTGCTTTCTCCTTCTCTTTTCCAGCTCTTTTTATCTTCCATTCTTCCCTCCATTCTGTAAGTTTTATTAGTAATTCTGCCATAATTCTACAAAAATGCTACATTATATAAAGGGATTAGACACTAAAATTACATCACAAAATTGTATAAAACTGTTCTAGTTAGTATTTAGAAGGTTCTTTTACTAGGCAAACACTTTTCTGTGGATAAACCAGCAGTTTATCAAGCAGTGTTTATCTTTTACACCTAATCTTATAAAGCTCTTATAAAAGCCTGACTTCTGTCTCCCAAAACATGAAATTAAGATCGGTACAAGCCAAGACCCCTTGTGACTGCTGAGACATTTCCCATAGGTTTGTTTAATTCTGAGGATGGTCAAGGCATTGCTTAGTGTGCCTAACTGCCCCAAGCCATTCAACAGCCTAGAACATTCAAGCGGACATGAAACCCACACAAGAGACCTCCTACCCTTGTCCTTTATCAGTTATGGATCTTGGCTCATTCATAGCACAGAAGGACAGACAGGCACATAGCTTCTATGAATAAATAAGGAGTTTCTGAGGAGCTTAATCGGGACTTTCACCCAAACTGGTCATTGTTTTCGTCCTTAAAGAGTTCAAGCCAGTCCTAATTGTCCCTGGTTGCCCTGAGAGCAGAAAGTATTTCTCCCTAATTAAAGGGGACAAAAATTACATTTTGTCTTTTCTTCAGCAGTTCTCATTTCACCTTCAGAGATACTGGAAAAATGGCAGTATGGAGCTGCCTTCTGTCCTCCACTGGAGAAGGTAGGGCCAGGAGTACAAGCAGTCGGCAGCCCCAGAAAGATCACTGATGGAGAGGATAAGAAATTTCCACATAGATACAGCTTGTGTAGTGGCTTGTATGAGTCTGTATGTTCTATGATCTCCCTGTCATCACATATATGCAAGACATGCTCGTGCCCTGTAGTCCTTAGGAATCTGAATGTCCTCCTGCAGACATGTATACTACTAAAAAATCAAAGAAGCTCCTACATGGCTGTGAACTATACCAGATAACACAGGGATTGTGGGAGCTGAACTATTTACAGATACTGTTATATTTCTGCACTAATAAGCACAGGCTGACACGTACTCTTGTTTTCTCCTGGCACACATAGTTTCATGTCACTGGGGACTGACCTGCAGCAATGGCCATGAGGCAGGTTTGTGGCTCCAGCCTGAGGCTGTCCCCCCCAGAGGGTTATAACATCCTGAGAAGGAGCCTGTTTTTCTAGTCCTCAGAGCAATGCTCTAATCTTGAATCACTGAATGTTAAGGTCAAGGGCAAGATATTCTCCACTATAATTCCATTAAGCAGCAGTTGATAAGTTACAAAAAAAAAGTTAGCATTTATTTCAATTTTTATACTTTATACAGCTAACACTGTATTTGTGTTATCTGTCCAACCTACTCAGAACTTACTAAACTTTCACATCTCTAGAGACAGCTGTTCAGAGACTTTCCAGTTAGATAATCTGTTTACTATTTCTTTTCCATTGTTCTATGAAATCTAGTTCTCACCTTTCCATTCCCTTTTCCTAGAGCCACCCATACACATATGCACATAAATATCTTGTATGTACCACCAAATCGTACATATCACACTTATTAAATACCTCAGTTCACCAAGTTCATGCCTACTCTGAATGCAGAAATTATCTGTTCCCTTCAATCTCCCCATGTTTTTGACAAATACCATCCTCACTCAGGCATGTGTAGTTTTGGTCAAAAAACCTCCCCTGACACCTACCTGAATTATGAATCCTCAGCAGCATCAAGACCTCCTAGATCAGAAAAGCATACTGAGTGCTCTCATTATCCATATAGCTCTATGGTCTCCTTTGCAGACAGTGTTCTCAGAAGAGCTGCAACTCCTAGAAAGCTCAGCTGGGAGTCACAAAAGGACATGGTTGCCTGAAGTGGAACTGCGCTGGGATTTGAGCACCTTCGTAGATCCAAGAGGCAAATTCACAGTTCATGGCTAGAAAATTCTCCACTCCTGGTTCATGAGACACTGATGTAGGCCTGGAAAAGTAACTTTATAGTCTAAGGAAGAAGTAGACCTCAGTGAGGAGACGTAAACGTCTTGGTATTGGTTTTGTATTTTATCTAAATAGAATTTTGCATAAAATGCATGAGTCATTCTTGGAACAGAGTTTATATACAAATATCCCTCCAAGCTATGGCTTAAGGGTTTAAACTTTCTCTTTCTCCAGTCCCAAAACTCTGGGTTTGTTTTCTGCAAAGTTTTCTGTCTCTGAAGACAGCCGTTTAGGTACCTCAGTGAATGAGAGGGCTGCAGAATATGGAACCTGACCTGAAAAAAGTGTGTTCCTGCCACTCAGCATTGAGTAACTAATCCCACTGACAGGGCAAGAGTGTAAGACCTAACTCTGCCATCAGGGTTTTTTGTTAGAGAACTTTGGCAGTTCCATATTTAACACATTGCCTATTTTGATTCTCATTCATATGTTCCATGACTAGAGAGTTTAGGTGTTTTATTCAGGGGTGTAGATACCACTGGGCATACAAAATTTAGCATAGTGACTCAGAACATTATCATATTAACCTTCCTTTAGGGATCTAGTTCATACTCTGTCCTCTTTATTTTTTCATTTCCAACATTAACTGGGTCTTTAAAGGCTATAGCTTGTTTCAGAGCCTATCCTCTGTTGAGCCAAAAGTCACTGATGGATAAGAACCAGCAAGCAATTAGCAACAACAAGTACTTAGGTCATTAATGATGTAGCTTGTTCTGACTATCTCCTGGCAAGGTATCTGGATGCAGAAATGCTTCTCGCTCCTCTCTCTTCTACCCTGAATTTATATTTAAGCCAATTCAACAGATTAGACATGCCTCAATATGAAAATTAATTTATTTGTTACATGTGCAGTTTGGATAATAGCCATGGGACATACCTCCCATGGCATGGAATGTAGATACACCTCATATACCTTGCAATAATGCAAGGAAGCCTTTTTCAATTATATTATTTTTAATCACTATATTGTACCAGAGTCGAACTCTTTGTGAACACAGGATTACCCTACCAGGTGGGATCACACCTTCTTTCTGTTGCATAGCTTGAAGAAATAACTAGAAGCTACTAGAAATTAAAGTATTAACCAGAAATGTGTTACTGAGGCCTTGTAGGCAAGCTAAATACGAATCATTGCAAGAGAACAACACAGCACTTATTCTGTGAAGTAAGTAAAACTCAATATTTTGCCAGTGTTATAAAGGTGTTTCTTCCATACTACAAACAAAAGTAAGAGGATTTTTAAAAGATAGCTTATCAAATGACAAATAAAAAAAGATAAAATTACTTGCTTTGTTGTTTTAAGGACATACATACTTTAAAGTTTGGGGCACCTGTGCTCACAGATCAGTCTCAAGTCCTGTTTTGCAATCATAAGGTATGATATGCTGATTAAATATTTTAAATATAGAACATAAAATCCCAATTGAAATCTGAGAAATGCTAACAGTATTCCACTTGTGTGTAGATGAAATATGCTTATTCTAACATTCAAATATTTACCCTAAATTCCAACTCTGAATGACCGTACGTGTAAAAATGGCAAACCCAGATGTTTAACCTGTTGGATACAGGAATACAGCTGTTTAAAGCACACTTTCTGTAGAGATTGAAGTAATTTAGCTAAATGTTAGCTGATATTTAGGAACTGGTTTAAATATCTTATGACACACAGTAAAAGCCCACTAATTTTTAATAAATGTCTGTATTAATAGATCCTCTCTATTTATCTCCCGCATTCTTCTTGCAGGTCATATTGACTCTCCTGAGCTCTCTGTAACATTTTTCTGCCTTTGTCCAGAGACTGATTCAGTTAATGACCTTTCCTCCACCCATGGTCCTGGGCCCATCAATCATCCCTGACCCCTTTTCTTGCTCTCCAACCAGCTGAGCCGAGCCTTTGACAATGAACCAAATATTTTGGGTTGAAATGTATGAGAAAAAAAATTTCAACTTGCAGATTACATACAGACAACTACCACACAAAGGTTCCCATGGCTCAAGGATGTCAATGCTTCCACGTGAAGGAGCAAAAGGGTCCTTAAAATGCACAGTCCTTAGAGTCCCCAAGATTCAATAAAAAAACACAACCAGGTTTACCACTTCCATGGTGACTGAACTTTTCAGCTCTACTTAAAACAAGGCATGTGTCCAAGTAATTTAAAGTTCTTTAACTATCTCAGGTGCTTAGGGATTTAGACTGTGTCATATTAAGACCTCTCTAAAAAACAGACATTACAAGTTTGGGAAAAGAACACCCCTCTCTGATGGGAGTATCAAATGAGTCTCTAGCCTCAAATGGAAAATAAAGTATCTATTGTTCTGAGCAGAGAACCACTTTCTGTTTAAGTACGTTGAGAAAGTAGGAACCCATCTATGCCCAGAGGTGCTGCGAAACCCTGGTGACCACAGTCCTCCTCACAATAATGCTCCTCCAATGGTTAAAGTACATTCTGATGGATGAAATGCCCAGGTTTGGTAAAGCTGAATATATTCAGACATGGGTTTGAATCCTGTGACTTAGTGTGTAGAGATTTTACCTAATCGATCAGGAACGTGGACTTTGGTCCTTGCTCTGAAGTTTATGAATTTTGCTTTAAAGAGCTATATGGTAAATTTAATTGTAGAGGCTTTTATATGCCAACTGAATCTAAAGATTCTAATTTCTGCCATGTTTGTTTTAACTATAAAATTGAAATGTGTCCAATGTCCTTGACTTCTCTCACTTGAGGAATCTGGTACTTGACTGCATTATGACACTTTCAGCAGGACAGGTGCATGATGCTTTCTTCACTTTTTATCCCTCTATTTGAGGACCTTGATTCTGTCAGAATATATTAGATGCTATTTCAGAGCTTCCACTGTACTGGGAAGTGAAGCAATGCTATCACTCTATCCCAGTGAGGCTGAAATTCTGATCCACTTAGGCCAGGGACTTGTCACACTGCAGGGAGTGAACTATCAGAAGTAAGGCAATGTTGTGCCTTTTGGAATAGTGTATATAAACATCATGAAAAGGCTGGGTTCTTTCAGCACTTGTTGTTTCCAGGTAAAGGAAGGTCTGCAATCATTATTTTGGACTTACACTGATTTAACTTCAATCCTGCTTTAAGTCTAAGCCTAAGCTTTTTATTGGATTCATCTCCCAATGCCTATTGAATTATTTCTTTATCTCAATGAATATTTTCCTCATATATACCTTTGAACATCTGGACACAGCCTTCTGTGTCGCTCCTTAATGCCTCTAGTCCATTGCTATAACTCAGTCATGGATTGCTGTCAAAGGTTGTCAAGATATCCTGCCATCAAAACACATATCAACAATAGATCATGCACGTACTTGCTCACCCCACTGAACGCACTACTCCCAAAATGTTTCAAAGTTTTACCTCCCTGCAGAACAGGAATGACAAGGTGCCTCCTGTAGCAGAGTGTCCTATCATCCTGAAACATGTGAATAAGTTTCACATGGAATTTTAAACCTTTATTTCAGGGCCAAGCTAGCAGCTAAATAATTTTGCTGTTACATAGCTTCAGCCATATATTACAACCAAGACTTTCACAGTTACGGTATTTCACAGTGGCAGTAAGGAAAGTGAAACAAACAGAGCTTAAAACCAACTCTTTTTTCTTCTGAATTTCTATGGTTTCAGCAACATTATGCAGTCTTGGTGCTTCTTTTAATATCCTATACCCGTGATGGCATCTGTGATCATCCTCTGGGAAATGGTTGAAGAGCATCATATCATGTCCATTCTTTTCCCTCTGGACAAAATTTGGGCATGATCCTGTGTGAGAGACCTGCAGTGTTGGAGCAGCAACACTGCCAGTGTGTCTGCCCCACAGAACTACCATACAGGACCAATTTGGGCTCTCCTTAGGGCAGATACTAGCCTTTTCTGCCTCACCCAAACCACACAAAGCAGCCTCACTGAACACCAGGGTCGTGTCCAGTGTTTACTCTTGGTGTTTGACTAGCTCTAGGTCGCAAGCAGTAGGAAAAAAGCTGTGAATCTAATTCAAACATGCTGCACACAGTCATAGCATTTCTTTGGAAAATTTATTTAATGCTTTGTAGATATGCTCAAGCAATACTGACGAAAAATGTCATTCAAAGGCTTTGCCCAGAAAAACAGTTCAGTGAAATTCTCAGTCATGTTACTCAGTCCAGATTTACAAAACCCAAAAACATTCATGTACGTGAGTGACCAGTACGAGGCCTGTGGCTGTGGCCTTCAATCTTTACAGGGTGGAAACAGCACATCTATTCTGCTATGCAGTTACACCCTGGAAGTTACATGATGTTACGGAAGTCAAAGCCTTACATTTTTCAAACAGGGGTACCGCTGAAGCTCTAAGTCAAAATAATGAAATAAAAATTTGGAAAAATATATTAAACTATCAACAGATGCATTGCTTAGAGCATTGGCTAAATACACTAGCAGATTATCAACTGCAATGTCAGCATCAAAATACTGACTTAGGTTCTATATTGTTCCTTGTGTTGTTATGTACCACACAGAATCTTAGGAAAAAATTCCCAGAAAAATATGAAGCTTTAATGCAAAAGAAATTAAAGCAAGTAAATGGTGGGTTTAAGTACTACAGAGACATGAAGCATTGCTTCTTCATATCCTGCTAAGAAGCAACAGCTGTACTTCATTTTAACTTGACGTGCTTCAGAACTCATACTCATATAGGTATTTAATGATCCAAACATAATGGTCCTGCATAGTTTAATTACTTATGTGAAGGCTCAACTTCATATGTAATTTCTTAATAAAAGATGCTGCTGTGGAAATCTTGCTTTGGTTCTAACAATGAATAAACTCTTTGACAGTGAAAATGCTTTGGTGGAATTGGAGATTATTGACCATGGATCTTGAGCACTGTTGACAGTCAATGTTATTGCTTCTTGATAGACTCCTTGTTTCTTCTTCCTTCATGGTACAGCCAATACAAGGAGAACAGGTAGAGTGAAAGACAGACCATCAAATCATAGTGGTAGAGTGTTCCAGCAAATAGAAGAAACAAGAAGAAATAAAATATTTTGAAAGCAATATGTTTTAAATCTGGAGACTCACTAGGTAACTTGAGTGCTTCACTCTTCTGGTTAGAAATATCTGCAGAATCAGAAGTGTGTTGGCTTTCCTTCTGTGAGTCATCAAGCCAGTTTTGTGTTTTCCCCTCAGTTATTAAATGGTCAGATTGAGAGTCTGTTCCTCCATTTCCTTTGGTAGACTTACTAATGAAAGCCTCTGCCCTCCATGCCTTCTCTTGTTGGAGCTCTGCTTGATGGAAAGATTGACTTGTACTCCTTCCTCTTCCTTCTCCAGAAACTGCTGTGTCTGAAGTGGAAGGTACTTCTCCTTTTTCAACTTCAGAAGAGAAGTTTTTGTTAATACATGAAATTTCATTAGTTAGATTTAAATTGTACCCTGACTCAGCAGCAACCTTGTTGTTGTGATTGGCTTTGGATTCAAAGTGTCTGAACAGGTGCTCCATACCTCCTTCCACTCTGGGTCCTTCTGAAGTTGCCACTGAAGAGCTTTTATAATGGTAACTAGGCACACTATTTGTACCAGAAGGTGGCATTTTTGTTTCAGCTTTAGAATATAAACAGGAAAGTGTATCCACATGGCTTTCTTCCCTATAGAGCTCTTCTGCTTTCTCACGGTATAGATGCTTCTGGGTGCTCAGGGGACTTTTAGGTACTTCTGAACATAAACCTTGCTGAAAATCTTCTTTCTTTCCTGTAGCAGAAGCCTTTACTGCTTCTCCTACAGGTAGAATATTGTCTGGTTGTGCTTTGGCACATTTTTCCCTGCTATTGCATACAGACTTCATTTCTCCTTGCAGTGTTTCATGTACGCATGCATTATAAATACCTAAAACTGATTCCTTTTCAAATTCAGTGTCATATAATACACCCACTGTGTTGAGTTGACAAAGAGCATAATGTGAACCATCATTTCTCCCTTCATGTGTATCAAACGCTGTTTCCTTTTCCTCTGTGGGCCTGTCACTTAGTGCAGTCTCTCGAGGTAGCTTAGCAATTACTGCTTTTTCACTGCCAGGCATTTTTTCTGGAGCACTTTCTGATGTTGTTTTAATTATATAAGCTGTACCTGCCTCTGCTTCCTTTGTAATACCCTGCTCAGAGACAGAAGACTTTTCACAACTCTCTGCCTCCTGGCAGGTAAACAACTCCTTTGTGGAAGTCATGCTCTGAGGTTCCATGCTCCCCCTCACTCTCTGCCAAACCTCACTCCCCATTTCTTGCCACCTCTGCTCCGTGGAGTTTGCTTCGCTTTCCCTTCCGATTGGTCTCCCTTTATTTGCGTCGTCTGGCTTCTCTCTGTCTTTTAACCTCCTGAATCCTCTGTGTTCCTGAGTGTCCTCAGGTTGCCTTTCATCCACCCTGGCGGCCCTGGGTGCCTGCTTGTTGTTCTCAGCTGGCACAGGTACTGGGTTCAGGGCTTTGGCATTGAGTTTCCTGTGTGACTTGAAAGTCTTGGAAGCTTCCTCCTCACCAATTGATGCCAAGTCTGCTACTTCAATGACTTTCTTCTCCTTCGCTAAATCAGTGTTAGAGTCCTTTTCTGACATTTCACCAGCTCCTTTTTTTTGTGTGGAATCTGTTGAGACACCAGCATGTACAAAAGTGCCAGCATATAAATCTCCTTTTAAATGTACCTGAACTTTGCTTTCAATCATCTTGATTTTTCCTTCATTTTTGTCAGCATCTGACAACAATGAATCCACAGTTTGGTGAGACATTTGTGGTGCCTGGTGCTCCAGAGCTGGATTAGCATTGCCATCCAGCGTCCTTGCTATGCATGCATTTAATTGCATGGATTCATCACGCTCTGGCGAAATGGTTTCTGGTCTTGTTTCACAGGCCCCTTTTGAGGTACCAGCAGCATCCTCACTGATGAATAACCTCTCCATCATCTTACTTCCCGAGGCACTATCTATTTCACCTTTTGAAATATCTGTGTGCCTCTCTCCTTGTCGGCTCGAGCCAGTAGCCATAGTATTGATAGCCTCATTCTGCTTTGTCACAGGAAAATGTTTTGCCGATAAAAGGCTTTCACTGGTACCAGTACGTTCCACAGACCTCTCATAGCTGTTTACTGAGCCAGCAGTGACTTCCTTCCCTGGTAGCTGACTATTACAATCTCTTACAGAATACTTAACTTTATCTTTTAATTCTTCTCCTATTGCATGTGAAGTGTTTTCAGATGAGGAACTGATAGGCACAGGGCGCAAGTCACTGCTTCTTTCTATACAGGTTAGCTTTTTCACCAATCTTTCAGCTTCACTTGGAAAATTAATTGGTTCTGTTGTGTATAAATTCCTTTCATCTCTGGGAGAGGTACCTCTAGCTCCTGTGAAGTGCTGATTTAACTGAAACAATAGAATAGAAAAGAATGATCAAAAAGTGCTTTGCAAAAATATGCCAAATGAAGGAGGCAGGATTTCATTATGGAAAGTTTTGTTTTCAGTAACAAAGCTTTTATGGAAGCATGTTCCAAACCATTTGCAAAATTTGCATTGCATGTATTTTTTAACATAGGTAATGAGCTTTATGGTGGTGCTGAAAGGACCAGGAAATAAAATAGTGCTCAGAACCCTCTCTCTTTATTCATGAGTTCAGTAAGCTGCTAGTGCATTTTATACAAATTAAATCTGAAGAGAATATTCCCTTAAAGGCAGGCTAATTCGTTCTCTGTACATTTGAGTCTAGGTTTGGAGAGAGGAAGCTGTGGGGCGAGGGGGGAGGATTGGTGCTTAAATGAGGGCATTGATACAGTACATCAATGTCCAGTAATGTACAGTATTGTCCAGTAAAACAAAGACACATTTCACACTGACAAATACTGTAAGGATTATCTGTGCTTCATTTCTCTCAGGGACCATTTTACAGGCTTCAAACCAGACTGTTTTTAGACAATCTGGTAAGACACAAGTTGGAAATGAGATTAGCAAAGTAAAAGGCCAAAACCTAATCATTCTTCCTCCTAGCTCCCAAATATCATATTGTATTATTCAGCTATGCCTGCTTGTCATTGCACTCTCTTCTCACTTTAGCAGAGCCACACTGATAGCACTAGCTGATCAATTAGAGGCTAGCTTCTTGGGCACCCCTTTATACATTTGCACTTGCTGTAGATACCCCCATTACAGTTTCTCTTATTAATATGTTTTCTGCAAAGCCTCTGCAAACTATTAATAGCAAAACGTCACTCAAAGAAAAGTGAGGGAGCTAATGTCTCTGCAAATTCTGTTTTAATGACCCTCTGCCAACCAGTGCTCAAGTGTATTTGAGTTCTTCGGTGATGCCAACTGTCAGGATTTAACAGTGAGATGCCTGTGTTTTTTTCCCCTCCTCATAACTGACATTTGCATGATCTCAATAATTATATGCAAATCTTACGATTTCCCCTTCTTCTCACATAAGGCTCATGTTACTTGTCAACTGCACAGCTGTCTTGTGAGCCAATGCCTGCGTGTTTCAAAGATTTGGTTGTATTTCCATGTATTATAAGCCTTCGTTGTTTAATTCATTAAAGAGCTCACAGTGCAAATTAACATCTAAATTATAGCTCCCCCTTCATTTATTGTACGGACAAGTCTGGCAATTGATAAACAAATGGTTATATTTGATCCTCTTTTTTGTAAAATGGTGGACTGAGAACAACAAGGGATTTTAGAGGTCCTCCTTTGCATGTTTCACCATTAAGGAAAAAAACCCCAAACATTGACTTTCAGGTGGTGAAAGGTCCCACAACAGGCAACAGTCTTCAACTTTTTAAAGTAAAAAAAAAGAAAAATTAGTATTCAAATGAGAGGAATTTTTTCTCTCTATCAATAAGAAAAAAAGAACGGTTCACATCTTCCTCTCTTGTCTGATTCAGCATTCACATTTTCACAGGTGATAGCTATTATAATCTATTATTATGAATCTGTGCACCCAAACGATATGAGCTGAGAACAGACACTGGGAATAACAGATTGCTCTATGTATCTCATTTATTGCCATTTTTTCTTTCATACTAAAAAATTCAAGGCAAACCACACACACACATGCATGCACACAAATCTG
Source organism: Oriolus oriolus (assembly GCA_013400235.1). NCBI lineage: Eukaryota > Metazoa > Chordata > Aves > Passeriformes > Corvidae > Oriolus > Oriolus oriolus. The sequence goes on from VXBT01000495.1 coordinate 1,138,026, forward strand.
AATAGATTGAATGTTCACTGAGTGTGAAATTCACTGTAAAGAATATAATGTAAAATACTGATATAGAAAAATCTACTAATAAAAATATATATATACTTACTATGCTCGTATAGTTACAATTTCAAAAATCTCAGAAGTAAACAGTACTACAAATATAAAAATTTTACAAATAGAAAGCATATATTTAAAAATATTCCCATCCTAGAGACTAGGTGGGGAGATTTTTTAAAATGTTACCCTTCTAATTCCTTAGAACTGCCATTTAGAGCCTCCGGTAAAGAAGTAAAAGGGAGAAGTCATTAATTTAAGACCAGAAAAAGTTGATGCACTATACCGAAATCAAAGCACCTTCTATTGTTGAATCAGTTAAGAGATTCAGTGTAAGTACAGACCAAGGCTTTACATTTGTAAATTAGTACATCAGTCAGCTCTGTTAAAAGGGGGCATTTCACCAGCTTTGAAGCGTAAATGGATTCAAATCATTTAATACTGTAGATATAATTGTATAACACTTACCAGCAACTCTAATTCTTTTTCATCATCTTTGTGATCACCCTGGTTGTATTCTGCATATTTCTCTTTTATATTTTCATTAGCTCGTTTGGTGTCTTTGTCTTCTGCTTGTGAATAAACAATCTCTGGGATGTTTGTGTCTGAAGAGTTAACAAAAACATAGTTGAATAATTTCCATGAGGTTGGTTATTACACTATTTTTAATTAACATGTGCAGTTAGGAAGAACTAATTAAACCGGGTGTTGTACCTGAAGTCCTTGAGTTATTCCACGTGCCATCATCAGACGTTACCAATATTTCTTCTTTTCTGTTAAACAAAAAGAAACTTCTTGTGTTATTCTGCAAAAATTATTGTTCTAATTCCTCTTAGATTCAAATATAAAGACTACTAGTTAATTACACAACATTTTGAATGCTGTTTGAAATTGTGAAAATAACAGATACATAAAATGTAGCTCTTTTTGAGTGACCTGATATTAAGACTTGGTCATAAGAATGAATTGGCCAAGAAAACGAGAATGTGTTGAGCTTCAGATTACATTGCTAATCTGATGGGTTTTCCCAGGCCTTTTCTGAGAAAGCAGCACAAAGGTGATCAGATGGGTCAGTGACAGGAGAGCATAATTTTGGGGTCAGGCAAGGGTCTGGAAGGATATATGTGTTCAAGATGCCAGGGCTCTCTCTTGCTTATGTTTTTCGAATATTTGTATGTATACAGAGATGGCTGGAGAAAAGCATCTCTGCTACCTGAAATAAATCAAAAGATTCTCCCTGCATGTGTACAGTATAAATCCTGTTGCTAAGCTATGCCTGGCCAGCAGGAGCGAATTCTGCTTCCCTGCAGCCAGTGCAATTTTTTCTGTTGCTTTGCTGGCTGTGAAAACAAAGGCCAGGTTCAACACAAAAAACACCTACAGAGAGATGCTGAATGCCTGCAGTCCTCATCAATATCAATTGATATCAATCGAACAGCCAAGTCCTAGCAGTTCGAATTGTGTGCTTATAGGGATCTAACCTTTAGTGCAAAAGGAAAAAAATGTTAAGAGAATGTCACTTATGTAAAATGTAAATTATTATATCACTCCTAATGACTCCTCTATGAGGAGCAATTTTTTTTCAGTAGGTCTTAATTTATGTGATTTTCAACCAGCCGTCCACCCTGTTACTGAAAATTACTTTCTAATTTTCAAATATTAATCTTTTCCCCTTCTATTTTCTCCTAGTGTCTTTCATTTGAATTGATATAACATTAACTCTGCCACCTAAATGCTTAATTCAGAAGGAGGATGCTAAATTTACACTCTATTAAAAGAACGTAGACATCTACTGTCACCAACTTTTTAAAAACCAGTCTTTATAGGGATTGCCAGACTAAAGCAGACAGGAGCTCTTGCCAGTCTAGCATCTGATCTCTGACACTGGCCACCATCAGATACTTCAGGGGAAGATGTAGAGTTCTTGTAGGAAAATACTCGGAGTAATTTGCACTGCCCTCTTAAATTTCCTCTTGGCCATTTTTTGTTAGAAGCTGTCCTTGAAACACAAGATTTAATGCTCTCAGCGATTCTTTTTCACCATTAATTGCAATAATGCTAAATATTCTTGCAATCTGTATGAATGTCATGTCACTCTTGAATTCTGGTATATGCATAACCTCCATGTGTTTTTCACTCTTCTACTCACACTGAGTTGTACTTTCCCTTGCCAGCGGTTGCTATAGTCTGCATTTCATTCTGAAAGGGGTGGCAGATCCACCTTTTTTCAGTTGATCTGTGCAGGTTTTAAGGTAAATCATTAGTGCTTATTATTTATAAATAGCATTTTGGGGAGGGTGGTTGTTTTTTGTTAGTTTGTTGGGGTTTTTTATACTGTTCAAAGGCTTGTCTTAGTGTTAACATCTAGTTTCCAGTTTTCTTCTGCCCTTCTGCATCTTTTTCACTCATCTGCTTCCATAAATCTCGACACCGTGCATGTTGGGGTTTAACCATGATACAAATGCATCAAAAAATTTAGGTGCTATTAGGGTGTCTGCAAAAGCCCCAGATTAGGAGCCAAGACGTGTAACACATGAACTGAATCATCACTCCAAAACAGTGATCCCAAAACCACATGGGCCCAGCAGGAAACCTTCCACTGCTTTCCAGTGGGGAAAAAAAGAGCATCTTAAAGTGCCTACATTTCTTTGAATGTAGCTGACTACCTGCAGTGTTCAGCCACATGGCTGCCACAACTCTTGGGAAGCAGGGATGGCACCATTTGCTGCTAGAAGGGACTCTTCTTCCACTTCTTAAAGAAACAGGAGTTTGACAAATTTTTTCATTCAAGAAGCATTCCCAGAAGAGGGGGAGTTGTTAATGCCTATATCTAGCATAATATTCTACTGGTAGCTGGAGTTCGCATCCAACTATTGTGGCATCCAAGTAGCAGTGCCACTTTCAGCTTCTATCACACTCTCATGAGATAAAAAAACCCACTGCACATCATTCATGCAAAAATTACCCAGATTACCAGGATACAAAACATCTGGGGGAAAACTGGATGGCAGATTTTCCTGCTCCTAATGAAGCTGGATGTACAAGCAGGATCCTTACTCTTTAGCTTAAATTTCATACCTTGGAGAAAAGAAAAACTGCATTCTGCCCCCTGTCTGCTGTGTTTCCTGTGCAGTGAATATATTTGGTTTTGGTTAACAAATTTTCAGGTGTAAAAATATAGACACAGTGTTTGAATAAGGATGCTGAGAATATATTTTACAAACCTTTAAAAGTACAGGTATAAAACTGCTTCAAGCTGGATAATTATGCGTGTGTGCGAGGATAGTGTTACCTTATCTAGCCTTATTTTTCTAAGCATCTGTGTTCAAGCAGTTCTGTATATCATTCCTATTATCAGTAGTGAGAGATTAACACTTTCAAAAGGAGATTCATTCCCTCTAACATGGGCACCATGAGTAAGATGGAGTGATATATCCTTCGACGGTACTTCTCTACCTCTGAAAAGGAGTAATCATAAAGGGAACTTACAGCTTCAGCCATTATCTAAAGCTCCATGAATCTCACCTTGTAATTATAAATTCAAACACAAATGTGGTTATGGAGTTTTAGTGGCTGCAACAGTAACACTCAATATATGTATGTCCTGGGCCCCTCAGTTTTACTTTTGCTGTGATTAGAGCTGAATTTTTCCTTAACTTTTGTTTGAGCAGCATCTGGAGCCCTGGTCCACAAGTTTCTTTTCGTAACAGCAACACAGGTAAAAATAGCAATGATAACACAGCCTCACAGCTTGGATACACACTGCAGGGCTTGTAGCATAATTTCTTGCCTACTGCACTGAATTTTATAAAGATTTCTGGTTTTTAGCCCATTATTTGTGCACACCTACCCTGCAAATACCTGAGTACAGGGAATGTCAATGTAACAGTTATTTTACTTAATTTAATTTTATATCAGAAATATCTGTCCTCATGTAATTATTCTTGGGGAAAATGTAAAATTGGCTTAAATTGAGGATATTGACACTGCAGTGTTTGAGGATCACGAGAAGCATAAAACAACAGTAATTTAAATCACTACTTCAATTTAAGAAATGATAAGAAGTTGTTGAGGCTATGGGTGCATATAACTACAGAACAATCTGAAACATACACGTATATCCTAAAATATATAGGAAATACTCCTCATAAACCAATAAAAATTAGCCCCTTCACCAAACAGGGGCAATTAGAAGGTGTTTGTCTAGTTTGTAAGTTTTTGTCCATATTTCTCTGAAAAGGTCCTAGCACAGTATCAGAATTCCATAAGCAGATTTTTAAAACTTAATATTAATTAAGCTTTTGTTTCAGAAATTAATTACTGCACTTTGTTGTGAAGGGTGGTCTAAATTTGCCTTACATGATGAGAAACACAATATTTGTGCTCTGTTAACAAGGGTTACTTTTATTTTTAAGTGATCCAGGTATTCTGACAACAATGCAAGCTAGAAAAAAATCCATTATGTCGGCTGATGTGATTCCACTCCAGCATAAGTACCTGTAAACCTGCAGAAGCTCTGTTGCTTTCTCTCATCCAGCTGAATGGAGCACATCTTCAAAAAGTACACCAGGAACATATGAATTTCTACCAGCTTAAAAACCCCAAAACCTATGCTCATATGATTCATTCTTGATGAAATTATCACTCACTTGCATTGAGTTCTAAAAATAAATCAGGACTGAAAACAGGTTATCATTGTAATTTTGCATTAGAAAGAACAAATATGAAGTTCAGTGGCTAGTAAGTAGGACTGAGCAGACTGAAAATGTGATGGACATTATGTGAAGGAGTTCAGAAGTCCCAAAATTATGTGGAATTGGCATCCCAGAGAGGAAATGTTAAACTTGAAGCCTAAAAATGTGAAGAGTAGATAGAAAATGTATAAGTGACAAGAAAAGAAATTAGCCAATAAACAATATTTCTTTGATTTCATGAAGGGTTGGAATAAACTCAGACATGTCAAGGCTTTCAAACTAGCCTTTTTAAGTTAAATAAGAATTTTTTTCAGAAGTGAGGTTTCATCAAGATTTCAGATAATCTCTGTATAACCCAACAATCAAAAGACTTCTCATAAACTCTTCTACCACAGTGCTAGTGGTGGAGCAGATTCTTAGAAGGACAGAAATCTTGCAGGGCATAACTGATAGGAACAGCAATTTAGAAAATTACATTATTTCATCCAGTCTGGGAGCAGAACTTGTTGTTTAAATATGCTCCAATTAAGAGAAGCAGATAATCTCCAACCCAAATCTGAGAGATTCAACAGAGGAAAATACATATCAGTTTAAAACCTTTCCTATTCAGATTTATTCAACTGGTCCTATACTGTAACAATATTAGAAGCATAGATAAAGTAGTAGCTATACTTAGGAAAAAGAAGAGAAATAGTGTCAAGGCAACTACAGGCCCAGGTGTCTTCAAAAAGTTTTCACAATAGATTTAGAACAAAAATGAGAGAAGAAATGTAGATAAATGGAAAATAGCATAAAAATGCCAGACTCACCTGATAATATCTGTCTTTGATAAGATTACTGTATTTCCCTTGTCTAAAAATCAGTTATCTGGACTTCATTAAAGCATTTGTTGTGCAGCCACATGGGAAATTTATTAATTAAACAGGAGAAGAGGGAGATGAGCATAAGAGCTGGGCGGTGGGAGAGCGGCTCTGTGCCAAGCAGGGTCCCAGGAGCTGGGCTGAGGAGCTAGCAGGTGTCGCTGGGGAATTGGAGAGGACAAGTCATGTAATCAGACTTACTCAGTCATGTTATTACAGACCAAAGCACAAGAAGTCAAAGTTAAATTAAATCCGTGGCAGAGAGGAAGTTGGGAGACATCACCAACACAGAGGAGGATTGAAAGAAATCGGTGGCCTGGAGGATCAGAATAATAGATAAGGGATGAAATTTAAAATTATAAAGTGCCAGGTTATACATTTAGGGACTAGAAAGAGTTTCTTCCACAAAACTAGGCCTCAGAAGTTGGAAGGAATGGGCGAACAAGAAAAATCTGAGGGTTTTTTTTGTCAGAAACCATTTCCAAGCCATTGGTGTGAGATAAGATAGACACTGTGATATCAAGGCAAACCAAGTTCAGCATAATATCTCGGAGAAGGTATTCCCCGTTATGAAAGGTTTCCAAGAATTGTTCATGTTGTGGCACCAGGCACCAATAAGAACTCCTCTAGAACATTTGTCTACAATGTCCAAGAAAAATTGATTCAAACTGGAACATGTTCAGAAGAGGACTAGAGGAAGACTGGCAGGATGAAAAATCTATATCAACCAAGGAGGCAGATTGAATAGTTCTATTTTCAGCATAACAAAATAAAGTCTGAGAGGAGGAATAAATCTCCTCTATTGATATAGCAAAGGGGTAAATACCCAAAAGACAAAAAAGTAGCAAGACTGTTAATGCATTAATATAAAGAGCGCACAAAAACATTGGTTTTGAAAACTTAAAAGAAGATCTGAAGGCATTAGAAAAGTATAACCTGTAGTTTTTCAATGGAAGTATCAGACACAAGAAACTGAGAAGGTCTCAGTATGGAAACATGAATATATTTTTGTGAACAAGATTATGCAACACATTTCCCAAGGGGCAAGACTTCATGATCCCGTTGTCGCAGCCCAGCCCTATTTCAAATGCTCCAGTGCAGCTGTACGCCCTGAGAGTTATGCTTGCAGGAGTGCTCATATCCACTATCGAACAGCAGGTGCTTCGGTCTGGCCTGAAATAGGTTTGGGACTATAGCCAGGAGCAACAAACTTCTTCATAATGGGGTTATCATAGCTTGTCATGATTTTAATTCACACACCAATATTTGGCTAAAGTTGTGTCTGTATGATTGTGTAACTCATGGTACCATTCACTTTGCTCTGTGATATATCCACTTATGCTAGATCTTACTATCTAAATCATATGATATTTATTTTTAAAAATGTGAAATAAAGGCTGAAATTGTTGGATTAAAGAGTATGGAAAGATGAAAATGTACCAGAAAAACCTTGAAATTAATGCAACCTGATCAATTTTATACTATCTCATATTTAAAAGAAAACATGGGATTGTATTATTTAGTCTGAAATTCAGAGAGGCATGAGGTTGTTAAAGCATTCACAGAATGTATTTCTCAAATATTTGATTAAAATATGTAAAAGGGAAAAAGTTTTTAACACTATTTTATCTAAAAATAGTCTTAGGTTTTGTGGATTCTTTTATGCTTCTGGTTTTTACTGTAGATTCAAAATCAAAACAAATCAAAGTTTTACCCTGAAGGTAATGTATTGTAGTTGAAGTTGAGGTGAAGCTAAAATGTCCTCATGAAAAGAGCTGGCAAGACTGAAGTTGCTAACCAAACAATAGTTGTATTTTAATTTCAGGACAGATTTCTAAGCCTAAGAGTAACCTCATACAGCAGCAGCCTTCAATATAACTAGTGCTTTTGGATCTAGTGCCAAAAATAGCCAGCCTTGCTGAAGAATGATGCCACTGGGATGTAAACAACATGTGAGATCCTTGAAATGAAGTAGTTCCATGTGTCAGCAGAGTTTTACCAAGAAGCACAAGAGCAAAAAGTAAATTAGTGCAGTTAAGTACTCATGTTTGAGCTGTCACTGAAGCCAAACAGGCAATCCCGCACAGAACGGTAACCCCACGGAGCTAGGAAAGGGAATATGGGGAGGGAAGGGCAGGCAGCTTAGTTTGGTTATTTTTGTACCATTAGCAGCAGATGTAATTTCAGAAGGAAGTAGAGAAGGAAATATCTGCATTTAAACAAGCAACAACAAAAAGTATTTTAAAATGTTTATGAACACATCAAAAGCAGAAAGTCTGTAAAATGTTTTGAATACCTGGGTGAGAAACTAGATAAAGGGTTTTCCACATGTAATTCTAAAATTCAGGAGTATTGTATGCAGTATCATTCAAAATCCACAAACATGCAACAAGAATGAATTTTTCAGGAAGAAGGAATTTTGGACAGGATTAGGAAAGACTTTGTATGTGTAAAGTTCTAAGCAGAGCTTTAAAGTTCTATTCAATTGTTTGCAAGGATCAGAAGAATAAGAATTCAAGATTTTTTTTTACTAACAGAACACTCGTAACAGTTGGCTTGCTTTCAAATATTGCTCTATTTGTGTTGGTCCTAAAATACCAGTTGGACAGAGGAGAAAATACTTCCAAAACCAATTCGCACTGAGAGGAAAATGCAAGAAGGGAAAACATCCCTTGGTAATATACAAAAAAAGGAAAAAAAAAGCTGCCAAGGATCCTGATGTGAAGCTTCAAAGTGCAGACTTTGACTTCTTTTGTGATGGTGTCTCCGTAGTTAATTTTATTCTAACTGAATATATGAACTAAATATTTAATGAGTAAAGACAAACTCATTCCTTGCCTCCATATTGCTCAGTCCAAAACTCACTACAGGGACAAATCTCCCTACTGATTCAAACTGATATCTGTGTTCTCAGAATTTGAAGTTACAGGTTCATAATACAACCACTCCACAATTTATTATGACATGCAGTTCTTAGTCTCAAGCTGCCAGAGAAGTCACAGCTGAGCTCAGGAAGAGGAGGTACAGCCTTGGCTTGAAGCCACCTTTGTGCCTGCTGGGGCCTCTCCTCGCTGTGCCTCGGCACCAACCAAGGTCCATAATGTGGCAAGGAGATGACAAGGAGGATGAGAATTACCTGTCTATGCACTGGCATAAGAGGGTAAATATATTATTTCTCCTCTGGAGAATTTCTAACACGGAAGACTGCCTGCTGGAGGTGTGTCCAATGGCCTCACCACTGATCAGTGCTTGACCTCCTATTTTAGGACACTTGAAAACGGAGAGGCCACAAAACGTCTGCAGCAGAGACGCGTGCAGTGAGACACGTTTATGTGCCACCACCTGTGTGTCATGGACAGAAGCCATTAAGAGCATGTCCAGCCTCCCAGGAGCACACCAGCACTATGCACAGAGGCTCCAGTGCCCAGTAGTGCCTGGCAGTTCTGCCCACTCTGGAGCAAACCAGCTAGCGGGCAGTAGGATCTGGCCTCACCCAGAGTTCCACCTGTAAGCTGTACCTGCCCAGGCTTTGAGCTCCCTGTGTCTATAGAAAAGAAAGAGCCTTGATAAAGCAAAGGAGCAAAATCATTGTTATTGCCAGAGCTGGTGCTTATTTCTTATTTGTTTACCTGCATATTTTGTCTAAATGAAGGCAGAATATTATTTTTATGAACGGTATTGTCTCATTTGGAATTGACACTAATGAATGCAAGGCCCTTTCCCCCTCTTGTTTGTACCATCAAATTAATTAGCTCTATTGTGACATCAGTATTTTTCTCAAGTAGTTCAAGGCTTGAGCATTTTCCTTTCTTTTTCTAAAGGGCATCTTCAGTGCCCTTTATCTACCATAAGAATCATGCATCACTTGTATTTTTCACAACTAATGCTGTTTATTATAAAAACTGATTGTGATGTGAAGATTGTTATACTGTGTGGCAAATTGCCCAAACAATTACTGTAAATGCATGAGCCATAAACTGTACTGCCAAGGACACTGGTAGGTTAGATCCTATAAAAGAAACAATTAGAGTCTGAGGTGAAAATAATAGAGATGAGATGACAGTTATTGAAAAGGCAGAACATCCAGTTTAATGTTGTAAATATAGGTTTGTAGATTACACTGATGGTTTTAAAGTGTTCATGACTTATTGAATGGAATAGAATATTCCATACTTTAGAATGGGGCCATAATTATTATTCCCTTTTAATTGTGATGTCTGATGCATTTGTGAGCAGTTGTTGAGAACATCTTCACATTATACTGATTCTATTTCTAAATTATCATCCTGCTTCAAGGGTTGGAGGGTTTTTTTTATTATTTTACTTTCTTCGCATTTTGTTGTTCAGGGTCTGTTCTGAACAAAGTATTTTCTCTTGAGGAACTTGGAGTGCTTAGAGGGTTACAGCAATAATTATTTCAGTTTCTGCCTACACACTTCACTGCTTTAAATCATCATTAGAAGTTTCATCCCTCAGCAATTCCTGCTGAGACAGTCTTAAACTCCTAGAAACAATTAGGTAAGAATAGCTAATCTTTATAACAACTGGTTAATTAAGGTATTGATAAGAATTTGCCAGAAATTAAGGGAATACATTTTTTTTAGAAATCATCTAAATACAGAAAAGGTTAATTATGATTGCTAAAGGATTTCAATAATTCAAACCAGATTTGGAGTATGTGAAGATTAGGGTGCATAAAAAAGAGATGTACAGCCTACAAGAAGATGTTTTGCAATAAACTGTGGTGTATATATAAAGAAAATGCAAGAAAATTGACATTACTGCTTGAGAATATTAAACAGTCCTCTCGTTTTTTTAAGACAAGTCATAGGGATAAAAGACTAAAATTCTGATATCAGACCCTAGGGAGAGCGCTGAACAACTGGACACAGAATTATGGCTGTCCAAGAAGGCAAAGGTGCTGGGCGCATAAAATCAGAACTGGGAAGGGTTTAAAGGAGAGGACAGAGTGAGCAGCAGAGCAAAGGCAGCAGCCAACAAAGGGCAGTCAGTGTGTGCAGCCTGTGTGAGCTCTAAGCTACCAAACCCATTAGTCAGGGGAAGCTGAAAGAAGCTGTAAAGTGGCTCTGAAAGCAAGTTGCAAGGAAACTAAGTACTCATCTAAAACACTTTTCAGAGAAATGGTCTAGGTCATTTTCAGGCTTTTACACAGTGTTAAAAAGGGCTGATCTTAATATTAGGTAGGGGTGTCAGAGCTGTGTTGGAATTTCATGGAGCTGCACTGAAGATCAGGGAGGTGTTGGGGAGAAGAGCTGGGGAGGTGGCAGAGCTGTGGGCCTGGGCAGTGGCTGAAACAACTGCCTCTTTCCACAGCTCAAGGCAGAGTCCTGGGAACTAGACCTTAGGTATAGCAGAAGCCAACAGCTGCACTGATTAGAGACAGACCAGGCCTGCACGGAGCAGAGAGCGCGGTGTGGAGAACTGCTGTCCATGCTGACAACAAAACAGAGGACAACTGAAGCTCAACCAGCACCATTCCTCGCTTCTGGGCTCCTAATGCTCCTGAATTTTGACTTCTCAGGTGGCTTTACCTGAAAATATGGCCAATTCCCACCTAAAAGCATTTTGGTTTTGAATGATCCCTCCTTGTGGAGATGTCATGTTATATATGCCTGAACCATAACATTGCTATTACATGTCATGTGTTGCAGTATTGTGGCCTTCTGTTCATATGTTTAACTTTCTTCAGGAGGTATTTAAAAAATAGAAGCACAACAGAAAAATAATTTAATGGAAACAATGCAGAAAACAATAATTTAAAATTACGTTAAATTCAAAACTGATTGAGACCACAATGGAAAAGATTCAGAAGCAAAAACTGCAGACAAAATCAACATCTATAAATGAATAGCTGTGCAAACACTAAGCAGAAATAACTGAATAATATTTTAAAATACTGCCATTACAACTGATCCTGTTAAAATGAAGCTGTATGTAAAATAGGAGCCCTTATTACAAATCTAGGCAAGATTGATTTTCTTATATGACCTTCAACTACCGGCAGTGTTAGAGAAGGCTCAATCTAGTTCTTTAGTAAATAGGTGTCACCCAACAAATGGGACTGACACTAATTAGCTTCCTTGTTGATAGTCAGGAAACAGGACAGAGGCAGGAGAGGGCGTGGTGCACTCATTATCAGAGCAGCAGGCCAGGGCATTTGCTGGCTGGCATGGCAAAGGAAGTTGGCACTGCGGCTGCCATTTGGAAACTACCCTGGGAACAGAAGGTTGCATTTCCAGGAGAGTCAGTCAAGCAAACTTCTCAAGCATTTTGAATGAAAACATAGCCACAAATAACCTTGACTTAAATGTTTGAAATTTGAGGAATACAGTATTAACCTGTGGTATTTCTCCACCTTGAGGAAATACCTCTTAGTTTTTGTCTTCTCACCTAAGAAAAGGGGCTGTGACCAGAAGAGGAGAGAAGATGAGCCTGAAAAAGGATAATAAAGGACTGTCAGTAACTTCTGCACAAGGAGAGATTAGAAAAGAAGTTTGGAAAGTGAAGTTGAAAAAGATGCTCAGATATATGGTATGATGAGTAATAGTATCAAGGGGGACAATTGATCAAGAGAGCAGCTGTAAGGGAATTTAAGCATTTTTTCTGCAAAGATAATTCCCAGTAGGATTCAGACAATGTTTGTAATAAACCTATTTTTATTAAGATTATTGGATTGGTGTTATCCAGGGGATTATATTTTCCAATTACTAATATTTTCATTTTTCAGTCTTAGTTTATGATTGAAGCAGGGACATGGGTGGCACAGAACAAAATGCATTGGCCTGACTTGGGATGAGAATAATCATTGCCTCAAAGCAAACAAAGTCCCAAGAAATTAGTCTTTATTTTCTAGCTCATTAAAAAAGACCTTGAGTTTTAATAGCAAAACATTCATAAAATTTTTCAAAAATATAGATGTATATCTGTCCATTTGAAGATTTTAGTGCCATCCAGTCTGGACCAGGAGCCCAACACCAGTTTGGTGCCAGGCTCAAACCTTTAATGTAGCACTGTTTATCCCCAAATCTCATGACTATAGGTATGAAGACTGCAGAAGAGCCCATTGCATAATAAGTCAGTTACACCTCAAATTAAGCTATAGCAATTATAAACAGGAACACTGCCACTTTTTTCAGATCCTTTCACAGCTCTGTCATGATTGTTGTACCTTATTGTGATATCCATGTAGCAGTGTTGAAGCAAAACCAGTTCAGAAGTTGTGTTACACAGTTTTATATGCATATTGGTCAGAAAATTCATTGAGACCTTTGACAGAATGGGCTAAATATTTCATAAACAGAGAACCTCTTTCAAAAAGATTCTCCAGGGCAGTGTTAGAAAGTCTATTGAGAGATCCATTGTGAATTAGCAATGCAGGACCTTACTATTGGGATGTCTATCTCCAGGGCCAAGCTGTTGAAAAAGAGGAAAAGGTGAGTCAGGAGTCAAGTTTCCTGAGGGCTGGGCTTGGCCTAATGTCAGAGGATATGCTTCATAGGTTGCTATTTTTTCTGGAAGAGGCATGATCAAATATCAAAATGGTGTAGAAAGGAGCTGAGGGCAGTGTCCCTTTGTTCTTCTCTTGCTTCTTTCTCCCACTGCTTTAAAAGATTGGAGGAGAGAAACTTTCCAGTTGTGTCTGTTTCGGATAAATCCGAGAGGAGAAAAACATTAACCTATGTGGCCCCTGGTCTTTTTCTGAATCTCACATGGGAAAAATAGAGAAGGAGCAGTCTCCTCCTGGTGTGTTAAAGAGAGTATTTTCCTAGAGGCTGCCTGCAGTATGCTGAGGCACATATACAAGAAGGTGGTAAGTGCCTTAGATAGACTGTAGAGAGATAGATGGCAGTCAGGTGAGACTAAGACACAGATACCACCCCTGGGGAGGACAAGAGAAAGGGTGACCACAAAAATAAGCCTTAGACAGTTGTTCTTGAGAGAGAGCAACTATGATCTAAATCTTGGAAAGCAATTGTAAATTCAGTATCTCAGTAGGATAAAATCCCAGGTGTTATCATGACAAGAGACTTTTATAACCTTTTTTTCATTTTTCACATGCTTACTACCACACAGCAAGAAGGCAGCTGTATGATAGGTATCAATATTTCTATCAAGAAGACATAGAAAAAACCTAGGAGACACTGGTTCAGATTTACTAGGGTAGCTGCAGAGACTGACAAACTCCCCAACCCTCTACCATTACATGAATTGTTTCAGGCTAGTATATCTTATTACCCAGCATCTATAAATGTTATTGCAGGGACAACACTTGTGCATCAAAACAAAATGTAAATGCCAATCCACTTGGTGCACCTAAGTGCAAGGTAAGAAAAACCTGCCAGCTTTGCCTAGTTCACATTCAGTTGTGTAGCTCAGTGCCCTTTGGACTACAGTTAGTAACCAGCAGTAATAAATCTTCAGGTTTAGTGTATCAGCTGGTTTCACAAATCAGGAGGAGAGTGGAAAGACACTCAGAAAACCAAGCCTCCTATTATGCTTTGGCATAACAACTAATACTTTCTTGTGTGTGTCATTGAAGGTCTAGGGATCAAATAGCCACTTCTAACATTCTCCTATGGTGTTTAAAAGGTCTTACCCCCTCCTTTGGCCTAAGGCAGGGACTTAATTTAACTTTCAAAGTATTTGTTTGGACCATTTTTTCCACCCATTGCAAATGAGAAGATAATCCATATTTTATCTTAAAAATACCATGGGCAATTGGTTCTCTGGACCTACACTGCTGCTGAATCCATTGCTTCAATTCCAGAGCTGTGGTGCTGGGACGGGATCACAGCTTAAAGTTCATAATCAGAATAAACAGCTCAAATGACACTGGTAGTCAATGCAATGATTAAATATGACTCCAGTGCTCTCAGCTAATGTTGCACTAACTTTAAACATCTTTTCAAGACTAACATTGAGCAAAGTCAAGTTGAATGTAATGGAACAATTTTTTTTTCTAAGTGAACATTTATGAACTGTAGTAACTGAATGGTGGACAGGAAAGAGTATTGAAATGGTCATTTACAGCCTGGTTCAATTTGTGAAATAGATATCTTCCTAAACAAAAGAATCATTGAACATACAGGAATTCATTTAGCAATGTACTTCTATTTTTCCAAAGGTCCTTAACCAGCAATCTGAAAGAGCATCTGGTCCTGTAAATATTAACATTCAAGGATAGTTTTACACATGAAGAATTCTACAAAGTTCAGTGAGACTCCTGATGTTCACTAAATTATTTATTGTGCCTATTGCAGGATCAAGCCAGTTGCTGAATTGAAATATTCTAAGAGTCAGTCATAATAGTGTTACAGTATTGGCATATTTAAATAAGCTGATGAAATTGTAGGAACTGAAAAAAAGTCTTACAAGTGTAAAGCCAAGCAATGCTTGTATAATACAAGTACTTATCATGGCTAAGAAATGACACGCAGATTACAAAACACTGGTTTTATATGATTTCATGCAAGCAACTGAAAAAGCTTTATAGCAACCAATATTTCCCATACATTCGAACACAAATTTCTGTTCTTTAGCATTGGTGAGAGCAGTTTCTAAAGTAGAGCATGGAAGTGAATGAGAAACCACTGATACTAATAAATTTCAGGGTAAATGGTATGCTAGGATTGCCAGTACAGCAACACGTTATTTTCATGTGTTGTTCCCTTAAATTTTAGAAGCTTCTATTAATATTTCTGGTGCAATAAATGGATGGCAGATGGGTAGCACAGTTTACAATTACCAAAAGCAAAAATGTGACAGGTTTTCAGCTTTCAGGTACTCTCCAATTAGGAGACCACAAGTATAGAAAGAATGTGTCTGTTTGTCTGTGCATGCCATTCTCATCCATATCTTCCACCTGTTTCTTTAACACTTCTGTGATAGCATTCAAAGACTTAAGCCATTCACCTAAATATCCATCTTTAGGGTCTTTAGTAAGTTTCATATTTCAAATAGTATGCATGCCCAGATTTTGAAATATTATGATTAAACAGACAGAAAAAAACCATTGAGCGTAGTTTCTGGCCAAGTAGGATTGTTCTCTACAGAATATTTTTCAAGTAGTTTATCTTAGCTTATTTTAAATTACTTTGGAGAGTAAGGCTGCAGCAATTTCTTCAAAAGATAACTCTAGAGCTGCTATTAAGAAGCATTCCTAATACTCAAACTCAGTTCCACAGCTTGCTTTTATCCCACTTGTCTGAATAATATATTTTAGAGCACCTTAAATAATTACCCTGTGTCCCTGATAATCATGGTCTCAAAGTACATGGAAAAGTCTTATTTTGGTGCCAGTCCTACCTAATTCTACAACTGAGAAAGACTGGCAATGACCAGGAGGCAAGAGAAGGTCTGGGAATACTAAGTCAAATTAAACACAGAGAGAGGAGTGTTCCTCTTAGCTGGCTCCCTGTGAATGGATAGCTTCTCTAGCAGCTGCTCTCCTGGTAAAAACAGTGACTGCAGTCACTTCCTATTAATAGCAATAAACTTTAGTCAAATCCCATATCTATATGCTGATCAAGATGTAACTCATGACTTGAAACACCAGAAACAACCTTGAGATTAAACAGAGGTACACAAAGAAGATGTGTGTTTTAACACTTTCTCTGCTCTTCTTTTCCCTTCCTGATCGTGGTGATGCACAACCAAAGAACAAGGATTAAAAGAAAACATAATTTAAATGCCATATTTTAAACAGACCAGCTGGGAATGATACAGTTGTTCCTCATAGCAAAGTGCATGCGAGACTATTTCCAAACAGCTTTGTCAGAAGCCTTTGATTTTTTTTTTAATCACATCATGAGCTTGTGGGAAAGGCCAAGAGGAGCTGAAGCAAAACTGCATTTCTCAGGGCAACCTAGGCACTGGTCTGCCATCTGCCTGGGAACAGTGACTGAGCACGGTGCAGTCCTGCCAAGCTGGGTCTTCAGCAACTTACTTCCTTTGCCTCTCATCAGAAAGGAAATGATCAGCAGCTGAAGAAGGAAAAGTACTCATGCATAGAAGAAATTTTCTCACTGACAATTGCTTAGAAACATTCAGTATTTATGCTGTCAAGTTTGGCATTGGCAGCCCATAGATACAGGGGTTTTAATCTCCTCTTTCTCTTGTGCACTGTACCTAGAGAGCTCTGGTAAGAGCCATTGCCCTATTCTGTGTTGTGTTTCAAAGTGGCATCATGGAGGGAAGTGCACTGTTACTCAAAAAAAAGTACAGTCTAGCAATTACAACAAAAAAAAAAGCATAGGACCAGTATCAGCTGGATCACAGTGATACACTTGTAGATCAGTTCAGAGTGATAAATTTGTGGGCTCAGAGAGCTAAGGGGGATAACTCTAACAGCTATGACAAAAATACTAGCCTTCCTTGTCAGAGGGCAGGAGTCCCAATACACCATACCCTTTTGTAAAACAATCCTCATGCTGATCAGCCATTTTCCTGGTGCTGTCGCTTTTGCTCTTGACAGATGGCAAACCAGGGCCAAGCACAGAAATGGGACATAGCATCACCAGGGACAGGGGATATGGCTTCCATAACTTTATCACTGCACCTTTCAGCATGATCTGCAGGAGTCTGCCTCACGCAACACCCAGCCAGGTCCTGTCTGATCAGACCAAGGCAGGAGCCTGGTGCCCACAATACAGTCACGTGGTCCAAATCTGAGGACCGGGAAAAATTCGCGTTCAGAATCATTATCCGTATCCCAAAAGCATGAGAGTCAAAAAAAGAGAAAAGAGTGGAGGTGATACAATTAATTTACATTTTTCTGACTTTTATATATATATAAAAATAATTTTTTATGTATATGTATTTATATACATATGATAGAAATAAGGCCTGCTTATTGGTAGAAGCTTTTTCATTTCCAATGACAGTCTTAAAATTTTAGGAGTCAACTTTTCTCCTGAAGTATATTTATGACTATGTACAAGTTAAGCAAACACTTTCATATAGACCAAAGTATAAATTAATTAATTTAAACATTATTTTCCCAAACTGTATTTTGTCCCTGTGCATCCTTTGAAGACTTTTGAAAACCACAAAAATTGTTAAGTTTATGAGGAAATAATTTTAGGTTGTTAAAATACACCTAGAACCAAATACTTCAGGAAATTTTAAGAGAAGACTATTTGTTCATAACTAGACATGGAAGCAAAAGTAAATGACACATGGAATGAAGAGGCAGACTTTTAAGTGATGTGGTTCTGAATAGCCAAATATAGACAGTTTTCAGCATTAATTATGTGATGCAGTTTTGCTTTTTACTGTAATTTTTTTCAGGTGCAACTTTTGAGGGTTAAGTCAATTTTTAAAATTTATTTATTCATAATGGTGTCAGAAATCAGCCTATTGCCCTCATTTACTCAACTTAGTCCTGGATCATGTTCTTAAGGGTAACTTGAAATAGTCGTACTATTGTGTTTCCCCAGTAACTTCCTCTGAAAGTGCATATTATTCCTTTCACTTAACTAACACAACTAATCCTTGCTAATGACATTTAATGAGCCTCACAAATATGCCCTAGAGTGGATCAGACTCTCTGCTTAAAAAACAGGATCCTTTCACATCTTATTTTTTAACTGCAGAGGTAAATTGCACATTTTAAGAGAAAGTATAAATATCTCAGAGCAAAGAGTCAAAAAAAAATTAAAAATGTTATTGCAGGTTTCTAAATTTGAAACAGAGGCCTAAATGAGTGTCCTTTTAAATTATCATTCTATTCAGATTGTTATAAAGAAATATTTAATTTAAGATGTCCAACTCATGGGTATGGATGGCAATGTTCCCTACCTGTCACTTTACTGTGAGAATCATAGATAAAATTGCTTTTACTTCTATCTACTTGCAATGCTGCAACTCCAGCGACAAGCTAGTTATGGTCAAGGACCATCCCCCACTTTGCTAAATGTTCAATAACCACCCAGCATAGCACATACAAATGCTACAGAGTTTATCATCCAAACTGAAAGTAAGAGGAGAGAGACGGGCTGGTGGAGGAGAGCTGGTAAATGGGCAGCACTGCTCAACGTGAGATGAAGGAGTGACAGCACATCAGCAGCCTCACTTCGCCAATTTTGGGGGGTTTGTTTTTCTTGTGCTTTTTTCAAGATATCAAAGCAAAGGAGTTTTAATGAGGGTCTGAAGGAGAATAATGACGTACTTTTGCAGATGTCTGCAGGGTGTTCCTCATCACTCAAATGGGCAACATGTACAAAGACACTTTGAAAAACAAGTGAGCAATGGAAGCTGGCATCTTAGTTATATTGAAACAAAAGGCCCCTATGCTGACCTCATTTACACTGGTGATAGCTGTGACTCTTGTGAAGTCAATGAAGTCCCTGTAGCATAAAATTAGTCCTGGATTACAATCTGCCAGAACTGTCTTTCAGAAGCCTTGGTGACCACTGAAACAATATTCCAAAGATACTTTCAGCTCATTTTTGCATTTACTGTAAGGTCTCTGTACATTTTTCTGCCACAAAAGAGGGTCTTGAAAGGGTATGCTTGTTAACTGTTTGACAGAAACGTGTAGCAGATCCTAATGCACACAAGAATCTGACCACTTTGGTTTAAATATTTTAAACTAAATATGTGTATATGTGTATATGTGTCTATATGAACAAATATACTCATATATGTACACATACATACATATATATATATATATAAACACATGCACAAATATGCATTCCTCTTCAGTCTGACACAGAGGGAGACAACTTCATAGTCTGATTAGAGACAAAGTAATTTTATATTGAGAAGAAGACATGTTGTCTCTATTCCCATTTTTCAAAACAGCTCTCTGAGTGACTTACACATAAATCATTTAGTATATCCATATAAAGTCTATCCCCCAGAAGGAAGGCTTCTACAACTTTTGCTAGCATGTCATGAGAAACTTTATGGAGTTAAACACTTGGGAGTCATTTGACTTTAGATGCCAATGGTATCTAAATTTTCAGGTTATTCCTGAAACCATCTGGAAGCCCAGGGCTCACTAAATTGAGACTCAGCTCTCCATGTTCATCATCAGCTCCTTGTGGGCTACTTGAACTCAGGCTGGAGTCATACCACCTGCACATGCCTGTGGTGTTTGATATCACAGCCCTTCTCCAGGGTATCTCAGGCTATCTTACTTATCCAGAATGGGTCATGTGATGCTTCTTAATGGACAGAAATGATGTATAAAACCAGACACAAATGTCAGGAATTGACCACGGAACATGTAAAAGCATCGTTCCCTCTGCTCTGATATACTGGGATGTTCCTTCATGGAAGCATCATCATGAGGGCTCCAGAGCTGGCCCAAGGGACACTTGTCAGGAGAGCTTTGTGGACTGGCTATGAACCAGGCCTTGGGCTAGCCTTTGGGTGGCTCCTACCCTGCAGTGCTGGTACAGGCACTAAGCCATATTGTGCACCTCTCCTCACAGGGCTAATGTGTGATTAGGGCTGGCAGAAGCTCCCAGAACAGCAAGTCTGGCTTTGGAAACGAAAGTTCTGCACAGAGCAAGCCCTGGCTGTCTCCTTCTCCTTAAGCTGCTGCAGTTCTGTTCTCCCTTCCCTACCAGTTCAGTCCAGTGGAAGAGCACCAGCGAAATCAAACAGCACTGTCTTATTTGGAAAGAGTATAGGAACTAAAACCCCAACATAAATTCAAAAACCCAACATTAACCTAGTTCCAGCATCCAAATATTGCAAATGACATTACAGGTAAAATACAGATTTAGTTCTGCAGAAGTCTCACTGATTCACAGCAAATTTGGGGAGAAAAATAACTGAGAATTAGATTTTTGCACACAAGATTGTTTTGCTAACAGAAAGGATATCGTTAAAAATGATAGGAAGCCAAAAGTTACTATTCCTAAGTGTCTCTCTTTATATGTGATTAAAGTATAAGTTAACAACTGCCACTTTATAATTAACATATTACTTTTGATCAGAACAGTATGTACAAGATAAATTCTATATATTTTTTCTTTAATATATTACCGATCCTGCCTTATAAAATATACTTCATTTCACCATTTGTGAAACAGAAGTATCAACCAGCGGCAGGGAAAAGGAATTATGGCCCTAATATACAACTTGCAGAATAGCCCAACCACTTGCAGAAAAGTTTGTACCAGCTATTGCAATTGCTGTATTCTTCCCTAAGTTATCCATTTCTGCTTCATGAACCACCAGTGACATTCCTGATTTAATAATTGCATGTAGAGAAAGAACCATGAAATAAATCATGTGAAAACCCAGCTTTTGTTTTGCTTTTAAATTTTTGTTGACTTACAAAGGAAGTGGATACAAAGTATTTTAACTGTATAGCTACCTTAGTCTGGAACAAAGATCCCACTGACATCAGCTCAGTTTATATCCTACAGAGATCAGAATTGGTACACAGCCCATAGAGGGTTTATAGACCCTCACACTACTTTTCAAATGAATGGCATGCATACAATTTTGATCCCAACTAACATGTCTGCAGAAAACCACCAGCTGATATATGCAAACACTTTACTGAAAACAAGTATTGGTCTAATTTTCATTTAGAAAAAAAGGTAAAATAGAAGAAAATAACATGGGCTGTCTTGAGTAAGCACACACAGAAAGTCAGACTGAGCCAGCTACATTCTAAATTACCAAAAATTAAGGTGTAACCTCACCTGCTTTGTGTTGTCTTTAAGCAGCCTTTAAGAGACCTATCTGTAACCTCTTTCTGGGGTTTATTACCCGCCTTGGGTACAGTTTCTTTCTTGTGACAAATCAGTGTGTAATTTTTGTCATCATTGTTTGCCCAGAAAGTACCAACTGATGTCTCGTAGCGTATACAGAACTCCACCTTAACTCCATCTTTCTGGAAAGGAGGCATCAAAGAAATCTTAAAGCAAAACTGATCCGTTTCACTACCACAAGAATTAGGCATGAACTCTGCGAGGATGTCGTAATAACTGAGCCAGTTATTCAATGTCATTCGAACATACACCTGTTTTTCAAAGGACACATTGAGGACTCGTATAATGCCGCTCATACAGGTAATCCCAGGCAGGAGAAGGACTGACTCCAACATTACTTTCTGCTCTCGCACTTTTTGTAAAAGTTCTTCTTGAGAAGCAGCTAATGTAAATTGCTGGGAGAAAAAATATTCATCCTGAGGGAAAACTTCATCTTCTGTATCATTTTCTTGTCCTGTATTAGGAAATTCCCAGATATCGAACTCTTTAACAGACACAAGATCAAACCCAAATGCATCAGCAAATGAAACTTTTCTTGAGATGCTGGTGGGAGCATCTGCCTCCTCTTCCTCTTCCTCTGAAGAATTCCGTCTTCGGGGACGTGGGGAGAAACGAAGTTTAATGTCAATATTAACATCTTCGTCCTCTGAAGTGGAATCATTTCCAGTGGGGACTTGTAATAACTTAGCCCCGTTAACCTGACTAGGTCCTTCAAGAGACTCCATTGGGCTCTCTGATATAAACTGAAAGAGAACTGTACAACTAGTAGCAGCTGATATTTGAGATACTATGACTTAAAACAAGGATTAATGTTACAGTTGACACTGCAAAAGGGAGTCAGGTCTATTAATAGATGCTTTGGTGTGCGAGCTATGTTGGCCTTTCTCCATCTGACAGTATTAGATGTTACAATTTCAATGATACATTTCAAATATTGTATTCCCTTTTATTTATGTGGCTCTGTGGGCTAAGAACAAGAACAGCATTTAAAAACTGACTTCTTTGCATAGTTAAATTGCACAGACCTTTTTTAAGATGATCTACTTACGTTGCACAAAAAATTCATCATATTGCACTAATGAGGATCTATTCATCTCTGGTTAGGATGCATACTGCATCATGTAAACAGTTTCTATATTGATAAAATATTCGTATATGTATTTTCAAGGCCATTTTTGCAATGTTTCCAGATATAAAATGCAATGTCACATTCTGCCCCAACTTTATGCCATGCTGAATCAGTGAGCCAGATACTAGGACTATGCCAGCTTCTTCTAGCTTAGGACTGGCCATAACAACTTCAATGAACCAGGAATACAATAAAACATTGAGGTTAGTACACTGGACGTGAACTTGTAATGTATCATTGTAAATATGGCTGAGTTCACCATTAATTAGATTATGAAGTCATCTCGTGCTAGATTGCATTTAGCACCATCCAGCCAAATGGAGAGAAAAGCAACTGAAACAATTAGCTTAGGCAGCCAACTCTGAAACACAAACCTGTTTCACACAGCTACAAACAGGAGGAAGAAAGACACTACACTTCTTAAAGGGTGTTCAACCTTTGTGCAGGACACCCTCCCATGACATGAAATGAAACAGTGTCTTCTTAATCAGCTTATTCAGTTAGCATTTGACTTTCACTTTTATGGCGTTCCACGCATGGAAAGATTCAGTCTTTATAGAACAAAGATCTTGAACTCGAAATGTCACCTTTTTCCATCACATTATTTAATGTTTCCTATTTCCCTTGCCTATCTCAAAGGGTAAGCCTACACTGTAATCTAATAGTGCAATACAAGTTAAGAAATATAGCAAGACTATCTTGAAATTAACCATGCCAGAGACTGACAGCATTAGTAGCATCATCACAGATTTCAGTACAGGTTAGAAATGTAATTCTTCATTCAGGACACTTTGAATCCTTCCCCCTGTTGTTACAGTCTCACTGGTAACTTTAAAGCTTATCTGGGTATGTCTATTCCCAGACAATAAGGTAAACTGCATCTTACCATGAATCATCTTTTCTGATGAAGCATCACCCCCACACCATGAGAACACCTCCAGGTCTTATCAATGCTCCATCAAAACCCTTCAATAGCCATCCCACCTGCTATTGTAAAAACATTCCTAATTCCCTAATCATACTTTGAGACAATGGCATATCAGAAGAGATTTTAAAAAAGCTTTCTACCATAAACTGCATAACTTGTACACTCCAGGGATGTTACTGACTTTGAGCTAGTGCTTTACAATGCTGCATTTTTAACAAGGGTCAAGTGTAAAAACATTCAAGACTTCTTGTTTAAATACAGATAGTAGTGCTACCCGTGGTCATGACTGTCTAAGAAAGGAGTGAGATCTCCAGAACTTCCCCCATGAAAGAATCCAAAGTCTTTCTCAGTGGGACCCCAGAAGCACCATGTCTACCTGCTCCCACCTTCGGCTCTGCACAGGGCTTCAGAGCTGATTGCTACATGCACATTTTGACTTTGTACTGTGTGAATTAGGCACAATTTGGAAAATGAGACTTCTTACTCTAATGGGAAGTCAATTTCTTCTGTCAACATAATCTAAGAAAGTATTACTGTAGTAATTATGCAAACAAGGAGAATTTATTTATGACACTGTTAACTTACTGGTTACACCTGTTTCTGGGAAAAGCTGTTTCCTCTTTTGCACTCTGTATATTTCTTACCAAAAGTTACACACACAAATGTAAATGGGAAGATAACTTCCCTGATTAACCATGGTGGGACACAGAGGCTAGAGGTGTGGGGAAGAGGAGTGCTGCCAACATACTGTGCTTTGGTGCATTTGGGACCAAGGCATGCTTTGAGAACGGATTCATTTCCAGTTTAAAACTGAAGGAGGAAAGCAGAAAAAGAAAACTCATGGAAACCAGTATTGCCTCTAGACTGCATGAAAATAGGTTAAAAACTGGTTAAAGAGGGGTTTGATTTATTGATTACTTTTATTGTAATTTTCCTTTTCTTAAGGCTTGTTGAAACCAAACAGTGATTTCTCTTGGCCCAGTCCAGCACTAATTCAGTCAGAGAGAACCTTTCCATTGGCTTCAGCAGCTATTACACTAGATATTATGCCCAAGCTAACAAACAAATCACTGTATTCCATCATGCTGTGACAAGGACTACTTAGGAAGGAAGGATAGGTTGCAGAATGTTCTGAAAACAAAGACATATTCAAAGACATATTTTTGTTTAAATCAAATACTGTCAGTGACATTAATTAATGGATATTTTTCTGTACCTCTCTATCCATCTTCCCATTCACTTAGTTCAAACCCTTTACTTCTGTCCTGGGTGTAAATAAACATGGGAGATGGGAAACAAAGGTGTATTTATTAGTTCAGTCTGAGTGCTGCCACTGATCAACAAAGTCTTCAGTCTCGTGCCACTATCTAGTTAGAAAAAGAGTGTGTACTTAGAAAGGGCAGTTAAAATAGGAAACAGAAAAATGTTGTATAAGAAATAATATGTAAGAGGGAAAAGATTCTGCCTTTGTACAAGAAAGAAATACCAGTAGTTATAAGGAGGAAGACCAACAATCACAACTGGGAACAGAGGGAGACCACACATTTGTTGAAAACAATATCCTACCTACAAGCTTCATCTTCTGCAGTGTAGAGGAGAAGAGGTTTATGTCTGTTCTCCATTTAATTTAGTTCTTGTCTGAACAGTTTGCACTGAGTTAAACTTTTCATAAGAGTCCACATATTTTATCAAAAATGTATATAGAGTTACAACAAATCAAGCACATATATACATATAAGGATTGCATTAACACTGCAAAAATAATATCATGAAAAATAATATCATTTGTTCTCTGCATATTTCAAAATGATGTCCTAAAAGACTTAAATCAGACAACAGAGTAACTACTTCCTTGCAAAGTATAACAGTAGCAGGTCATTTTAGAACATTTTGATGGGACAACTTCTTTAATGACTTCTTTACTGAAGCCTCATTCCTTAATGGTTTTGAACACATCAAAACCAAATGTTGAATCAAGACAAATAGTTTCCAGGTGTCCTTAAACACTGTCTAAGTAACAACAGTTACTGGAAACAACAGGTAGAATTCAGAATGCGTAGAAAATAAGACAGTTCTGTATGGTTTAGCCTCTCTACTGAACAGCATAGTAAACATTAGAAGGAATAAACATTAGAGAATTAGCAGGCTTTGGACCTAAAAAAACACACAACGGAGCAACAAAAACTACAGTCAAATGTTTTTGTCATATCTACTATTAGCACTTCGATCTTTCTTTGCCGTAACTGGAAGAAAAGAGGCTATATCTTTCTGCATCAAGTGGAAAACAATTATGTCTTAAGCATGGACTAAAGATGAGCAGTATAAAATCTGGTTCCACTTGGCTTCCTAATAGTGTATTCCCCAGTGCCCTAGAAAACTGCACTTCTTCAGCAAATAGTATGAGATCTATTACTTTCTGCACTGCTGTTAAATAAATCTGTTAGGATAAGGCATAGATACATCTTCTCCTTGCAGAGAACACTGTTCTAGCTGACTGTTGAATGGTCAAAAGTGCTGAACCAGAGGTAGAAGAAATATTTTAAAGGTTATATACTTTAGAAAGAAACATTGATGGCATATTTTGAGAGGTATTTTGAAACAGCAATTAATTCTGAAAGTATGTAGAGCTAAAGAAGAAAAGACAGTATTACACTTAAGCAGTATTTCTTTCTAAATTCCATATGACTGTAGTTAAATATCAGTAATAAAGGCTGAGTGAGGACAAAGGCTGCCTTCAATTGTTTTCTGCTCTTCGTTACAGATTGTATGCACTCTCAGACTTTTAAAGAAAACTTTGTCCTATGACTGCAGATGGTCTACTTTGTGACCCAAAGTAGAAACCAGACCACTCCCTAAAACATGTGCTTGCTTTCACAGTACCAAGCAGAAAAATTGCAGGCTTTGTAAATATATGTATAGAAAGAGAAACAGAATTATTGCAAGGGGATAGCCTGGATTAATAGCTAAGACACTGAAAAAGCTCTCTTTAACCTCAGTTAAGGACAGAGGAAAAAACCAGTCCTTGTACAGTGAAAATTCAGAACAGGTTACATTACTGGAACAGAATTTCCAAATGCTCTGTTATTCTCATTCATCTTTTCAAGAATACATCATTTATTGACAAATTTACAGGATAAACTATTTAAGTAGTCTGGCTGATAAAGCCAGTCCCTTCTTTTTATGGTGCTTTGTGGGAAATCTCAGATGTCTAACCATGCAGTGTTCTAGCAGCTTTGTAGAGAATGTGGCAACAAAAATGATGCTTTAATAAGGTGTGTGCAGACATTTGAAGAGGAATCTGCTTCCCCGGGTTGGAAAAAGTCTGCACAGTAAGAATACACAGTGTGCTTTCCCTGTCTCTCATTCTTCTTTTCAGATAAAACTGGACATTGAGCCAGTGAAGGTTGTTCCTCTAATGTAAGAGCTTTGCAGACATTTCAGACAGTGACAAGAATGTTCCCACAAAGAATAAGGATAAAACACAGAGCTTTTTTAGAAGGAATCTTGTTTTGGGCAAAGGGAGGAATTTTCATCTTTAATGATGAGACTCAGAGGAAAATAAAACCTAAGTCCAGGAATAATATGGACAAAGAAGGAACAAGCAAGACACCCAGAAGTATGGGATTAATATTTTACTTGATGGCATATCTGAGAAACAAAAAACATGGTCTTGGAGATCAGGAGTTTCCAAATGTAGGGTTTTTTTGCTCACTCTTTTATCTTTCATTCCCTGTAGAATCTTTCTTTACTTACTGAAAAAACTGTTCATCTGTTCAGATATGGAGTCCTTTCAACACCATTTTTTTTCTTATTTAGGATTTGAGTTCAAGTATTTCACTGCATTTAAATTTCTAATTCTTTGGACTGGCTCCTTTTAATAACTTCAGTCTCCTCAGTTTCTGAAAAACTGTCCTTAAAATTGGAAACTGTAATAAGATTGTTTTACTTATTCTTAATTTAATTTGGATATTTGTAGGCACTCAAAATCTGTGTTCTGTGCCTTGTCCTTCTTTAAAATCCTCCAATTTACAAAGCCACTACTAAAATAGCAGAACATGTGGTTGATTCTATGTTTCTTTCTTGGAGCTTTGGGGAAAGGAACACACAGTCCTTGTCACAGTGAGCAGCATTGTTCTCCAGTCTACAACTACACTGTTCCACAAAAACACAAATTGCAGTAGAAATAACCTAATATAGAGAAACTGATATTCTGAATTGAAATCAAGTTTTTTATATCATTATTATTGTAGGAACCCCTTCAGGTATAACCTGCTTAAAGTTGCAGCAACAGAAATGGCATGATTGTAACAAATAGTCTAACATGCCAGATCACACATTTCAGGGATTATCTCAATAATTTCTGCTATGATTTGGCAACCATTCAGCTGCAAATAAGAGAAGTAGAGAACAAACTGGGTAAATTGGTCATCGGAAGGTTATGAAGAACTACCAGTAACAGAAAGATGATGGCAACTTAGGATGTTCCAGGCAGTTTCTAGTAGGGATAGAGCAGGTCAAATGAATGCCTTCAAAAGATTGCTGAGACTGAAGAGCAAGAAAAAAAACCAGTTAAACAGCTCATCATGTCATCACTAGGAATTTTGAACAACCACGGCAGTTAAAATACCATGTACATCCCATTCACAATGATTAGTGGAAAAGTGTTCTACTAAATCTTGCAAGCAAGCAGGTGGCAATTCTACAGAAATATTAGATAACTCATGTGACCTATAGCGCTGCATTACGAGTCTTGTTTTCTAATCTAAAAACATCAGGCTACCAACTGAAACATTGGTTGGTCAATTTGAAACCCTGAGACAAGGCTTAAAAGTGCCCAATCAAGATGGTCAGTCAGGATATGAACTTCAAAGTCAGGAGGAAAGGGATCATTTTAATGGATGCCCTAATGTCCCTCTCTTTGACAGAACTAGCATCTGAAGGGAGCAACCAAGGGTTATTTTCATAATGCATAAGAGCCTGAACAACAGCATCAACTTCAGCCTTGTAAAGTTAAATCTTTCATGCCATTGTTGATGCCTCAAAATACAGACCTCATTTGTGAATACACATTTTGAACATCAAAAGTGACCCAAAAGAAGAAAATACATCCTCTTTCAAGGCTTCCACCATGTTGTTTCATTTTGATTTAGAACATGTTTCAACATATATAATAACCTTCCTAGACTAATCTCGTGAGCTCATAAAATCATTGAATCATAGAAAGGTTTGGGGTTCCAACCCCACTGTCATGGGCAGGGACACCTTCCACTAGACCAGGGTGCTCAGAGCCCAATCCAACCTGGCCTTAAACACTTAAGGGGATGGAGTATCCACAAGTTCTCAGGGCAGCCTTTTCCAAGATCAGAGGAATGTGTTTTCCTTAACAGTGACAGACCTCTGGAGGCTGAGGGCCATGTCAAAGTTCAAGCGACAGTTTGTGCTTTGAGGGTGACAGAGCACAGAACTCTCTGACTCTGAGTGGTAATGGCTCCCTCAAGTGGTTTCTTGAGTTGGCAGAACTGGTCACTTGCATAATCAGCATGAAAGCTAGTTGCTATCAGAGAGTTAATAAGAAAAAAAGGGGAGCAATTTGTGTTTGTTTTTTTTTTTTTTGCTTCAATTCAATTTCACCAAGAATAGCTACACTGCAGCTATAAAATTTGATAGGTAGTTTCCTTTCACACTGTACTTTCTATTAGCAGGTTAAACAAATGTTTATTGTACTAAATACAACGTGTTTGACTAAGCGTAGAACACAGGAACCAACATGCTGGTTTCAGTTTGTTCTGCATATCACTGGAGAGCCTAATCCTTTTGCAACTCTATCTAGGCACCATAAATTTCTCATTAATCGTTATGTTTCAATGGGGAACACTGAAGGGTGTTTTCTCAGATTATAATGAAGTGAGAGGCTAACGTCATGGTCTGTTTATCTTCATACTTAGTATAATTATTTTGGTTTTTTTTTTTTCATTCAGCTAGGACTTGTACCTCAACTTTTGTAAACATAGGCAGTTCAGTTTTCATTGTTAAGGATGTTGACTTAACAGAGTATAAAATAGAAACCTGGGTACATGAGAGCAGCACATTTAAAGTCCAACTTTCATTTCTCCTGCTGGTTATATTCAGTGGACCAATAATTCAACCGGCTACTTGCAGTAAAGTATCAGAACACTTTAAATAAATGCTGGGTTTCAGGCTGCTATAATGAGTGAAGACTCTTCTGGAAACAATGAAGGAAGTCTAGACATCCGTATGGTAGGAGAAGAAGAAGAAGGAAAACTGGCTCAAGGGATTACACCCCGAATTCCCAGCTCTCACACACATGCCAAAAAGGGTCTTCCTGTGACTGCAGATGAAGGAAGATTTCTGGATAAACCACCTCTGTCGTACATAGCTTTGATTGCAAAAGCGATACTTTCTTCCCCCACAAACAAACTGAATTTAGCTGCTATCTACAAATATATTGAAGATAATTTTCCTTTTTACAGGAACAAAGGTCGAGGTTGGAGGAACAGTGTAAGGCACAACCTTTCACTAAATGATTGTTTCATCAAGGTGGGAAGATGTGAGGATGGCAAAGGAAACTACTGGAGTATTCACCCATCAAACTTAAATGACTTTCTTCACGGGGACTTCAGGCAACATCGAAAGTCACGAAAGCGAGGGCACCAAAAGGAGGTAGAGCGCTGCTTTGCTGTGAATTATTTCATGCCATGGAGACACTATTCTTCCTGGCCAGCACCAAGTTTACTTTACCAAACACATTATTTTCTGGACCCACTGTGGAAACTTCTGTATGCTGACAGAATACAGTTTGTGCATGAATACCAAAAGTGGAATGTAAACAGTGATTTAATCATGGGGAAGTTTTCACCTCAGCTACAGACTGATAACCCACACAGCTCTTCTGGGGACTGGTTTTATGGATCTCCTGCCACTTCAGTTATGCAGCAGAATATTTTCCTAAATATTCAGCCGGGTTTTCCTAATTCCCTTTTATTCTTTTCTCAAAAACAGCACCAAAGTGAAGCATTCAGACACATCTGTAAGTACTAGAAAGTATTTGAAATGCAGTAACTTCACAGGCAGCTTGGGACTCTGTCAAGATATAATATATATATTGCACAGTTTTGAACTTTTGTATATGTTTAAAGACAGCAGAAGAGCTTGCTTACTTACATAAGCCAGTGATTATCCATGATTATTACCTAAGTGTATTAGCTTTGAAACCATAACAATGAATTTTTAATAAATCTGCTAGTCAACGGCCATGCATAGACTACTTTAGAATAAAAGTAAATCCATTCACACTGACTGCCCAATGAAATTATTTTTAAATTGTTCTGTATTAATCACATTACTGTGTACTACTGCTCTATTGGATTCAAATTAATACACATGTATGTGTACTTATAACTATATATTCAAACATGTATGACCATATATTTACTTTTACATTTTATTGAATAGGAAGGATTAATACAGTTTTCCTTTGTCATTTGAGAATGTCTTTAAAATGCTACTTGTCACCTCCCATACTGCTGAAAATACTGACTTATTCTTCTACTCATTTAATATTATACATTGGTTAGTAGTCACTTGGCACTATTAATTCTGATGCATTGTATTGATCCAAAAAATCTCTGTACATTTATATAACTTTAACCATTAAGTTGGATACTTGTTCTTGTTTGAATAATTGTTCAGATTAATAAATATTCCAAGTGAAATAGAATTGCAATATTATCTAAAATATGTTTTTAAGTTCAAATCTGCTTTTTAGATGCATGGCCACATATTAATCGACCTACTTAAATGATTACTTAAAGGCAACACGACTAATTGTGAGTTTACCCATTAGCTGGGTATAATCTATTTAAGAAATTTTCATTTTTCGGACATTTTCACCTATTGCTTAGGCTTATATCTATATTTTTAGTTTACATAGTCATACTCATGTACATAGCTACAGAGTGTATGATGTTACAAAGTGCTCACTTAAATACATTTTAAAAATATAAGTATCTATCCAGCAACCTCCTGGTAGCAGAAACTTTTGAAGTTTCACATGGGGAAGTGTAACAAGCACTACTGTGAAAAACCCAGCTATGCTAAATTATAAAACTAGAACTTCCTTTGAAACACTTGCTCACAGAAAATGCAGATTAAGGCACTGCGGTGCCTCAGTCATGAAATGCCTTTGTGTGTGGACAAAGAGAATTGCACACAGGTGGGGAAGGTGGGATGAAGGGGTTGGTCGGATGGGGAGACCGGCTAGAGGAAACAGAGATAACTGGAGTTGGGACAAGGAGCTCAGACATGTTGATCAACATGTTGTGAGAAGCCTAAGGAACACAAATTGTGAATGCCAGGCAATTATAACCAGAGGAGAATGAAAGCTAGGGATAAGAGTCAGGGCAGGTTTGATGAGTAAGTATGTGGGAAAAGTCTCTGCCTGCTATAGTTTATGTATTGGATAAAATTAAATATTCATAGTTCTTTAGCTGTCAGTAAATTACTTTAAAATTACACAAGAGAACAAGTTACTCCTGTTTGTTCTCACTGGGCTTACTTGGCAAAGCTTGTGAAGTACACCTGAGGACATTCCTAGAATGACACAATGGCATTTGACTTCATCTTCCCTGCTAAATAAGAGTTGGAGGAGGGTATTAAAGTGTGTGACATGACACTCTGCTTGAGCTAATGTGACCTATCACTTACTAGGTTATCCTTTAAGCCTGAAGTAACCATTTTAGTACGTTCAGGAAAAAGAACTGTATTTTACCAGATTAGTGACAACGGTGGAAATGTGGCACGTACCAGTCCCTAGGCACACTTCCAGATCTTCATTCCAGTTTCCTGTGGGAATGCAGTAACAGGAACTCATATAAAGGAGGAGACATTCTTCTCCTCAGATGCTCAGATTTTATTTGAAGATCATTTTGAAATAGTTTTCATACCACTAGTGATACACATACCATAGAATAAGAACTCCCATCTTAGATATTTCCACTATGGTTATGTAGCTGTCAGTATGCTTTCTTATGTTTTTTGTTTTATTCAGTGTGTTTTAACTTTTTTTTTGTTTGTACAGCACTGCATGACACATTGCAGGAGGATTCTTTTCAAATAATAAGCAACTATTTATTCTGTCGTCATCATTCTAACTGTGCATAGTTCAAACACTGCTCTGAAGACAAAATTATCCAATCACTATTATACTATGATCCTTCAAAGCCATAATATAATTTATTTTCAAAATAACCTGAGAGATGAGGAACGTCTTGAAGCACAGACCTAAAAGTCTGATGTCAAACGTACACATTCACTTCGGACATCAGGTTTGTGACATCACTTTTTGTTCTCAAAGCCCAACAGCTGAGCTCTCATTGCCCTGGCTTTCAGCTCCGAGTGTTCAGAATCTTTCCAAGACACAAAGCAACATGGAAACAAGTGACCATCTTGCTAAGTTCAATTTTGATAACTTGTCCTGCAGCAGATGGAAGATGCAAATCCATATCTCCAAGGCAAGCTGCAGCTGCCATAATATAGAAAACACTATTTCTTCCCGCAAACTCTGACAGAGTTTGAAGTTATTTAACAGACAATACCCATCATTTCCTCATTGCATGATTTTAATTAATATAGAAAAAAGGTCTGCCTTGGATATGAAATATGGCAAAACACCACATTTTTTCATACAACTACAGGCAATATTTTAATGCCTTCAGCTGATGTAAGGGCCAAGTTATGAATACACTATTTAGACAAGATGCCATTTTTCCCCTGCCCTAGCCTCTGAAAGCTTGACATTGCAATCTTAATAATGTTTTTTTTTCATTTCAGCTGAAGGAGTAGGGTTAGTATGTCATTTTGTGATGAAAATGTCAAAGTACTAATTTGCAAACAACTTGAAATAAAAATTTCAAAGCAATAAGAAAGAAATCAAGTTGTGTATTTTACCTGAATTCTAAACCCCCAAATACACTTAGCATGGAGAAAAAAAAAATCTGATCTTGAAATATAATGCTCCGATTACAGAGGACATTAGATTTCTGATACATGAAATTACCATTTAATGAGAAGACAGAAATGTTCTTGAAAATTAAACAGATTAATTATATGCTTGTACAGGGATTTATGAGGCAGTACTTATGGTGTAAGAGACTCTCTTAGAAGCAAAACCAACAGTTAGAGATGCTGAATTACAAAGAATCCAACAAGAACACAGCATCTAAAAACTGCACATTGACAGCTTCAGCATTTTCCAGCTGAAATGTATTAGTGGAGTTGATAAAAATGTCAGGAAGTCAGAATGATAGCATTTTGACTATTGTCCTCTGTTATACCCATAAATAAGACAGAGGTCATCTTTTTACAGCAGATCTACTTTAGGAGTCCACAGTTGCAATGCCAGTGTATGACATAAATAGCTGGGATGCAGGTCACGTATGCTCTCACAAATAAAAATTGTCAATTGCTTTCACCTTCTTTTTGCACTAAATAAAATTTTGAACCATTTATATGCTAACACTTTCAATAAACTATGCCTTAATGAGGAGCAGTAAGAGAACTGGGCCTGAACATGAGAACATTTCACTCAGGTGACATCATACAGGTAACGATTTTAAGCCCTATAATAACACCAACTGTGCAGTTGACCTTCACTAGTTTATACAAATATTTATTCTAAAACTTTAATAAGACAGGTCTGCCTGCTAAGCACAGAAAGTTAGTATACAGCTTAATTTCTGATACATTTGCTGCCCAGCAAGACTTGTGACTGAGACTTGTCCTCTTCCATATTGAAAATAACTGCTGTCCAGGGGCGCAAATGAAAACTCTGTAGAAAGGGAAGCCTACAAACCCTCTAGTCACCCAAACTTATGCACACTGACTTATGCTCACCCAACAGTTATCCATTTCTTGTACTCCCTGAACAGGTTATAGAAGACAACCTTTGGAGGCAGCAGAACAGAAACTCCTCATCCATTGTGCTGAGGCTCATGTACATGGCTGCATAAAGGATTTGTCAGGTTTGGCCTGTAGTGACACCGTGAGGGAAAAAAAGAGAAAAAGAGAAACACTCAAAGCTTCTTTGAGAGTTGGTGTAATCGGAAATGAGATTATGAAAATGAAAATGTCCCAATCACACAGAAATTATTCAGGATCAATAAAGGACACAGATACGGTTGATTGATTTAAATGTGGCCTCCTGTAGCTAATTCTTTTAATTTCTTTGAAGTGTAATTTTAATTAGGATCTTCCCAGGTTGGTATAATCTGATCTGTGTGTGTTAGAAATATGAAAAAAATGTAAAAAATGTTCCTGATATATATCATACACGAAATAGTGATAATCACTTACAAATTTAATTATTTCTGCGTAAAGGGTAGTGTCGTGCCAAACAGATCATGCAGACATGAGTCAAACTACACAATTTTTGTAC
Source organism: Oriolus oriolus (assembly GCA_013400235.1). Lineage (NCBI taxonomy): Eukaryota > Metazoa > Chordata > Aves > Passeriformes > Corvidae > Oriolus > Oriolus oriolus. Next base: position 1,172,895 of record VXBT01000495.1, read on the forward strand.
CACAGACCAAGTTTTGAGCCTCTTTGCCAATACCGACTCCTGACCAGGTGCATCCCAGCATGTGAGAAATGTCCTGGGAGAGCCTACTCCCAGGTTGTGTGAAGTGGTTGAAAGCCACCATAGCAGCCATAGACCACCCTGCCCCTGTAATATGTTGGCATAGATGATGTGACTGAAAAAAGTTGGAGGGCAGACTCTCCTGACACCTTTAAAACTCTTATAGTCTTTACAATATGTGAAGACTAAATTACAGACTGTTACAATTTTAGTATTTACAATATGTTTAATAGGACATTCGACATGATGTCCATGAATGACTTCTCTGTGTCTTATCTGTTCCCAGTACAACTGAGGATCTGGTCATCAGCATTATTTCACCCTTTCATTCTCCTCGTGCTCCTTCAGCATTTACTCTGTTTTTTCTGCATCTGTGTTCCTTAGCTGTCTTTCAGTTCCAATCTGAATTTCCCACTTGAAGTTTTCCTGTGGCCCTACTCTGTTACCTTCTTATGTATGGCTCAGCTAACACTGTCAGACAAGAACCCTCGCTCCCAATGTTCCCAGTTCATCACTGACAAAACAAAGCTTATGTCAACATACTGGAGTAAGACTTTAACTCCTGAAAGAACAATGTAGAAAGAAGCTATAGCTACTGATTCTGATTCTACCAACAACCATGCAAAAAAGAACTAATTTCACTGGAAGCAACAGACCATAAAGTAAGTAAAACTCAGGCTTGCAGACTTTATTTCTATTGTAAAACCATACTGGACTAATTTTCCTGTGTGCCTGACAGGTTTCATAGCTCAACCTATAGTAAACTTGACTCAACAATACTTTCTAAAAAAGGTCATGAGAGTGTTTTTACAGAAAACATATGCCAACTGAATTTGGTAATCCAGAAGAGTTTACAGTGTTAACCAAGCAACGTTGCATGTGAACTGAACTAAGCATATTTTCAGTACAAGGCACATTTTAAGCAGCTCAGTACTAGGCTGTTGAGATTGTTTATCTAATACAGAAGCGTTTTCAGACATTTGAAGTATGTATGTGCACACAAGCACTTGTGCATATTTATGAGTGCTCAAATTCTCATCTTTAAATGATATAACTTTGCAACCACTTGAAATATCTATATAGGAGGTACAGTGGGTGTAAAAAGCACATCAATGATGCTCCAGTATTAATAGCTGGTATGTTGGCTGCCTTCACTGCTCCTCATATTCATGACAGAAAACCTAGATATGTACAGATAATTATGCCATTATCTTAGTAGTACTAACTCAAAAATGAGATTAAAAACTATAATTCTGTTTAATCCCTGTAGTTTGTGACACAATCAAAGAAAAAAGGTAATGAGAATACAACTCATAAAGCAGAAGTAGAAATAATGTCATAAAGGATACTCCATCAGTTAAAACCTCTAGATGTACATCTGATTGCTGCAGATGAAGAAATCATTGTTTAAAACATCAAGCACCAGGTTCACAGACAATTCTGAAATGCAAAGCAAGAAATTAAAGAGCACACAGTAAGAGTCAGAATCAATCAGGACAAAATTTATGTCATGCTTGAAAGCCTTACTAGAATTCATACAGCAATGCTTCAGTTAGTAGATCTTTTGTTAATTGAGATACAACAATACATACCAAAATTTAGTGAGAAATGGCAGATGTGCTACTAGCTGATAATTACTTTGCAAATCAGAATCAAATAATAGCTTTCTAACAATTAGAGTAATCATAGTAATTTTAAGGGTGGAGAGAACAAGGATGATATCAAGTTTGCGATATAAAAAAACTGGAATTAATACTTGAATAATCTCCATCATTAATCAAGAAATAAATCCATCTTGCAAGTGGATTTCTTGAGAGCAGTTAATAACTGCCATCACACTTTCCTGAGCCTGCAATCCAAATATAGATAGAAGAATGACTGATATTAGTAGTCTAAAAGTGACAATTCCCTTCTGAATATCACCAGAGCATGTGACCTGTATAATATGAAGTTTTGAAGTTAAATGATCTTATAAGGAAATAATTCAGCAGCCAGCTTGATGACTACTGTGCATCACAAGCATAGAAACATAAAGAGTGGTAAACCTGTTGTACCTTAAGGTAAAATGAAAAAATAGTGCTATTTTTTGGTGTGTATTTATTTAAACTAAAAATCAGAATTTGTTTTCCACCAATTTCAAAGCATTTAACTGTAGTCCTATTATAACCAAAAGACTTAAACCTCAGTTTAGAGGAAGATGCACCACCCAACAGGTCATGGAATACTTCCCAGGCACGCTGATATTCCTGAAGAAGCTGTTCCTCTGCAAAGCTTTGGAACACACAGTCAGTAAAAGCTAAACTGGATATTGTACATTCCTACAGCCCAGCAAAGGTCAGCTTCCTGTAAGGAGGCATGTCTGAAAATGCAGTCCCTGCTGCAGGACATGCTTCTCTATTCACTCCAAATACATGGTAGGTCAGCAGCCAGATAAGAGATCTTCCTCTGCCTCTCGAACAGGTTTCATAAACACACTCACAAAGACAGACTCTCTCCTTCTTTCTCCAATTTTCTTTCCTCTTTGTTTCAGAATACAGTCAAAATGGACAGCATTCAGGACAATCTTTTGGTCTTCTAGGCACCTGACTTCTGAATGTTTGAGTGTTAGTAGCACTGTAGCTTGTTAAGAAAAGAATCTAAACAACAGAAAAAAAAAAAAAGGCAACAAAAACCACTTTGGTCATGATAACTCTGAGAATGCAAATTCGAATTTCATTTGTCAAATACATATTTTGGTTTATTTTTTTCCTTTATAGCCTAACTCTTAACTTATGGAAGTCAGCTGTAACTTTTGTGCCAATGTAAATGACTCTGAAAGGCAGTAGAAAACAGGCGCAATGTATAACAGTCAATAAATACATTGTTTTACAGACTCAGAACATGCCCAAATGCTTTTTTAAAATCTACCACCAATGTGCAATCTGACAAACTTCACAGAGACCAGTGACAGTTCGTACATTTGGGGTATCAAACATTTCAAATAATTAATATGGGGAATGAATGTGAAAGCCAAGTCCTATGTTTCAGTGACCAGAAGACATCTATTCACACAGAGCGAGAACAGATGAATTAAACTCTGCTGGAAAAAAACCAAGGTGCTTGCTAAACCTTCAGAATTAATAAAGTAATCTATTAGCAAACAAAAGTAAAGGCAACTTTCCAGCATCCAAGCCAGTGAATTGTTTCCTAGAATGGCAGTTTGATGTATGCACATGAAAAGCAACTGTAATGGCTAATTTTTCTAACTGTGCTTCAACAGAATACTGTCACTTGAAAGACCAAGGAAGAAATATGCCCTAGCATGGCCAGTGGATATTACTGTGAATTTATTATGTGATTTCAATAGTACCCAAGAAGAGACAAATACTGACAGAAGAAACAAGATTTTAATTCTACTGGAAAGCAGAATTTTTTTAAGCAGAATTTTTTAAAAAGTAACTTTTTGCCAGAAAACTATTACAACAACTACTCTGAAAACATAACTAGCCTTTTGTCTGCAGAATGGTAAACTTCTCTGTAGTATCTTAACAAAATACCTAAGACTTTTCCACATAAGTGATAGACTCTTCCAGGCAAAGTACCTATATACACCTATTGCGAAATAATGGTGTCCAGGATTCACTGAAGAGTGCAAGCCAGTATTGACACAAAATAAGGCCCTCTGTAGCCACATTTTGCCACTCATTTATAGCCATGTGAGTTAAGACAATGGCTTCAAATACACTTTTATGAATTTTTATGTTCTGTGACTTACAAGAGAGACAGACTAAATGCAGGGCTTTCTGTACCTGCTATGTTGCACTGTCTATTTTCTTAACCAAGTGGCAGAAATTTATCCAACACATTCAATATACCTGGCTTTTTGACAAATATTTCATTTGACAAGTGAAACAAACAATCTCCATGTTCCTAAAAGTGCCAACACTACATTTTTGAATAAAAGAAGAATTCAAAACGTGTTAGCCCTGGTTCAGTGCAGATCATCTACCAGTTTATTATCCCAGCCTCTTAGAGGTATTTCAGATCAGGTCAGAATCTTTTAATAGCATCAAATGACACTGATTGATTGGAGGAGTCAAAAGGACACATGTTACGAGGGAAAGAGAAGTAAGAACAGCACGTGTACTGAAGGCTGATAAAAACAGAAATGCTCCCAAATCTGCAGAATGGGAGCCAGTGAGGGTCAAGGTTAATGTGACTTTCCAGGGATGCTGAAGTGAAGAGATGCCAAAGACAACAGGAGTGTGTGGGTACATGTTCTTCACTAAAGTTTTACTATATTTTATCTCATCATCTGACTTAGCATCTTTCTGGCCTTTTGTGGCATTTTCCTGTGCCACGGCAGGACTCCAGTCCTGCATCCTTTCTCTGGCAGCTACCTGGCCAGAAAGAGGCCCTGAGAAGGGGAAGAGCCTTTCCTCTTTCTTCTGTGCCTTTGAATTGCTATCTTTGAGAATTCTCTTTACTTTGGACTTGGAAGGCTCCACAAGCTTCTATTTTTTTTTTCTATTTTTTAAAATATTTTGCAGTTCTGACACAACTGCAAGGAGAATTGTGGGAACCAACAGGACTTCTGAAAAACAAGGTCTTAAACAGATGAAACCACCACACTGAGCATATGGAAGGGACAGGGCCACTTGCTCAATGAGGAGAAGACAGACAAAGGGGTGAAGAGGAATAGGCTCTGACATAAAGTCTCTTCATTCCTGAACCAGAGGGATTGCTCACTCTGGCTTATCACAGACTCTAGCTGCCTCTCAAAAACCTGGTTCAGCCAGGAGGAAATGCAAAAAAGAGAGGAGTGGCAGTGACCTGGCACAAGCAGGAGCTGAGCTACTGCATTCTCCCAAAGTTTCATCACTACTTTGGATCCGTCACATCCATGGTGTGAGTCAGTGAACTGGGAGCAGTGCTCAGAACTCAGAAAATGTACAGCCTCGCAAAATGGTGATCTGCAACTCTAAAGGAAAAGCTATATATTAGATAACGTCACAGCCTGTCAGACCTGTGACCTTTAATTAAAGCATGTGCAATCATGCTTTTCAGTCCTCTCAGCAGTGATACTCAGCTCAAAATGAGGTATTTTCAGAGGCAGAAGGTTGGTTGGCAGTGGGTCTGAAGGGGGGATGCTAGGTCAATCTTTCTGAGGTTCTGGTTGGGTCCAGTGAATTAGTAGCATCCTGCTATCCCAAGTTGTGCCTTACATCAGTCTCCTTCATAGAGGCAAGTGACACAAGACTGATGCAAGAGGCTGAGATGGAAGATGAAATCCTTTGTGCATTGACTGTGTCTGAAACAAGATACTGGCGATGCTGGCAGTGTGTCAACAACAGTCTAACTAACAGCTTACTCTGCGAGTATCTTACAGAATCATAGAACAATTTGATTTGGAAGGAATCTTAAAGCTCATTTAATTCCAACATTCCTGTTAGGGGAGGGTATACCTTTCACTAGACCAGGCTGCTCAAAGCCCCATACAACCTGGTCTTGAATGGTTCCAGGGATGGGGAATCCACTTCTCTGGGCAACCTGTTCCAGTGTCTCACCACCCTCATAGTAAAGAATTTCTTTCTAATATCCAATCTAGACCTACCCTCTTTCAGTTTAAAGCTATTATCCCTTGTCCTATCACTACATGCCCTTGTAAACAGTCCTTCTCCAGCTCAGCTCTTCTCCAGCAAGTCTGTTTAAACAGATGCAATTCATACTGCATGGGAGGACTGCACATGCAGTATGATAACCTCATCCTTTCCCCAGATTTTCATAGCACCAGTGCTTCCATTCCTTCAAACATTGGTCACTTGCTTAGAACTGTCAGTAAAGGTTGTCTTCGTTGCAAATTGTAGTGGTGTGTTTCTTTGGTTACATGGTTATGAAGCTTTGGAAATAACTGAAATTCCCATTTCACTGGAAGTTCACTGCCAGGGTGCCAGGGTGTGATTCTAACCTACACAAGAGGCACTTTGTCCCATTATCACCATGAAACCACACAGTCCCTGAATTTAGCTTTTTTCATATATCTACTGTAAGAATTAGCTTGCCAAAAAAAAAAATGCTTACCAGTCTTACTCTAAAGGTTAATGTTGTTGTAAGAGAACTGAAGAATGAGGGCATTACCAAAAATAAGAGCATTACCAGCACCTTTACCAAAAGCTGTGTGTCTTCCTGTAAAATGTAGTATGTGCTAAAATACTTTTCTGATATTTCTGTTTGTCAGTGAGTTAAGTACATGCTGGTTTAGGGACACCATTTCTTCATACTTATCTCCCATTTTTGTTATTTGCATGCCCAAATCCGTGTGCAATGCACTGTTAATTTACCCCATAGTGTTCCCATGGAACATAATTTCTATGCACATAAAATATCAGTGTAATATCTAGAGATGAAATCCAATGGAAACAGTTTGCTGTGAAATCCAGTCTTTGTTCCCTCATTTTTCCACTTCACTGAGTGTTGCTTTTTCCAAGTACTCCTAGAGATCCCTTGTGCAACCCCTCATTATGCTGCATTATTACTTTATTTGGGAAATAAACTAAAAGTATTTTCTATACAATCTAATTTCCCATAATTGTCGGGATGATGTTAAGACAGTTTTTCAGAAGAGAAAATGCTAATCAATTTTATTTCAAAACCACATTGGAATTCCACACAAATTGGTGCCAGAGTGCAAATGCTTCTCAACTGGTAATGGAGAAGGGAGGGAAGAGAAATACATGCCAACTCTCGGTTTAATAGAAAGGATGTGAGATCCGTTTTATTTGAATCAAATACTATTTAGCAACTTAAGCATCCGGAGCACATCTGATAACTTGGGTAAAATGTATTGATTTCTCTATTGATTTTTCTAATATACCTTTTCTGTGAGGGAGTTGTAACTGAAAGTAGCAAGTGACTCAGCTAATGGCAGCTCTAAGTATTGTGCAAGATGTTCAGATATGCAAGATGGGTCATCACTAAATTCCAGAACGTGACAGGTCTTAAGTCTTCCACTTGGAGGCAATACATGGTATTGGTTCTTTCTCTCTTGGTTTGCAATATTTGAATTTTTTTCCAATATGAAACTTCTTATGCATTTTTCCATTGCTATGGAAAAGTGGCTTTGTTCATGAACTAGATGCATATATGGATTAAGTAGTTTATGGCCTTTTTACTACTATCCAATAACTTTAACCTTAGGATCAAGCATATAAAGCCTCTTTCTGCAGTCCCAAAGCTGATTCATAATTTGAAATAATACACAGGACCACATAAAATACCTGTGGATTTCTGACCAATTTATTTCCAAGAAGAGCTATAAACTCTGCAATGTTTGTCACTCTCTCTGAGCAATTTTATATAAACAGAGAATAGCAGGAAATTCTTGCACTCTCGAAAACACTAGAATTTCTGCCATTGCCTTCAATGGGATCAGAATTTCCTGGGCACAGAGGAAATTTATCACTGAACACACAGCAAGTTTTAGTTTCATAGAATCATAGAACATGCTGAGTTGGAAGGGACACACCAGTATAAAGTCCAACTCCTGCCCCTATGCAGGACACCCCAAGAATCACACCAAGTGCCTGAGAGCATTGTCCAAATGCTCGAGCAGTACTTCGTACTGTTAGTTCTAGCATTGCAGTGTGCTTTCTTAAATTCAGAGCATAAATTTAGAGCACAGCCACGAAGTATACCTTAGAAGTAAAAAATTACAATTAAAAAAAAAGAACTAAAAATGCCTAAAAACATCCAGTAAAGGCAACCCTGAATTACACTTACCATTTGCATTACACTTAACACTATACATATTTGCACACACGGGGTAACACTTGAAATATACTTCCAGCAGTAGGAACTCAGACTTTTAAGTTTCAGCTTAAAGGTCTAAGAATAGAATATGCAATGAAGAGCATTCTAGGCCCTCTGGTCCTTTAACCACCTGTCCACAGGATTTTCTGCATGCCCTCACTGTGAAGAGGAGGTTGATACTGCTCCTCAGACGGTAACTGCTGCAAAGGAAGGGGGAAAACTGGGCCAAATAGGTGAATGGCTGCACTATGAGATGCATCATAAAATAAGGGGTCATCCTTCCAACAAGCTTGTGCTTACTCCTAGTTTCTCTGATAGACTTTATTCAGACACTGTTTACTCCAATAAACAGAATGGAGAGAAACTGCCCAAATTGCACCATGTTATGTCCCAGGCTTCCAGATGAAACTCCCAATAAGGTGGCACAGACCCGATTCACATCAAGACTCTTCCAATTCCAGAAGTAAAAATTTATCTTGAGATTTATTCTCTAGATTCGTAACATTTTAGAAGCTATTAATGATCTCTGGCACAATGGTAAAAGAAATGTTGCACCCAATGACTCTAAAATATATGTCCTGAGAATACACACTTTGAAAAAAAAAAGAAAATCCAAACAAACCGAGAGTAGACAAAGAAGCTCAGTTCGGCCTGCTGCACCCCAGGCACCACGGGCTGCCCCGAACCTCCCCCACCCGAAACTGCGCCTCCGTCCGGGCATTATCTGCGCAGGGAAGGGCACATTCCGGGGGGCTGCGCGGGGACCGCCACTGCAGCACAGCGCCCAGCCCCGCGCGGCGCCTCCGCCGGCGCTGCCCCGCCCCGCCCCTCGCAGCTCCGTGCGGCTCTGCACAAACAGAAACAACAACAACTCAAACCCAAACCAAACAAAAAACAACGAATAAGAATTGTTCCGTTAATTGCTGTTGAATCCTGTAATGTTTCCCTGTGTGTCTCGCACAAGCACATCCTGGATGCACCCCCACCGCGCTGCGCTCCCAGGGTGAGGAGCAATTAACCGGGGACGGGCCCGGGGCGGGCGCCTCCCGCCCTCTCGCCCGCCCTGCTCCGCCGCCGGCCACGCGGGGGCGCCAGAGCGCCGCGCTGCCCGCGCTGCCCGGGGGAGCCCTCACGGGCCGAGCCCTCACGGGCCGAGCCCTCACCCGCCGCGCCCGCGGGTCGCGCCCCCGCCCCGCGCTAACGCTGAGTCGTGAGCAGTCCTTGGAGCGAAGGGAAGGGCTGTCTGAAGGGAGGCGCGTTCACTGCTCCTTCCGTCAGGTGTGAATGGAGTGTTTACCAGCGCAGGGTGCGGGTGTGGGTTTTGGTAGGGTTTCTCCAGCGCCTTTTACAGCTCTTCTCTGCCCTTGTAATACTTGTTCTTGGCACTTGGAAACAGGACAGCCAGTCATCTGCGTCCGCCAAGAGTCGTCAGACACCCTCCTCCTCTGAGGGCTACTCTATGGTGCCAGTGCCAGCAAAGCTCCTGTCACCACAACTGAAAGAAAATAAGAATATGTGCTTTTAAAACCACCTTTAAAACTGCTTTTTCACCTGTCCTGGGTGAAATCACAATCACACCAATCATAATGGTGTCAACCCAACGCTGCCTTGCTCTACATGGATGCAACTTCATGGCTGCAGAGAGTCTTGTTATCAGAGAAAGCATTCGAGCACAACCATATCTCAGTGACTGTATATGGTATTTTGCTGCTATTACATCTGTAACTTAAAAGTCTCAGCCAGGCCCTGACTCCCCTGAGCCAAACGCTGGACAAACAAAGCCTTCCTCGGTGCCCACCAAAGGCAGTGGAGGTTGGCCAAGCCCCGTAGGGAGTGCTCCAGGCCTGAAGGGCTTGCAAGTCCAGAAAGACAAAACAAACAATGACAGACATAACAGGCATGCAGGCAGCTGCCTTGGCCCTGACCCTGCCATTTTTTCTGGTTTGGTTTAACCCTGCCTGAGAGGGTGCACGATCTGGACACTTATTTTAAATGCAAATCTTGCTGGTTTACTAATCCAAGGAAGCTGAATATACTTTCTTTAATATACTCTAAGTTGAGCCTTTAAAAGCATTATCAATATTAAATATGTTTTTGTGTATTTAAACCATCAACAGAAAATAATCAAGTGTCTTTTTTTCGAAATCTAATTTGCTTCCTCTAAAAATTATGTTTGCCCTTCTCTTTTCTATCTCCACTTTTGTTTTCCTCAGCCTTTTCTATTCTGTATTCATTATTCCCAGTTTTATGCTCCATTTCCTCTTTTAGGTTTCCATCTTGTGTATTTATTTTTACTCGTGTTGTCCCACTAGGTATCACTGAAACTGTTCACATGCTTAATTTAACACAGACATTTTTTGTGATATTATTATTTTGCTTTTTATGCAGTTGTTAATCCCTAGGTATCCTTTTTCTTGGCTCTTTGCGTCTTATATATCTTTTGACTTAGACTAAGGCAGTGGTTCCTGAGTCACTTCAGTTTAGCTCTTTACTTTTTCTGTGTGGTTTTAGGTCCACAACTTTCAGCCACACTGACCATGCCTGGAGTATAAATCTGTTTCTCCTTGCTGAAACTTCATTTAAAGGTCCAGCTAACATGCCTCAGTCCAGCCTTCCAACCTTGCCCTACCCCAGATCCTGTCACCTTCCAAGAGCAGCCCTCTGGACTCCTTTGTTGTTTTGCCCACCAAGTCAGCCTCAGCCTACTCACCTTGCTCTTGCCAGGTTCCTGCCTGCCACCTGCCTCCAGAGCTCCACAGCATCTTCAAAGACAGATCCCTGCACAACCAGCCACCTTTGTTGTTGAGGAGGTATCTCCTGTCTGGATAGCCCCTTGCTATCCAGAGCTCCACATCTCTCTGTCCTTTCTGGTTCACACTAATTGTTATGGACTTACAGGAAAGAGAGGACTTCTCAGAGTGAAGGAGAGCAAAGCAGGAAAGGTAGGTACAGAGGGAAAAGAAATGGAGTTGATGGAAGGTGAACTGGATGTAATATTCCTGAGGGTTTTGAACTTCCCTCAACTTCCCTTTATGTGGTAGCATCTCCTGCCAGCATGAGATCTACACTGAGCTGAATTTCTTTGTTCATAAAGATAGAAGCTATAAAAGTGCCATGCCTTCTCCCCTTTTTATTTAGCCAAATTCTAAATGTCAGTAAGTTTGCTGAGCCTGAGTTCAGAAGATTATTCAGGTTACCCTCCATACCTGCAGAATGGAGGGTAACCTGACACTTCTCTGTCTGCAAAGCAATGAGACTGTCAAAGGGAAGAAACCTTCAGGTTAGTCTTCACATTTTGAGCACCTGAGGTTTTATTCCTCCTTGATTAGACTGTCTCCTGGAAGACCTCTAGCTGCTGATCTTTCCTTGGTAATGGCATTTTGTGGATCATAAGCAGGCATCATATACATCTCAGCTGAGCAAAGTAACTCCTTCTTGATATGTCTAATTTTAAGAGAGCAAGAGGCAAAAAATGGGACTCCTTTTCTGCTTACAACTTTGCCTAATTTTTGAGTGTGTTGCTGAATTGAAAGTATTCACATGGATTGGAAGGGATGTTCGATATACCTGTGTGCTTGCTATTAAAGATCTACCAGCATATTAGGAGGGCTTCATATCAATCTGTTGCTTCATAAATGAAGCTGCCTTCCTCTGGACCTTGGTAATTTCTCTGCAGATGGCATGACAATGGGTCTTAGTAGCATTCCCTGCCCCCTCTCCTCAAGTACATTCTTTACTTTATAGAGCACCAGGTTGTTTTTTTTCAAACGTTCATTGGGAGGTATTCAGGATCCCCACCTTCAAACTTGAACTTCAAAGTTGAGCAGTATGTCTAGTGCCCATCTTCTCAGCATATTTTTCAAGAACAAATTATAAACATTTCAAGCAAAGTGCACTTATTACAAGTTTGTTTGCCAAGTACTGCTGCCTCCCTTCCAAGTTCCAGCTATGTCAAAGCATCTGGTTTACAAACAGGTTCCTCCCTTCAGCCTGGTACATGGATGCCAGGGCACAGAGGCTTATCACTGATGAAGGAGTTTACAGGATGAAAGGGGAAAATGCCGTGGGAGTTGCTTGACAGATTCTCACTTGTCACAAAATGTGTAGGTATGTTGTAGTTGCTGAGCAGATGAATGAAGTGATGTGCAAGAGAAGTTATACCCCCAAGTTCTTCCAGAGCCTGATCTAAAATTCCCTGAAGTCAATAGATTTCTTTTGATTTCTGTGGACTTTACATTGGTCTTTCAGGTGATTACTTATTCTAATCAAGAGGAACTGCCTACCCCGGGATTTATCTGTTTAGAGAAGCCTGAGGTCATCTGACATTCTCGAATATTTGCAACCTAGCTTACAAAAAAATATGTTTATTGAGGAGATATATAAAGATGAGTCCAACATATTTTGTTCAGAAAGCAATGCTTCCCTTAGTTTCATTTTTACTTGTAGCTACACCAAATGCTACTTACGTAAAAGGACAAATTATTTTGACTTGATGTTTGGGTCAATCCCAATTCCAAGGGAACGTATATCTGGCATGAAGCCACGTTCTTCTCGTGCATCACACTCCACACTGGGACCTACCATTACACAGACTTGAACACAGACTGTGTACACGTTTCTTACTGTTATTTTTCTTTTCTATCATAGCTTGCATAGCAGAATAAAGAACTTTTAAACACCACTCTTAAGATTTGTGGGAACTCAAGAAGTTACACCAATAAATGTTAGCCTGCTCAGAATATTTACTACATATGAAAGAACTACTATTGTGACATTCTCCCAAGACTCTACTTTTAAGTCATATTTTACTGTGTTTCCCAGCAGATTTTAATAATATGTCTAATACTTTAAGGGGCTTTCACTCTAAATTATACTAATATGCCAAAGGTGGACTTTGCTTGAAAGAAAGCTGTCTTGTCTAGGTAATAGTGATGGTACATTTTTTCAGAAATCTTGTCTTTTCTTTTTCATTCCTTCTGGTTATAATAAACTTTATAATATACCATAATTTGCATAGGTTGTCTATATAATTTCATTACATAATGAAATATATATATCCAATTATGTAATTTCCATTGTAATTTTGTAGCTCTGTGTGAGATTGTTACTGTGCCATACTGTACATTGTCTTTCCTTTTCTTTGTTATGAGGAAGGAGCATTGAGTCATGACGTAGTGATGATGATCCCAGTGCCAGAATTACCCATCTAAATCAGTTGAACTAAGCTTTTAATATTGCAGAAAATCTCCTTACTTTTTGCTTGTTTTGTCTCAGTTATGAAAATGGTGAGCTGTGCCTGCTCACTTGTGTAGGACTTTATTTCCCATGCACTAGACAACTTATCAGATGTATGATTCACAGTCAGTGCCTTGTAGCCTGGATTTTTGTGAACTAGATGGGTCTATCCCTATCTTTTGTGCATGTATGTAGAACGAAAGGGCAATAGAAACCTTCCTCAGCTCTTAAGAATCTCCTGCAAATGTCAAGACAGTGACAAATGCAAAATTTGCAGAAAACAGAAGGGTTGTTTCAGCGTGGCTCTGACTGCACAGCACCTCAGCTTCTGGGTACACCTGTGCTGCCCTGTTATCTCAAAGCTCTGGTCTGTGTGGGAGCTCATTCTGCACAGCTTACATGCTCCCTTGAGCTCCAGGTCTAGTTTGTAGCATCCAGCTGGACACAAGGTCATGGAGCTGATTGTGCTCATCGTGGGAGTATCTAATACAGTATCTGTCTATAAAATTCTGGCTAAGTACTCAGAAATCTGAACAGTCATATTTATTATTGTAAGTCCAGAGTTTAAAAATCAGAGAAATAATAGTTCTGCACCATTAGTGCATAGTGATAAATAGAGCAAAGAGTGGAGTGCAGCAAAGAAGTGTTTGGCCACATTGGATAGTAACAGAGGTTAAAATCTAACATGAAGACATTGATCAGAGTGAAAGTGGCATGCTACTAGAAAAAAATTCCTGATTCTCAAATTTGTGTTTATTGTTAGTTTTTCATTTCAGTGGTGGGAAAACCAGTGCAAGGGCTGCCTGAAAACAGGACCTGCCATCTGCCTGGGCAGCAGTTATACATAACTTTTTCAAACACAGACCATTCTATGAGCTACCTAATCCTGTGAGGGCGTGCACAAAACCCGTCCCATCTCCCTTTGAGCTGCCTTTCAGCTCCAAGTGTTGCCAGTAAAAGAATCTTCTCTGTTTATTCTGTTATGTTTTTCATTATGAAGCTTATGTATTGTGTTCTTTTCTTGTTCTTGTACTCGAAATGCTGAAATATTGGTCATGGTTCTGTGTGACCTGGATCTGATGTTCTTAGTCTAGCTGCTATATTTTTGTTACATGGTCTTTCAGGTACACCACTCTTTTGGAAAAGTACATTTCTTTTGTGAAAGAACTTCTATTGTGTGCCTGTTTTTCACAATATATATGTACGGTGCCTGCTGCAAATGATTGTCTGCTGTATACATAAAAATAAGGTGTTTTAATCATGATGTGCCCATCATTCCTGATGGGCAATTTACAGTAAAAACTTTTAAAATGTTTAAAAGAAAAAAGGAAGCACTGATATTCCTGGAAATTTTTTATTCAAGAAGGTAAAAAACCAAAGCCCAGTCTTATTCAATGCTGCCTATTGGAGAAAATAAAATCCAAGTGTGTACTTTTCTCTTCTGTGTTTTCTGAAGCTCATCATATGTAGGCTGTTTCATATCAATGGCAGGAATGAAATGTCAGAATTAGAGGCCTTACAAATTTTCCTGGACCTCAGCAGCCAAAACGTAGAGCCATCTTGAGCTGACCTCCATTGATGAAGAGGAGCAAAAGGAATGAAGTCTACAATTAAAAGCAGCTGGAACCTAAGCGATGATATGATTTACAAATCATAACTAGCATTTTCAGAAACAAACAGGAAATGCCTGTGATCTGGTGAATTTCAGTATGATGTTTTCCATCTCTGAACTACTAAAAACTTTTCAAAAGCCCGGATTAAACTGAGAGGAAAGGGATTTGTTTCCGTCAGTAAGGTTATTTATTCCACACAAGCAGATTTTGACTTGTGATGAAGGCTCTCACTGCCTTAGGAATATGAGGTTAGTTTGAGCTGTCTTGATATCAAATAATAATTATGTGCTTTATAACCTCTGTCATAAAGCATCTAAGAGATCAAAGGCCAAAATACTGTTGGTTTATTTTATGTTGATTTTCTTCAATGCTAGTAACAGATGGGACTTGGTTTTTTTTCTTGCAAAGTCCATTTTTTGTTGCTTTAAGTGCAGTAAGCTGATTGTTGCTTAATTTGTTGTGTCATTTTCATAATTTATCTTTGAATTTGTCTTCCACCCATAACATAACCATAGGAATGGACATTGGTAACATGAAGGCAATTCCTACATTTTCTAAAAAAAGGCACAAAAATGTATTTTAGATTTGAGGGCACAGAACAGTCTTGCATAAAAATATAATTTAATAATTTGATTTTGTTTGTACCCCTTTCAAATCAGTGATGCACCATCAATTGATTTCCTGCTGGGTTCTTTACAAAAATTGTTAAAGTGGAAGGCATATTATATAGCTATGCAGTTTGGTTCATTTAATACTACAAACTTCTCTGTGGTAATAGTACGGATTTTTTTTCTGTAAGGAGGTTTGCGAAAAGTATCATCCATAGAGAAATTCAAAGAGTTTAAGTGAGAATAAACTAATGCCCTAAACTGGAATTTTGAGAAGACACCAACATCAATATCACCTCTCCCTTACATGAGTAAGGATAAATTACAGGGTAAGTGGTCAGGACTTTGCTTTTTTACTTATAGAGTTATTAGTACTTTATACAGTAGTATACACTTAACAAACTAGTCTAATGTTTGTAAAACAACTTCCAATGCCATACCTATAACTTCTTTGGAGTTTCTTGTAATTTTTTCTGGTTTGGGGGGTTTTTTTCGGTTTGAGATTTTTTTGGATTTTTTTTTTAATAGAGTAGTATCTCCTAAAAGTCTTGTTCTGAGAACAATATGCTACCAGTGAGGACTCTTTTCTTTCTTTAGACTCATAGTTTTTGTACAGATACATTTGAAGGCTTCTATTTTGATGGCTGCAAGGACCCAAAGCTCAGTATTTCAACCTGGTCTTTTCAGAATTTTGCAGATGATAAAACCAGAAGTGCTGTGGTGTAAAGCGAGCTATTAGAGCTGCCTACATTAATTCTTGTTTGACCTAAAAACTATCTTTTAGAAAAATATTTAAAGATTTCTATTGAAGAAGTATCTGCCACAGACCACAGGAAGTTGCTCACTTCAGTTTGCAAAAATACGCATCTTTATTGCTAGCATGATTTTGTCCAGATTTTCCTCCTATTTTACCTCCTTATATTGCTAATCTAATGTATTTGATAGATTTAAGACTCCATAATCAAATCTGTATAATTCCCCATGGTAACAGCTTAGAGGTTAGGTCCAAATCAATCTTTAGTATTCTCATCTGATAAACTAAGCAGATTGAGCTCTTTGAGTCTTTTACCCTGAATCATGATTAACAGTCCCCAAGTCAGGCTTGTGACTCCTCTCTGAACTTCTTCAACAATATTCCTGAACCATGGACCCCAGAACTGGACAAAATATTACAGTAATGATTTCATCAGTGCTAAATACAACAGTAGCATAATAACTTTCGACACCTATCTTCATTCATTATTCCTCTGATGCCTATTTATTAAGCTCATATTAGACATTTTGTGCACTGTGTCACATTGGGAAATTATACCCAGATGTCTATGAACTCTGATCCTCAACTCTTTTTGAGAAACATTGGTTCCCAGAACTCTCTTAACTACAGGCTGAAATGCTAGTTCTTGGATTTTAAGTTATGTTAAATATATTTGCCACAGTAAGCTCAGAACTGTTTACAAGGGATTTGATTACCTGATGTTGGTAATGACCATTCCTCCAGTCACTGTTTTGTTTTCAAATAGGAGCACTGATAGCCCAGCTCTGGTGAATCACCTGGGCCCTAATGTTCAGTCAATGGAGGAAAATTCTTTCAAAACATTTTCCCATAAGAATGATATAATTCTCAGGCACAACTTGGTAAGATGGAAAACAAACAGGGAATACCACAGAGATAAATAAGGAAGGTGGTCACTTTCCTTCAACCAGATATAAATTTGCATGTTGCTGTTGATAAGACAGACCTTTCAAAGTAAAGGTAGTCAATATCATCTTTTACTATTGAACACCACAGTTCAAGAACTTGCTATGTGAAGATGAATTTTCTTTTGTTCTACATTTACCCATCACTGATACTGTAATAATATATGTATGATGAGAGCACATACAAAGACTGGGTTAAATAGCTTTAAATTATCTTTACAATTCTAAAAATTCCAATTAAATCTCCTCAAACTATGTTTTTTTTCTGCACAGTAAGTTGCAAAGCAATAGTGTTAGAGCAAACATCAGTCCTCCAGAATCCCAGCTATTGGTTAGAACATCCTTTCTCACCTCGTAGCCAAAGAAGTTAATAATATTATAAGTTTTAATTGAAAAGTAGATGTAAAATTTAAAGTTCTGTTTAAAAATCTCTTAAGCTGTAAGATTTGTTTGAAAGAAAAGTATTTAGACAAAGATGCTATTTGAGCTAGTGGTGCATAAATTTATGGATTTTATGGTATACTGAGTAGGAATATTCTGTCCCATCTTTAAAGTAAAGAGACTGTAGATAATCTCAAGATATCACTGCTTCACTATCCCTCCAACTTGTCTCAAATAAAGCATTAAGCAATGAGAAGAAAAAGAAACCTTCAGTGGGCAGAAAAGGATAGGTTAATTGTACTTCTTACTAAAAATACTGCATGCGCGATATGTGCTGCTTTATTTCTATTTTGTAATCCTTATTTTCTTCAGTGTTATTCAGATTTTTTATGATAGATGTTGTTATGTATATTTGCATATATATATGTATATTGCATATATCTGTATTGCGTATATGTAAATATATTTATTATTGTAGGTTTTTTGGCGACCAACAATGCAGATTTTGCAAAAAGCTTCATAGAAGGGTTTATTTGCTCCTTTTCAAAAATACGCTCAGAGGAAATGCTGGATGGTCCTTTAGAACTAGTTACAGTTTCTTCTTTCTGAGTCTGCTCTGTCCTGCCTTGTTTGGCTCCTCAATAGTTACAATATAAAGTAAGTTTGTTAACTCTGTATGATCGCAATTTATGATGCTGGCTTTGGCTCCATAGCTCCATACAGGACCATATTCTGGCCAGAAATCACCCTAATAAAGGTGTAGTTCATCTTCCCTTTGAACTTCTCAGCTTTTTTTTCCCCCCTAAGATGCTTTTTTTGACAAGGCAGAAAGCAGTGGGAACCAGCTCCCCTGGTTTCACGCTGTCTGACAGTCTCCCTTCAACCAGGGGAATTTTCACACTGGCATCATTTCTTAACTGTTCAAAGACTGCAAAATAGCTGGGTCAAGGGGCAGAGACTTTATCTGAATTTATTTTACTTAAGCTTGAGGTCTGGTCTTGTTTAACTAATAAGATCTCATTACATCATAGCCCATGCAGCTATGCCTTGCAAAGTCTTCCTTGGACAAGACAGTGAAAAGCAATTAAGAAAATGATGAACACAGAAGTTGCTCAGGCTGGTTCAAATGAAGCTCTTTGCACCCAGCACTCAAGTCTTCACTCTAAATTGATATGAGAACGGGGAATGGGGAAGGGTGGGGAGGGGGCGG
>VXBT01000496.1:0-54107 GCA_013400235.1 Oriolus oriolus
GCCGGGGGCGAGGGGAAGCTGCCGGAGCGGTGCGTGCCGCCGGCCCCGGCGCGCCGGGATGTCGGCGCTGCGCCTGCGGGGCTGCGCCCGCCCGGGCCCCCTCCCTGCCGGTCCCCTCCCGCCCCTCCGCCGCCGTGTCAGCGCCTCGGCTCTGCTCAGCGTGGTGCAGCCATGGCCGCAGCGGCGGCGGTGCGGGGAGAAGTAGGAAGGGAGATGCAGCCCAGCAAACTGCGGGAGCGAGGGGGCGGCCTCAAGTATTCGCTTGCTATTTCGGGAAAGTGGGAAAGCAGAGTTACCTGCTCTCTTCCCTGTCCCCGGTGAATGAATGCGTTTGGGAATGGTCAAGGCAACCTGAATGCGAAACCGCGGCGGGGTCGAGGCATTGGGCAAGGGTCGCTCTTCCATCACCATTAGCATAAGGTCTCGGTGCCACTGATTAGACAGGAGGACACAACTGATTCAGCTCAGATGCGGTCACACCATTGTTTCTCTGTCAAATTAACCGGAGGACTTGATGCATAGATTATGTCAGTTTTATGCTGGCTGCAGAAAGACATGCTACTTGTCCAGCATAAAATTAGAGTGGTGCAGACAGACAGTAACTGATCTCATACAAAGCCTGCCAGTAAAAAGTTAACACACCAGATTAGGCGCATTTTACATATTTGAACTGGAAGAGTGAGTTCATCCTGGATCAATGTCATAATGTCCCGTTTCACAGCCTTTTTTGTTTGGTACTAGGAGTCTTAAACTCCAATTTACTGTTTCTTCAAACTATGGCCTGCAAATTGACCTGAACTGAAATTGGTCAAGTTTTGCTCTAAGTACTAGCAGGACCTGTTTTTCATGTTTTACAGACTTTTTTTATTTTTAAATTTACTTCTTTGAAGGTTGACAATTAAGTTAGAATTTCCAAACGGAGGTGTTTGTTTTAAATAGAAGTTACCTGTAAGAAGATGGATATCCCTGCCCACCAATGCCGCACTGTATTGGAAATCAAAGACATAGATTCCCTTTCTTGCTGACCTGATAATGTGGTTTTAAACAAGCCACATCCCCTTTCTACCATGGCTTCCCCATGACTAAGAAATAGGTAAAAATTATTAGACTGCTCAGCAAAGTTCTTTGAGATCTGCAAATGGAAGCACTAACACTAGTTATACAATATATACATACAGTATATGGCATATATCAATTTTATAAATATATGTGTATGCATACATAACTAATGCATTGTAATCCAGCCTGCACAAACACTTATCTTTGCCCAGAGAACATACATGGAAGAAGCGAGCAAAATAATAGATGTTCTGTCAAGTTTTAGCTTGAAAACTGCTTCCAAAATGCACATTTTAAATAAATTCTACTGTAGAAGCAAGTGTGAATATTAATAGGAAAGAAACAAGTGTGAATATTAATAGGTGAGAAGAGTGAGTGGCTCTCATCAATGACTGAATGTCAAAAGAGAGGAAAACACCAGTATTCCAACTGTAATTCCCATGGTACAGCTAATGTCAACATCCTTTTCTTAAAAGACAATGAGAGATTCCACAAATCAGAAGGAAAAAAAAAGCCAAAATCCAATGGAGAAGCAAAATGTTGTCTCAAGAGCTTTTACAAGTTCTAGTCTAGCTGTCTTTCTCAACTTTGCACCTAGGCCACTGTGCAAGGAAATGTTTATTGAGCATGGGAATGGATCAGAAAACAAACATCTTTGAGACCAAAAGGCTAAAACTGAGTGGTCGCATCAAGGATAGTGTGGAACCAGGCTGAAGCAACTGGATGCCTGTAGCTAATCAGGCCTCCATTTAACATCATTTGGCTGACAATCTCACTCACAACCCAAGCCTCACCACAGGCCTGAACATTTGCACCCCAGAAGGGAAATCTGGCATCTTACAACGTGTCAGTTTTTCTGCAACACCTCCAAAGAAAGTGCCATGTGAAGGGCAGGTGTGGTGCCCTGCGCAGCAGTGCACAGTGACTGTGAGGTCCTCAAGCTACTCTGAACTGAAAACACCCAGATACCCATGATTTGCTCTGACTAGTGCCCATTTATCCCACTTCTTGCCTCCTAAATATATGCAGTATCAAACCTGGCTTCTTTGGTGATATTTGCCTTTGTTTTTAAAATCTTCCTCTTTAAAAGTCTTCTTTTAAAAGTCCCCAGTTGTCAGTTGTCAGTTTCTCTGCACTGGCTATACCTGGGCTGGGCAGCACAAACATGGATACATTCAGACATACATATTTCATTGAATAATCCCATCTTTCATTTCTCCACCTTTTCTTAGGCCTTAAAACCAGCACCTACATTCTGTTGTCAAGACCCTCCATCTGTATTTATAATGGACTACTAAGGTCACTGATGGATCTGAAAAATATTCAAGCTCCTTTCCCTTTCTATCAGGAGCTCTGGTTTTGCCTCATTCTGTGGAGATGAGAAAAGATGGATGATCTTACAATATAATAGCATCTAAGTTTTATCAAAGTCTTCATTAAAGAAGGAGGTGCTGCAGCATGACCCAAAGGTGGTCATTCCCTAGGGATGATCTCATAACAGAGGCAGTGGGACCTCCTTTCATGGAGATCTCTGGCCTTGCGGAGTACCTATTATAAAGTATGGATTCAGTTACTGTACAGTGGTGCCAGCAAAGTGCTGGTCTCAGTCACAGTTCTGGTACCTTTAGGAGCTCACTTATCAGTGCAGATAGCCCTAGAATAATGATATTGGCATTTTAAATAATTTCACTGGCCTGGTGCAATCACCTCACACTGGTTTAAGTCCTGCTACAATGCTCTTATGTTTTCTGCCTTCCCAAGCTCAAAAAGCATGCCTTGGTCTTATTAAAGGTTGGCATATCACCCTGCATTGTTATTTCTCCTTCATTTTGCCCTGTGTACCACCTTCACATGAATATTTCAAACAAGTCTAAAGTAATTTTGTCTACATGTCATTCCACATGCCTTTCTGACTGCATCCATTTCATGGGCACGAAACTGAATTCCTTTGAATTCCTGACACGTGATACTAGTGGATTCCTAAACTAAGGATAATAGGTTCCAGTGTTGCCTTTTCCTGATCTTAAAATTAAGAGAGCTAAACACAGTTAAGAGGGAAAAAGGTTTTTACCTCAGTGTTTATTTAAGGATCCTCAGGTGCGCCGAAATGCACATCGAAATGCACCCTGAAATGCCCACTGAAAATGGCCACCCACAATGTGATGTGTATGCAATTATAGGCCTTGCAAATCAGCACATCTATCAAAGATTCCCCAGTGAGGGACTCCAGCGAGACCCCTCATCGAAGAACCTTCCCCCTGGATGGGCCTGTCTTTGTTTACAGAATGTGTTCTGGAGAGGACCTTGGTATCTGGGGTTTTTAGAATGTTTGGTCTCTTGGCTTAACGGGATATTGGGTCTAAGGGAAGTTATCAAACTTAAAGAATTATAACTATGTAGGCTAAAAGCACTAAGAATACATAAAAGCTATATAAAAGAGTGTATAAAAGGGATATAAAAGAAAAAGCAAAACATCATGGCATCACCAGTACTGATTACACATTTTTTGAAACAATCAGATATTCAAGGACAGGGAAAATTATGAAGTAGAAATCTTGCTCAAGAGATTATTTAACTTTCAGATCACTTAAGAAGCATTTAATGACCTATATGAAATGAATTATTGGTTCTATGCCTTAATGACAGTGCAGCTATAAAAGCACCCTGTACTGTGTTGCAGGAGGCTCATTGTGCGCCTACAGCATGCACAGACATCCCTGTGAGTCCATTTGTATGGAGCATCTCAAAGGACCAGAGCCCAAATCTAAGCAACTGCTAATTAGCAGTGCTTGGCAGGCTCGACAGAGTGGCCAAAGGGGGAAAAAAAACCAAAAAAAGAGAAAGGTATGAGGACCAATCTGTCATTGTTAAAGAAAATAAGATTGATTTCCTGAAAGGGAGAAGAAGGGGAAAAGCACTGAGGGAAGGCAGTATGGGAACTGTGCTGGTTCTGGCTTGGGAATAAACAAGTTACACTGCCAAAACTTCATCTTTCTCCAGCACTGAGTATAGACATCACCTTTGTAATTAATGGCCAGCCTAGAGATAAAAGGGAGACACTGGGAGGAAAATGAAATTTAAGAAGATATTTCAAGATCCTAGTGCAATAGAAATGGTAATAGATTTTAAGAAAATTAGTTTATGGAGAATGTTAAGAGAAACTAAACACAGGAGCTAATAAACAATAATGCATATAATGAAAAGTAATGACGTTACCCTGATTAACGAGTGTCAGTATTCAGAAGAAAGGCTTTCAAACAGCAGTGTCCTTATATGAGTTCTCTCTGAACTGCCTTTAAAGGATCTGCAAAGGTAAATAAAAAACTTTTTTTAAAAGCCTATTATCAGGTGGACTTGAGTGTGGTATACAGGAAACCATAATTCCACCAGAATAATTTTGGGCTCCAAAAAGCTTCAGGTTTAAAACCACTTATGTAGAACGTACAGAACCTGAAAGGAAAATGGAGTAAAACAGAACACCTCAACAAGGAATTCAGAGAAAGGGGCTGCACAAAAATGATTGGCAGGATGTTTTGTGTGTAGTGAGCAGGGGATAGAGAATCAAAAATGAGTTTTACAAGAAAACTACAAAAAAATTAAGTGTAAGGACATTTAGAAAATACAGTCAGCAATAACTAAGCAGCAAACTGATACTTGCAGCATAGAAAAACTACAGACTACAGCAAAGAATGAAAGTTATAACTGTTATACTGAATAATATCATTTCAGCCTGAAAGGGTGTTGCTTTCAGTGAGTGTTGCACATGGGTCTTGGTTCAGCTCCACAAATGTAAGCTGAGTCTTTAATTGGCAGCATTGCCCCCAGGCTCAAGATCCAGGACACTGCTCTTCCACTCAGTGCAGAGACTCAGAATACAAATAAAAAATGGTTGAAAGGAGCACAGAAAGGATTATTATCCCTATTAAACTACCATGCACTTTCCTGTGGCACAAGGAAGACCTGCCCGCAAGAATACGTTGTCCAAACAACTTGTCAGCAATTTAGCCTAGATAAATCAGTGTCACAGTGTTCCTCACTGAACAGATGTAAACCTGGGAGGAGAAGGGAGAACATGGTTTATCTCAGATATGCAGCAGAAATAGTCCAACAACTGCAAGTACCTGGAGTGCTCCTCGGGGCCTGCCTGCTGGCCACAGTCCCTGGCTCTCCCTGCTTTGTAATGGCCACTCCCTCCCACTGCATCTTCTCACGGTCCCCATCAGCCCAGCTACAGCCTGGGGGCTCTGCCCCACTGGCATCCCCCAGCCCAGAGCCCGGTTTGGGGGTGCCATACTGCCCACTCCCTGCTCCCCAGCACCCTGGGGGAAGCTGTCACACTGCGGCCAAGCTGTCAGCAGTGACCCTCCTGAGGCAGGTAAAGAACCTGTGGGGATGACCAAGGGAGTTTTCTGTCTGGAACACCTGGTCCCTCCACAGAGCAGAGGCTTTTTGCTCCAGCAGTGGTGACCCAAGCTTCCCACTGCTGCTTACACCCTCAGCCAGCTCTGTCCTTGATGCCAAAAGGGACAGGATGATACCCTCTTTTCTTGGCAGTTCCACCCTGGTACTTTTTAAAACCTCTGGTTTGTTGTGGTTTTTTTCCAGACTCTCACAAATCAATTTCTCAGTCATCTTTAGTGTGTTTCTGGGAAGTGAAATGAGGTTATACATTATTCCTCCAGTCTCCTTCTTCCTTTTATTATGTCAAGTCACCGCCAACATCTTTGGAGTGAGTGGATGTGCAGAGCTGCTTGGTTCCTGTGCTTCCTCCTACCACCACAGCATGGGCAAAAGCAGCTGGCAAAACCAGAATAATAGGTAGATCCCACATTTGAAATGTGATCTGACTGTGAAATAAGAACCAGATTGCAGGTCATGATCCCATTTTGACTAGTTTTTCTCCTCAGAAGTGATTAGTGTGGGAGAAGAATGAATTTCTATATAGCATTGTGCCCTGTCGTGAGATTGAAAGCCTAGAATCTGCAGTGCACCTATTAAATACAGCTTCAAAAAGCACTTATTTCTGCTAAAGTTAGCACTTGCCTGACATTCTTTATTGTGCATCAATGACTAAAAACATTTACAGACAGTGATCACTGAAAGAGAAATTGAAATTTTTTATGTGGAATCTAATTGTAATGCTGTGTTGATAATGTGAAGAAAATTTGATTCAGATACTTTAAAAAGCATATGATTTAGTGATTTCTTTTCAAGAGCTCTAAGCTAATATTTCAGCACTCAGCTTCTAAACACACATTACAATGAATGCAGAACACACAACACAAAGGAAATTACATTACATTTCTGTTAAGTGAGTGTGGCATTTGGGAAAGGTGCCAGGCTTATGACACTATCCTATAAACTTGGATTTTGTTAGGTTTTTATCAAAATACCTCATATGGAATGGGTGGTGTATATTCAAAACACTAAAACAATGGATTACAAAGAAGGCATCTGGATCAAAGCTGCAATTATTTTCCTCAGCTAAGACAGAAGTCAAAGTCCAATTAGGAGATTAAGATCTTGAACTGGAGACTGACTTCAGTGGGAATTTTCCCACTTGCTTTTGGTACATCTTGGATTAAATGATTGGTCTATCACAAAGCAGGGCACCGCAAACTTAACTACTTAAAAATCCTCTCTACAACTTTTTTCTATAATTGCATTTATACTATAAATGCTTCTTCTTATAATAATCACATTATTCAGCATACAGACAAGGATTGGAATAGCTAAAATAATTACTGCATAAAATTATTTAATGCGAGTTCTGTATTGTGAAATTTAACCCTTTAAAGAAATCAAAACCCATAATAATTCCTAACAGTATTTTCTTTGTGGTTTGTTTTGATGCAATATTTGGGGCTATTCTCATTTGCTTTATGCTTTCTGAACCAGATCAGTACTGGCTGGTATCTTGTTGAAGGTTTCCTTCCAATCAAGAGCTTTATTCTTGCAAAACCGAAAAAAAAAAAAATCACCAACAGATTATTGAATGAACTTTTGAGGTCTGGGAGAGATGGACTCTAACTAAACCTGCAAATTAGAAAAACATAATGAGCATAGAGAAGTTTCCAGCCCTGACCTTACAGACCCCAAAACATGGAGGGGAACATGGTAAGGTTTTTTTGGATGAAACATGTTTCTTTCAAAGGAAAGTTTTGTCAATGCAGATATGTAGAAGGGTGTTGTGTTTTACTTTAACAATAGCTGTCTGAATGTATCTAGCTGGGAAACAGTAATGCAGTGTAAGATGAGAGTAAACCAATCCTATAGCGCCAGAGCCATTCCTGATACTTGCTACCATTTGAGAGGGGGCTAAATTGTGAGTTTCTGTGAGGTTGTCTTGCTAGGCTTTTTTTATTCCTTCTTGAATGATTGGGAGTTTTTGAAAGCACAGCAGATGGAGCTTGGCATGGGGAGTATATGAAGTGGGGATACAGCCACCTTTGGGTGCTGAATGCTACCCCTGCTCACAGCAGTTCCTGGTACAACCAGGGGAAAAGGCAAGAGGGACGCTGCTATTTGCCTACCTTTGTTTGCCCAACTGGGCAGCAGAGGATCAAGGGAGAATAGGAGAAACAGTCAAATTCTTGCCAGCAGTGCAGGAAATCGAGAAGAGAAATAACAGATGGTAATTCCTTTGATGCAAGGAACCCATCTGCTACTGCTCCCCCTTATGAGCTCCTGGAGATACTGTGTGGAAAAGCTTCAGAAACAGGCCGTGAGAGGCAAATGTGAGTGTGGGCTGCATGGGAGAGATGGAAGAGAGAGTAGCTCTGCTTGTGGAAGGGGACATGACAAGAAGGGAGGCTGTCCTTCTGCTCAGCTCCTGGTAAGTCCCAAAATAGGCTTGTGAAAAGTTGAAACAACTCAGTTATGTAGGAGAACATGCAAAGCAGCTGCTCCCTGACCTCCCACATGGAATACACGAGTGAGAATAGCTTGTGAAAACCTGGCTGCAAGGGAAGTCCACATGAAGTTCACACTATAGCTGTGGTACCAGGCTGCACAGTCCTGGAGAACATCTCACCTCTGCTACTGACATCATCTCTGAGCACCTCTCATTCTTGCCTGCTTTGATGAGCAGAGGTAATGTATCTTGATATTATATAACATTGATGCCTGACAACTACCATTTATTATTCTTTTTAAAATTATTAAGTCCATGAATCTTTCTGCTTTTCAGGCTCTCTGAAAACTCAGGCAGCTGCTATCATCACATTTATCTACGGGACATGAATGGAACAATGTCTGCAAACATGGGGACATCAACTTCCCTGTAAGAAAGATGGTAGTCTGGAGCATTCAGTACCACCATGGAAAAATTAATGTGGGCACCTGATCACCTTCCTGCTTCTTCCTGACTGACAGCTGCTGTGCTGTCAGCTGCAGATCACTCAAAGCTGTCACTGACAGGCAACCAAAGAAATAGGAAACACCTTCCATAAGAAGACACCACCATGGAGAAGACAATACAAGTGCCCAGCTAAAAGGAGAAAATCAAATCCTAACCCTCCTCTCCTCCTTACTTTTCTCTAAGAGCATTCTCTCTCCTTAATATTGTGGGAAAATGGCAGCTGCTACATTTTAAGGGATTTGACAATTTACTGATAGATGCAGAGGGGAAGCTTGATTTGCAAACTTGTCACAGACTCTCTCTGCAGGGGATCTGTCAGAGTAGAAACATGTCTTGAAAGTGAATTAGCAGGATGAGGGAATTGTTTTGGACACAGGAATGGTCAGGGCAGTCAAGTCTCTTGAATGACTTCTGTGGCCCTTAGCCAGCATCCTTTGACATGAATCCATGGAAAGCTGGAGCAGACATGCACACACATACACTTCAAGGTTATCCAAAGAAAAGTGCAAGCAGAATATTTTTTTCATCATCTTTTAAAAAAACCAGTTGAGATGTGGTGTTAAGTAAATACAAAACAAGATTTGAACACCCACAGACACACACTTATTTA
Source organism: Oriolus oriolus (assembly GCA_013400235.1). Classification (NCBI taxonomy): domain Eukaryota; kingdom Metazoa; phylum Chordata; class Aves; order Passeriformes; family Corvidae; genus Oriolus; species Oriolus oriolus. The sequence goes on from VXBT01000496.1 coordinate 9,030, forward strand.
AACACTTGTTTATAAATAATGATATTACAGTAGAATCATGACTTTGCCTGGATCAGGGCCTGAGTTACTGAGCATCATGGTCTGTGGGTGAGAGGATAATACAAATACAGTGAGATGAGCCTTGGAATGGTCTGTGGATCAAAAAGCCACTCGAGAACAGTATCTAAAACTGCTGGGAAGATGGTATCGTAGAGAGATTTGCTGGTTGACATCCAACCAGAACTCCCTGAGCACCAAATAGTAATAGAGATTAGGGGGAGGCATTACTCTGAAAACATCCAACATCTCATGGAAGCAGATTGCTCCAGGTGGAACCATCCCATGCTAGCACTGAGAGGCTGCCCATCACCCAACACAGAGACAGATTGGGCAAAGCAATTTCACGTTCCTCCAGGACTGACTGTGCCAGCTCACTGTGCATGGTGAAGATCCCAGTTAATTCTCATGTGTGAGCCCTATTTGTGCAGCTCTTCCCCCTGCAGCCTGTCCCTTGCTTGGGGAGCTAAGTAGGTTGAGCTTGGCAGTAGCACATTGTCTGGTGTTTCTCCTCCACCTGTGATAGATGGGAACTGGAAGAATAGGGGGAGAAAAAGAGAAAGAGGGATGGAAGGATGTCTTTGTCAATATGGCAATAAGACAAAAACAAAATCAGAAAAGTTTATGGAAAATGTGTGAGACTTCAGTGCCTGGCTGAGAGTTGTGGGTAGATCAGAGGCAGAACTGAGGGTGGTAGGGATTTGTCCTCAGAGATGGCAATCTGCCATCTGATCCTTGTCAGTAATATCTGGGGACACGACCGCAGAGTGAAACGGGTCCTCCCTTCCTGTCCCTTCGGAAAACACAGCCAACAGTACCTTGCTGCTGCCATACTCATGGGAAATGGATGTCAGGAAAGGAGCTGCTTGGGATGACAAGCCAGCTGCCTGCTCCCCTGCACAGCTCTCTCTTCAGTCTGGGTCTGTGTGTGCTCCAGATTCTACTGTCTTGATAGAGGAGCTTGAACAAAAATATCTGGAGAAAACTTACTTGGGTGACTAAGCACTAAAAAATGAAGTAAAAGACTTATTATAGCCAGCCTGATAGATGAAATGATGTTGAAAAATGAGATTATATACGGGAAAGCTGTTGGCAGCCTAAGGGGAAAAGAAACCTCACTATTAAGCAAAGTTTCTTTTCAATTATTGCTATTAATAAGCTGTGGTTGTAATGATTGGATACAATAAATGTAGGTAGAGGTTACATTAGCTGCTCCGAGACTCCTGATTTTCCCTCTAACGAGTGATCTGCTTAAAGAGAAAAGCAAAATGTATTACAGGTGACCAGAATTTCCTGGAGGATTACTTCCCTGACCCTGTTCAGTGCACAGCATTGCAGGCTGCCAGGCTGGCTCAGGAAGCTGGGAGGATGGGGATGCTGGGACCAGGCAATGCCCGAGGCACGGCTCCCCAGACACCCTCCCACCTACACTGACAGGCTGTCCCAATTCTGGGTTAGTTTGAGCATGGCTAAACCGCTTCCTCTGACTGCAGTTAACCTCTACACGAATAAATGCTTCAGTCTTTGGAGCGTGAGGTACTGGCTGTCAGTGTGAGTTTTAAAAAACCCCTTAAAGATAAAGGTCTCTGCAGCCTTTTGTTTCATTTTCTCCACGTCACGCAGATCTGATGTTTTCAGTGAATGGCTCTGAATTAATGGTGTTTATTCCTTGAGTTAGGAATGAGATCTGAAATAAACGAGTATGTCTCTAAACAATCCTTCATGTGAATGCTGCAGACCTGCCAATACATGTGAAAAATCACATTTACCTTCTCCACAGACTATTTCATCATCTTAACCACTAACCAGGCTCCACACTCACACACAGGGACAGCAGAGCTGTGCAGTGCCCAGGGTGTTTTGGTCTCTCAAATGGCCAGGGCAGGTTTCTGTGGTACATTCCAGATGTGTTCCTGCACTTCCACTGCATCACTTGCAGACATTTCTGAACAGCAGGGAGCAGCAGGCAGGGCCAGCTCATGCCTACTGCAAGAATTACTTGCCATAGGCATGGATGCTTTACATTTCTGCTCTCTGTTCTTCTTCACAGGTTTATATGTCAGTAGTTCCCAAGAAGCTCCAACTGGTTCCCTGGGAGACAAAAAAATCTTCTTTTTTGGTCTTTGAGCAGCTTTGTTTTTCTTAAATCCCCCTCTAACACCATGTAGCACTCTGTTCTGCATATTCCTCTTCTTTTTGTCCTCTCTCTGTTCCCCTTTATACTCCCTGCTTTCCTCAGGTTTCTCCTGCCACCCTACCACTGATACTATTAAGTTGTGCAACAAAAGCTACACTTCTTTACGTGATTTAATTTCATATTTATACTGCATAGAAGACAAGAAGTCCTGCAAAGCCATTAATAAAGTGGAAATTCACAGCATTTCTATATATAAACTCTAATCTAAATAATACTGTCACTGCAGCTGGGTTCAGCTGCTATGTACTGACAGGGCACTGATAAAATATACATGCGATGTATCTCCCTCCTTAAAAACACATATAAAAGAGCTATATACCAGTGAGACCAATTATTTCTCACTCTGTATAATGAAATGTGCCAAAACCAGCAAGGACTCGTGAACAAATCGATCCCATGTCTCAGGCTGTTCTAGTTGCAGTATCAGAGGGATTCTCAGACAGACCTCTCACTCCCAGCAGTTATTCTGCCATTCCTTGCAGCTGTCTTTCTAGCCTGGTCTTGCAAATTTTACTCATGGTCAGGGTGATGCCTTTTCTTGGTCTTAAAATTAAGAGAGCTGAACACAGTTAAGAGGGAAAAAGGTTTTTACCTCGGTATTTATTTAAGGATCCTCAGGTGCGCCGAAATGCACATTGAAATGCACCCTGAAATGCCCACTGAAAATGGCCACCCACAATGTGATGTGTATGCAATTATAGGCCTTGCAAATCAGCACATCTATCAAAGATTCCCCAGTGAGAGACTCCAGTGAGACCCCTCATCCAGGAACTCTCCCCCTGGATGGGCCTGTCTTTGTTTACAGAATGTGTTCTGGAGAGGACCTTGGTGTCTGGGGTTTCCAGAATGTTTGGTCTCTTGGCTTAATGGAATATTGGGTCTAAGGGAAGTTATCAAACTTAAAGAATTATAACTATGTAGGCTAAAAGCACTAAGAATACATAAAAGCGATATAAAAGAGTGTATAAAAGGGGTATAAAAGAAAAAGCAAAAAATCGTCATGGCATCAAGGGAACCTGCCTGCAGTCTCTGCCTGCAGTTTATAACTGAAGGAAATGGTTTGCCTGACAACTTGGAAGCAAAGTAAGCTGAGGAAAAAAAAGAATTCTTGTGTTTATTTTTGTTTCTTTCGCTCTAGGCTGCGGAACAGCCAGAAGCAAACAGAAGGGGAGGAAAAAAAAACCTTCAAAGAGATGTGGCGCATAAACCTCTATCACTTCTGGGTTTGGGTTTTTACCCAGAAGGGCTAGTGCTTCACAGAGACAGCACTTAACTTGCTAGCCAGGAGTTACAGGAAGATCTGCCAGGACTGCTCAGCTAACAAAGCAGCAAGAGAAAAGCAGCACAGCTGAATGCAAAGCAGCGCACACGGTGAAGTGACCTTAATTCTATGTTCCAAACAGCGAGTTCTCATGTCAGCTTTTGTCACCAGGCATTCTCCTACGTCATTACAGACAGCACTTTGGAAGAGGAAGCTTTCTATCCCCCAACCAGCAAACAGGCCAGGAAGGGAATATAAACTATCTTTTGGTACTCTCTAAGCCTATGGTGTGTGTGCCCAGTCCTCTGAGAGGCTCTGGCCACTGCAAAAATGAGATTTTACGACTAGAAAGCGTACAGGTTATGAGGGTCAGATTGGTCAGAAATAGGAAAAAAATCTCTGCTGCAGAAGAGAGCAAAAAGATTTGTTTTCCTCAGTTTGAAAAAAGAGATTAACTGAGGACATGACAGAGGTCTAGAAAAACAAAAATGACATGGAGCAGCAGGTAGCGAAGGAATGATTAGTAATTATTTTTCATGGGACTGGAACCACAGGGCACTAAATGAAATCATTAAGCAGCAGGTCAAAGACAAATGAAAAAAAAAAGCACTGTGCATATAGTGCCTAATTTCATTGCAGGACATAACATCCTGTTATTTTATAACATCCTAATTTGTTTGGATGCCCAAAGTATAAATAAATTCTGAAAGCTACTAGATGGGTTCCTAGAGGAAAGGTCTGTAAGGACAGTTAGACAACATTACATAGATACAATTTTTAGATGAGAAAGTTTCTAAACTAAAAATTGCTGGAAATTGGAGAAGCATCTCTGAAAAAAATATGAATCCAAGATTGGTTTTGGCTTTTTCTTTACTACCGGTGGCAGTAGTAGAAAGACAACACATCAGATGGGGTATATGTATATAGTACAGCTGTTTGTCTTCTGTTTCATCAGAGTATCTATTACATTCATCAGAATGACAATTTACAAAAGCTGTATGGTCAGAAATGGGAAATCATATTAGAGTAACTGATATTGATTGTTTCCATGAGAACATCAAACGTGAAAAAACAACACTACTTTTCCCTTAAAGAAAATCTGCGTATCTTGAATCATACAGAAAGTTTAAACTTTTAAAGTTGGAGGAGTGGAAATGTGAGAACAATAGAAACTTATACAAGTGAGGGAAAAAATGGAGAACACAATGAAGCAGACCTCCTGTGAGGTTGGTATCTGCTCTCCAATGAAATTGTGAACTTTCCCATCGTTTGCAGCATTGTTTTCATGTGCAGGATTAAATTTTGCAAGGAGTCAATAGGGCAAAATGATGACATTTTCATATCTGTCATTTTTTCTCCCTAATCAGGGGTAGCAGGAAAAATTAGACTTTTTTTTCCAAAAGCTGACTGAACTCAGAATTTGGTAGTCAAATCTTATAAACTGAGGAAATGCACAGAAGTAAGAATAAAGAATGGAGCACCCATGTACAACCAGTCGTTTTCTTCACATTGTTTCTAAAGGTGATGCCAAGGAATGTAAGACAGACTTAAATCAAAGTATTGCCTTAAGCATCAGCATTTAATTTACCTTGCAGCTCACATCCCAGCCAGTGCCAAAGATATATTAGGAATTTGATCGACAAGAGACCTGATTTCCATTTTGATTAGGGACTATAATTGCTAGGACCATCTTGACAGATAGGTACTGTAAGAAATCGGTATTACTAGAAGAGAAATTTGTTTCTTCAGCTAAAATAATGAACTGGTTTTACTGGTTATAGAGGCACTGGTTACCTCAGAGCCTCTATAACAGATTTTGAGAAAAGACTCTTCAACAAATTATGCATGCCCAGGAAAGATGATAATGTTCATCTCCATTCATAGAACAGCTAGATTAATTATTTCAACCTAAAAATTATTGCAGATTATTCAGGTACATACTAGAGATTCTTTATATCCCCACTGAGTCAAGCATCTTTAGAAAGTTATTCTTTAAAGGTGGTGATTATTTGTAATTTTTGTCATTACATATATTACTGAAACTTAAATCACATTACCAGGTATGAAGATCTAAGTAGTGTCTCAATACAATGCAATTCCAGTTCATTGGCCCAGATACAAAAGAAAGTTTTGCTTCCATTTATTGTCTATATATTTTTAAATCCTTTCAGAATCTAAAACTTAGGTGTAAGGGTAGATATTTTATTTGGGTTGCTTTCAGCATATCTCAACTGAAACGTTTCAGCTGTTTTCCTTGGGGGGTGGGTCATTTGTATCCTTTTTTTTTTAGAGGGAATCCTAACAAATTCCATCTGCTTTTTTTCATGGGATTTTCTTGCCCCCAAAGATCTGTATCCCTGGTGTCTGTGCACAGACAGAAGGGTGTATGTATATTCAAAAAACACACTGGAAAAGGAGGAAGTTCTCCTAAAGTAATTTTTTTTCAGCTGCATTTTCCTGTACTCCTGTGATTTGCATTGTTATCAGAGACCTCACTCGTGTCAGAAAAGCAGCAGGAATAGCTTTTATTTTCCAGCAGAAATTTCCATATGGGTCAGCCTTTTTGATCTCGTCATACTCTGCAGCACTGGAGAACAAACTCAGACAAATTATCATCAACACATGGAAGCTGGAGATAGATGACTGGAAGTTTTTTGGCCCCATTTTTCCTCTTACTCAGCCCAAACTACTTTATTTTTAGATTATGCTACTTTGTACCCCTTCCATAAATACTCCACTTTTCCATTTGATTGCTAGTTCATAATTAATTTATATTAACACATTTAAATCCAGAACAGGCAGTCATATCATGATTTGCAGATTTTAATAGTTCTTTGCCATCTCCTGTCTCTTCCTCTATCTATCATCTACTCCAACTATTTTTTACCAGAGTTAATAAACTTTAATCCAGTTGGGAAATCCCTGGATAAGCTTCATGTGCAACAGCTACAGTGCTGAGCCCAAGCTTCCATTTTCTTATATCTTGTGCTAATAGGGCTGGCTGTTTATGACTGCTGTGTCCTTCATACCCAGGGCTCTCAGTTCCTAAGCCAAATAAATGCTCTGTAGCCACCAATTTGATGTATTTCATTTACCTGGCCTAGGAAGCAACTCCTGGCTCATCCATACCTTACCCGCACAGCCCAAGGGTGCCCCAGGCTGTGAACCCAGGCTGGGTGTTGTTTTCTTGTTCACGGGGGATGTGATAGAGCGAGTTCCTCACAGAACCTTCAGAGGAGTATGTAAGCACCGGATTTACACTAAAAACTGATCAGGAGATTGTACAAAGCTAATGCTTTTCTCAGCATTTTTCAACATTCCACCCCTCCAGTCCTCAGCTTCCAGGCCAGATCTCCACCTTCTTCCTCCCTCCAGAAACTGATCATCAAAGAACTCCTTTTCTAAAAAAACCCTGCCTTCTGCTACCAGATGGATTTCCTCGAGGACTTCCAAGCCTTGCCAGGTAATGCAAGGCTTGTTATATGCTCCCCAGCTAGGAGACAGAGATATTCAGGTTACTTTAACTAGATCTTTGTTTATTTGCTCTGCAGAAAATATTCAAGCAACACCCAAAGGTCTACAGTTCTGGTTAAAAGTAATTCATTATGACCCTTTCTGCTTTTGCAGGTCTGTATTTTCCATCAAGCACCATCAAAGTGGCAATTTATGCATTTCTGACTCCTTTTTTGGCCCATTAGAGCAGCACAGTTACTATATGCCGGTTTCCAAACCCAGATGCATCACTTTATTCGTACCAACCTTACTTTGATTTTTCCAGCTCACATGAGGAAGTAGCTTTTGATAACTGGGTCAACAGGAGGACAACGTTTAATTACAGTTCAGAATAGTCTTGATCGTGTGTTTCCTTCTTTCTGATGAAACCCAAATAAGATCAAAGACTACAGGTCTTATTTTCTGCCATATGGACCCTGTACTGAACAGTTGATTAAAAGTCTTTTTGGCACTAAACAGTTGGCTCCTTTCCTGATATAGAAACAACTTCTGCAGAATCAAAATTTTCCACCAAGAAAATGCTCTGTTTACAATTAGAACAATTGAAATATTATCTTCATTGAATTCAATGCAGAAGATACTGAAGTCGAAGTTCAAGATTCTTCCAAGTTACCCAAAATGTTTCTTTCTGAAGCACTTCTACAGTTAACTGCAACTGCTAGTTGCAGTGCCTTGTATGATACAAATTAGAGTGCCAATCTCCATTCTTTCTTAATATCTTGGTTCCCCTGACAAAATTCAGTGCATTCTTTATTTCAAAAAACATGAATGGTTCCAAGATGCAAGGCACAATACTGGAAAAGCTGCATGTGACAAATCACTCTGAAGTATTTTTTAAATCAAGAACTATTTTTCAGATAATATGACTTGAAGTATGAAGTAATTCATGTAATTATTATAGAGTGCAGCAACATTCATTGGTTATAGAACCAAATTCTGTTATCAGTCACAACAAATTCACTCCAAGTGGGGCTACACTACCTTATTTAAAACCAAAATTTGGTCTGTGTTACTGTAGCTTCACAAGAAGTTAGAGTAAAATGTGTTTCCCTTGCTAAATATTAAGCTGCTTTGTTTTGATGCAAATTTTTAGCACTTCCAGAACAAAATCTTGAAGGGAAAACACTTCATATTTGCATTTTAATTTAGGTCAAAACTAATACTGCATTTTCAAGTTCTCTTGATCTCTTTTCACCCAGCTCTAGAAATTACCTCTTACAGTCTCAAAGTTTGCCTATGAGTTCAGCTAGGGGGCTGACAATATTTCATAATCCCACCTGCATTTTTGTCTTGGAGCCTTCACTGATGAGTAAAACCCTTTCCCTGAGATCCTTGGTATCCATCAGTCTCCTCTTCATTAAAGCATTTTTATGGGACTCCTCCTCTGTCTTACAACGCTGCTTTTCTTACCCGGTCTGTGTCATCGTTCTCTCTACTGTGGCTTACAAATGAAGGAATTTTCGTAACTAGCAATCCAGTTTTTTATTGCAGCACCAAGGTACTGAAGCACATGGTTTTACTAACCAAACTTCAACATACTTCTAAAAACAACAACAACAACAAACTACAAATAAACAAACAAAACACACACACACAAAACCACCACAAAAAGTGACTAGAACTTCTATAAAGATCTGATGTGTATTTAATATGAATTATTTCCTCTGAGAAGAAGTTGCAAAATGAGATATTTCTTTCAAAATCAGGATTTTTCTGGTTACTTATTTAACTCTTTGTTCTGCTGGCCAATTACAGGTTGTTTTGGCAGCACTGTGCAGTCAAGTATTTGTAAGTTTATATTGCACCACAGTGCAAGGCTTTTTTTTTTTTGTCCAAGTACCCAAATTAAGCACTTGCACATTCAGGAAGTACTTACTGTGGTAATTCTTAATCCATAAGTACCAAGAGATTTTACACCATGGAATTTTCTTTTGTTAAAGGGTCAGATTCTGTCCCTGCCCACAAACCACTGAGGTGTGCGTGAAACCAAGCCTTGGCCCAGCTGGACTGCTGTGACTGATGCACTGAAAAATAAAAGCAGATAAATTTGATTATCAAGGTGATGAGATGTTTGTCTGATCCCTGGGCAGGTAAGCTTTTGCCCTCAACTCTGGGAACAGGCTACCCAAGAAACTGGCTGGGTCACCATCCCTGGAGGTATTTAAAAGACGTGTAGATGTGACACCTGGGGACATGGTTTTGTGGTGGGCTGGCAGTGCTGGGTTAATGGTTGGAGTCCATGATCTTGAAGGTCTTTTCCAACCTAAATGATTCCATGATTCTGTGACTTCAGATCTCCCATGTACAAACCACTTCCAGCTCTGTGCCCAGCACAATTTTAAATGTCTCCCTCGTGACGTCCCTCGATTTCTGCCTCACCAAGGTAAGACCCAGCTAGCTGAGAGAAGACAAATGTTTTTCCTGAAGTATCCATTATAACCTCGTCCTCTCCAATGATGTCTTTCATCATCACTTCAACTAAGATTTCTTGTAAAGTGTCTTTTGCTGCTGCATAGTTTTATATGACAGGCAAGGAGGCTCACATGCATTAGCAATGGCTTTCCTGGGGCCTGACACCTTCCCTGTGCACTCCACTGACAAAGTGAATTTGCAGCATCAGCATTTGCAGACATCTCGCTGGAAAATTAGGCAGAGGGAGCCAGCCATGTGACAAACCCGTCAGAGAAGCTGCCAGTCCCAAGCTGTCCATTGCCCCTTCCAGAAGGAAACAGTGCCACTCCAGAGGATTGTTTTCGGCTTTGTTGGGCTGGCGTCAGAAGCTCCCCGCCCTTCTGAGTTTCAGGGTTGCAGAAGCAAAGCCCAAACGCTTGACAATTTATAAAAACAAGGTTACTTTGTTTTCCATCCTAATTTTTCATTGCCTCGGCTGCTCTGCTGGCAGGCAATTTCATGAAGATACGGTCTGATAAACTGACTTTGAACACTGAATCAATTGTGTGATTTAAAGTAAGAGCCCAAACTCAGCCAGCAAGTCATAAAGCAAAAAATTCATTAGAAAGGGAGCTGCAGTAAGCCACTCTAATAAGGGGCATCCTAATAGTTTTATGTTCAAAGCAGCCTTTAATGATAAATAATACTGTGTTTGAGAAGTAAAGAGACTGAAATAATTGTTTATGAAATTGCAATATATGGTTAATTTAGAAGAAAAGGGAGATTCACAGACGTGCTGATTTTTAAATCCTTTTCCACAGAGCTGCCTGATACAAACACCATGAAAGACTGGTTGTTATTAAGTGAGATCACTCATGGCATTTCTTTTCCTCTTTCTAGCCACAGAAAAGGCAGTAAGGAAAATTAGACTGACAAATCTTCCCCTAGATGGAAAGAAAAAGCAGAGCAAAAGAAAATCCATCTGTTCTCACTCGTGGAATTTCATGTTATCCCATATAAGGGCAAGTTTATGCAACACATGCATCAAAAATCCTAAAACCCTGAGTGTTATAAAATCACCAGGACAACTGCCAAGTGCCAGGTTCAAGGCATCTGTATGAGGCTAAGACAAAATTCAGGGCACTTTGTGATTCCAGTGCATGGCAAGCTGCGCTAGAATAAATGGCACAACAGATTCGTATTTCGTGCCTCTCAAACTAAGGCACCTTTTTTTTAATAGGGGAGAGATGCAGCAGAAGGGAAAGGCTGATCAGCTTAGCCTTAGATGGCTTAGTGCCCTCTGACCAGTGTGTGCCCCCCACAACATTCCTGCCCCGGGGAGGCCACCACACGAAGACCAGGAGACTCAGAGCCCCATCCAACCTGACCTTGAATGTTTCCAAGGATGGGGCATTCACCACCTCTTTGGGCAACTTATGCACATGTCTCACCACCCTTATCTTTTCCTTTTATCTAGTCTGAATCTATCTTCTAGTTTAAAACCATCACCCCTTGTCCTGTCACAACAGGCTAAAAAAAACTCTGCCCCCTTCATGCCTGGTTGCAAGGCACAGCAGAGAGATGGCAGGTGTCCCTCCATCCTTCACACCACTTTCCATCACCACTCCCCAAATCCAAGTCCCCAGACCTCTAGGCTTTGGAAGAGAGAGACAGCCAGTGCCAGAGAAATGATGATCAATTCTTTCATGCCAGTATTGCCATACTGTTAGTACTGACCAAGACAACCTTCTCTCCACTGACAGGGGTGAAGTCCCTTGGTAGGAGCAGAGGCACATTGCAAACTTTGGTTTTCTAGCAGCGAGACAGTGGCAACAGGCTCCTAAAGAACAGACAGATGTTGCTGTCATGCTGAATGCAGTCTCCACACTGTCATCTAGTGGATTTAGTGGTGATAGCCAGAGCTCAGTTTAATACTACACTGTAATTTCACTGAACATAACTGCAGCTTAAACATCTTTTTTTTTTTTCTGTACAGTTTCTGCCTTTTCTCTCCCAGTTCTCTTGGGATTGCTCCTTTCTGAATCCCCCTTTTACAATAATTTTATTCTCTTCATTTTAAACATTTTATACAACAATCCCTTCTTCTTTGGGTTACTATAATTCCTGGGCAGGCTAGTTCGCCACTGCTAGCCAGTGACTCCTTTCTTTTAGGAGACTCTATCTTTTCCTTAAATTAAGGTAGAAATAAGTTTTTCCTGCGTGCAGGACAGAGTAAATCCTCTTAGAGGTTTCTTATGAGTGATGTAGGTGCCCTCTGATACCCCTCAGGCTTCAAAGACAGCTCCACAGGCTGAACACACCAGGTGTCTGTATCTACACAGTCCAGGCAGAGCATCAGGCTCCAGGCCCACAGTTTGCAGGCTCCTACTCTGGGAAATTGCCAGATAAATTCAAGTACTACAAACACAAGGAAAACACAACTATGCCAGTTATGTTTGCCTAAACCTAAGAAGTAAGGAACTACGATAAACCTAGCAGTGTGCAGGTATGATAAATATTAGCAAAGTGAAGTTATGAGCATGACAAGCACCCCCAAAATCCTGAGTTCTCCCACTTCAAGATGGTCTGCAAGATGCAGCTGTTGGGTCCATGCTCATGAGGAGTGTCCCACCTCATGTGTCAAGGTGGCCTGGAGATGTTTGTCTTTGTAGCTGTGGATTCCCAAACAGTGGGATTTTCAATGCTGATCCTATTTTGCTAAGCCTACCTCTTGGTGTTTGATTTTCCCTTTCATCCTCTCAGCTGCAGTGACCCTCTGTACTTCCTCATTTATGGAGCCAGATTGCTCCTCATTCCTGGGAGTGAGCTCTGAGTCTGTCCCAGAGGCAGCCCATCACTCCATCCGCATCCCACAGCTGCCTTCCTGAGGAGTCAGCTCCCCAGGCTCACCCAGAGACCACTGATCACTTCTTCCTCGCTCTGCAGCTGGTTCAAGCACTGTGATTTTGCAACATCAACCCGATGGTCTACCAGATGTTAAATCAGCAATTAGCTAAATATATTATTTCCAGGTCAGCAATTCTCTTACTGGTTTGCAGTTACAGTAAGTCCATGGTGTGGCCAGTCTCTGTCCTCGCAGAAGAAATGCTAAATATATTTGTGCTGCTTTGGCAATTTTGACACTGTCCCATCTCAGCTCAGTGGTCGCTTTTCTGTAGCAGGGGTCTGTGACCCTCCACTGCCTGCAGCTTCTCTTACAAAAACAGAGAGAGGAGGGAAAATGACTTGTCAGAAGCAGTAAATAAAGAATATGAGGCCACTGATGTGCAGCAGAAAGGAGAAATGCAACTTTAAACATTTCATCTAACAGTTTACAAACCACGCTCCAGACCAGCTTTTCTTCTCTGCATCTCTGCTTCTGTATTCGTACCAGAGGCTCTATCAAAAACCTCTTGGATGAGTGCAGAGGTTATTTTTAATAAAAATTTCCAGTTTAATAATAATTTTAATGAGCCTCGAAAAACAAAACAAAACAGAAGTATCTTCCACAGGCCACAGTACTGATCTATTTGAGAAAGAAACCCATTGCCACATTCATGGCTGACTCCTAAATAAAAGCTCTGAGTGCAGAAACCTCCTCTAGAGAAACCTGGGTTGGCTTCTTCAGCAATTAATTTTCAAGAATTTAGATCACCTCTAATGATGATAAGCAAATGAAGAAGGATATGACACAAAAAGAACAAAGAATTAGGAGCTAACAACAACTGCTGGAAATCAAGAGTGTGTTAGACCTTGCTGGCAGGCAGCCAGCCTTGGAGATGACAGCTAATCCACCCTGTCACCAGGCTTTTGACAGAAACCTGTCCCTGCTGAAAGGGCCACTGGAGCAACAGAAGGCAGGACAGGAGAGCAGTTATTTCAGAACAGAATTCTCCTTCCATATCTTATCGCGAACACACAGACCAAGTCTCCCAAGTAAGGCAACTAGATATACTTGCTTTGGTACTTGTGCTTAAGCTCAGTTTTGGGGGAAGTACCACGGCACCCTGTTCTGCATTCACCACTGAGAGGGCTCCAAATCGGTTTGAGCTGTTTTACCCCCACTCCAGGCAGAGCATCCTGCTACAGGCAGAACAGGCTTCCCTCACGAAATTTAACTTAATTAATTTCCAGCTGATAAAAACATTTGAGTAGTGATTTGGATTTTTCTTTCAAAAAAAGAAACAACCATTTATGTATAGGTAAAACCCTTTTCCTCCCCTGTTGGGGTGAGAGCTTCTCTGGACCCAGGCCCAGAGAAAAGCCAAAGCACAGGGGTTGAATTAAAACCTTTGGATAAGCCGAGATACATGAAGTCACACCAAAGTGAAACAGAAATATAGATTTTTAACTTTTAGTAGAAATATATGCTAAGTGCTTTAAATATTGAAAAGCTGCAGCAAAGAGANATATGCTAAGTGCTTTAAATATTGAAAAGCTGCAGCAAAGAGATTTTAAGCACAGTTCCTACTGCAGCAGTGTTACCTTTTCACAGATTTTCTTTACTTTAGACAAAGCATAGATGGAACTATACTGCTCACATTTTTTAGATAGAGTGTTCACATAAACAATAAGAGCTGATAGAAACTATATACACAAATCTGTGTAATACCTATGTAATACTTGTGTGAGATTTACGACTTTTAGAATTAGACTAGGACAGGTTAAAAAAGAAAAACTAGAATAATGTGTTAATTTTATTGGTCAATTAACAAATATAATCCACACTTCTGTAAGTTTAGGGAGGAAGAAGCTGTTTTTTACTTGCTGTTTGCCTGCTGCTGTTACTGCCTGGCCTTTATCATGTATCCCCTTCGAACTCTGCCTTCAGAAAACTATGAGACTATGAAATAAAGAACTTTAGCAGGACAGCAGCCTCCTCTGCTCTTTCACCCTCGTCAGAAAAGGGAGGGTGTCCCATCAAAAGCTCAACACTCCCCTATTCCAGGCCCAGCTTCACTCCATCACCCCAGGCACCTCTCCTGCCCCTCTTGCACTCGCTGCAGGGTGCAATACACTCAATTCTTTCATTGAGGCAATGGGCAGAGCAGGGCCACGAAAAGACAACAAGGATTTCTTCTGCTGGAATCCCAGGAAGACCTCTGGCCAGCTCCATACAGGAAACAGCACTTGCAGCTACAGCATCCATGTCTAGTCCTTATTAACTGTGCATTTGAACCTTCTGTTCCCAACACACAGAACAATGGAGTAAGTGAGGTTCTCATCAAAACACGGTGGAACAACTCTCTGCAGTTTCTTATCTCCCTTGCCACAAAGCCTCTCAGGAGGACAGAAAAGCTGAGAGCCCCTTGCACTAACCCAGCAGAGTGCCTCCCCACACCAGGCAGCAGTGGGGCTTCTCATCTTACTGCACCTTCTAATCCCTGAGAGCCCTTCTTACACTGTGTATGGAAACTTATCATCACAGTGGTAAATTAATACAAGTCCACAAAACCAGGGAAGTTTACAAAGCCCTTAAACCCCTGGAACTTACCTTATTTATTGAATAGTCACCTGCAAATATTAAGCATGTCGATTTTGTCCTTTATTTGAGCTCTCTTTCCCATACCCTTTCTATAAAAAGTATCTTTTTGTCATAACAATGTTTTAAAATTTAAGGTTTAGGGACTCAGGCATGTTTAAGTCTTGTCTGTAGCTGTTTAAGGTCTTATCGGGGGAGAAATTTGCCTTGGATGTACTTGTACATCAGAACAGGTTCGACCATAGCTGCATGAGAGGCAGAGCAGAAATGCTGAGAAGCAGCATCAGGCTTCCCTAAGGAAAGCTTTTCTTGCTGGCTCTTGTGACTGCCCATTTATGTGGCAGCTGCTGGAGATGCCCACAGGTGAAACAGGCAGCACTAGAGACAGTTGGATCTGCTCTGCATCTGTCTGTCAAGCCAGCATGACCACAATAAGGTGTGATGTTTACATGTGACATTTCTGCACATACCCATAGTGCTCATTCTATGGAGCAGATGGTCTCCAGGCTCTTCCCCGTAGGTACTCCTTGCAGCCCTAAAACTGTTCCTTACCAGATATTTTCCTTCCAGCAGCTGTCTGAATGGATAGTGGCCAATTTATGAGCCACAGCAATTTATCAGAGAGATTCCAATATTGGTAAAAATTGCTATGACGTGACTACACTGGAGACTGGAACTGCACAGGGCAGTTTAAAATAACAGCAACCAGGTGAAAATGGCATCATTGAACCCAATGAGCCCGCTGAACCCACATTCTGTTAAAGGACACTTGTTACAGGGCTTGACAAATTACAAGTCAATGACAACCCTGATGCATCTTGAGGATAACTTCCACTGAACTAATTCTTCCATGCTGGTAAGATCAGACAAGTTTCCCTTTGTCAATATGCCTCAGAAAGTCAGTTGTGATAATGAACAAGAAAAAACTGCCTTCTTTTTCCTACCTGTATGACTTTTGCTTTCATGTTTTTCTTAGCATGTTGGTATTTGTTCATACTTGGAAAGAGATAATCTTTGCTGTTTTACTGACACAGGGATCCTTAATGTTGGCACGAGCTGTCCATTTGTCTTTTCTCCTGCACAAAGAACTGTATACAGCAAGGAGCATTAATCTCTTACATTACGTTTATGGACAGTTTTGCAGATTTTTCCTGTAAAGCCCGCTGCCAGATCCAGTTAGGATTCTGCAGGTAAAGAATGCTTCACCAGCTGATCACCTGATGTGCTGGTCTTGCTGGTTTGTGTTAGGAAAACTTCCATCCACCTACAGAATATGTCTGTGCCCATCAAATATTTATGACATTTTTTTGTTCTAATTGAATATCCCAGAACATTAATTTGCATGGTGGGGCAGAATCTATCTCCTACTGGTGTCTAAAATAAGCATTCTTTTTTCTTGTTACTTGCAGAAAAATTGCATGGACAGGTAGAGTATCTTAGTCTTCATTCTTATCCCTTGTATTTTACAAGGGATAAGCCTGTTATTTCCAATCCATATTGGTTTTTTGGTTCCTTGAAACCCTTCTGAGAGAGCACGATGAATTAAACATCTTTCAGGTTTGTATTTGTACTATTCTTTCTAATTTTGAGCATAAGCAATCACCTTTCTAAGCAAAACTTAATTTTGGTCCAGTTTAAAGGTGAATCCTGCAATTCTCTTTGCCTAGGCTGCTTCTATTGCTTCTGACAACACTGCAGCTTGTCTCTGCAGTGCCTGAGATTGGGGACAGTTTCTGTGCTTTTAAAGCACAAGAAAAACTGTGGGGTTTTTTAACCAGTGTAATTAAATCATTAAAGAACAAGATATGTTTCTAAATGTCTCTTTACAGAGGTGTCTGAGTGCAGCTGGATCCAGTCCTAGCCCCAGACTGAGTCAACAGCTTATGTCTAAAGGATTATACAGGTGTAATTAAACCCTTATACAACTTTCTCCCTCAGGATCAGGAATGGGAAACCAAATATATTTATAATGATAAATCACTTATATAAAATATTATAATGATTTGGCTAAAAGATCTTAATCAAAATTGTTTAGTACACAGTAAAGGGAACTAAAACTACTAGCACTACAGCACAGTAGTTTTGTTGAAGCAATTATATTAGAGCTAGCAAAAACCAATTATTAGATAGAGATTGCTGCTACTTACTAATAGGTGAGTTCAGTGTTAGCCTTGAGGGGTGCCAGCACTCAAGGTAGGAATCTCCACACACCAAAAAGAACTAACTGTATTAGAAAAACCTACCCTTAAAAAGTGGAACTGGGCCTTTATAAATAAAGGTCAGCTGTGTCAGGGCCAGCTGTGTCAGCTCAGAGGCTTTAGGTAAGTTATCAGTAGTGTCACTTGTTAGCTCCTTTATGAGGTATTTTATCAGGTCTGCCACATCTTCACCTGTGCCAGTTTCTATCCAGAGACATTGTTCCTCCTCAGGATGTTTAACTTTGGGGTTGATGAGTCAGGCTGGTTTCAGCCGTCTTGAAGAAGCACCAAAAGCATTCACCACTGATAGCTCTGCAAACAGGGTATTGCTCAAGCTGTCTTAGCCCCACACCAGGCAGAGCATCCTGCTGCAGGTACAAGTCAGCATCTCTTGTGTCTACCTAGGAACCACGCGTAATTTGTGGGCTAACGTGAGAGCTGAGGCGGCCTTGCCTTTACCAGTGTTGGGGAAAGGAAGGACTCAGTTTTTCTTACATCAATTCAGCCATCAATGTTATCTTCTATGGGTTTTGCTGGTATTGATCAACACAGTCTAAAGTTACTAGGTGAGAGCACAGTTATTGTCCTAAAAGTGGGATTCATCATCAGGAAGCAACTGGTAAGGCAGGCCCTGTTCCACAACCCCCTTCTCTTCTTCTGTAACTCTCTGGGGGAATTGTTAACTATTTCTGACCCTTGAGATATCACAGTGCCAGGCTAATTTCTTCCTGAAAAATACCTAATGTGATGGAAGGGAAAGACACTTTGAGACTATTAACATACAGAGTCTTTTCTTACTCATCAGCTGTATTTCCTTATTTTGGTCTAAAGATAATTTCTTTGTTGATATACTGTGGGATTATTTTGTTGCACGTTTTACTGTTTCTAGATTTCAGTTTGTAGGCTATTGAACAAGTGTTGCATGGCAGAGGGACTTTTTAAATTGTATTTTTCAGGAGAATGCTACTTAGGACTTTTTTAATAGCATTGATAGCTGGAGGAAAGAGGATAGTCCCCCAGGGATAAAAGAAGCAACGCTCATCAGTTATCACTGCACCATGACAAGCACAGGGAGTGATATGAACTAATCTGTACTGAAAATGTGTGCATGGAGTCACAGAAAGCAACATCACAGAAAACAGTCACCTTGGCAAAGTCTATGAATGTCTTTCACTTTATGCTCCAATTACCATAAAGGCAGAAATCTTCCTACTATTCCTTAAATGAAAACGCTGAGGTGAATTTTACTTTTAATACTAAAGACTGCAAAGGCTGCATTCATTTGAACTTCAACAAACAGCATCATAATCACAGTCTTAATGAGAAGAAGGTGTCCCCCCTCACAAAGTCGCAGCACTGGGACTGAGGTGCTGGCAGAGAGCCCAGGAAAAGACTGAGATCCTTGCTGGGATGAAATCAGGCTGGAGGCCTGCAGGCAGCAGAAGACAAGTCAGAGCCTGGAAAGATGAGAAAAATATTTTTAAAAAGAAGGTGGCAATGGCAACCTTGCAAATTAAACAAGGGGCCCCCGGCAGGGGAGGGGAAGTGAGGAAGAAGGCAAGGTTTTCAAAAAGCAGGGCAAAATATTTAGGTCTAGGATGGCAGAGAGACAAGGACTGAGACAGGGAGGCAAGTGTAACCACTAAGGCCAGGTTTAAAGGAGGATTTAGCTTGAAGGATCAGGTTTCTAGAAGAAAGGCTGATTTGCAGTTTATAACCCACCACCAAGAAAATCACTCTTGATTGGAAAGCAGAGCACACACCTTTCTAGCACTCATGTTAATGCCTCATTAACTCACCAATAGGAAAACTAATTATTAAGAAAACCTGGGAAGGAAAGTTGATACCAAATATGGTGGTAACTTGTTTCCAAGCCTAGTACTTTGTAATGCATGTTTTCCTCAATGGTTTGTTTGTTTTTTCCTGGCCTGGCTCTGTTCTTGGTTGACAAGGACCAGATCACTTCGTGACTGGACACATGGCAAACCAGCGGGTGTATTTTACAGCATGTCATGACAATTATGTGAGGTCAATGGCCACTGTTACACAGCCTTCCACCCTACTGACCTTGAGTATCCCATCACTGGATGGTTAGGGCAGGGGGTCCTTATCAGGCTCTGGAGCAGATGTGAAGGCATTGCTGCCTGAAGCCAAAGATAGGGACATGCTGGACAGGCCATGGCCTCATCACAGCATTAGGAACCAGCTCTTGTGAGTATCCCTACTTTTACCTGCTGGAAGTGAGCAAGAGGAAGCAAATGTTCCTGGGAAACACCATGTCCCTCTCCTCGCAACTCCCACACTAAGTTACCCTTGACTTTCTGAGGACCTGCATTTCTCCATGCAAACCTGCAAAAGTTCATTACATCCCATTCTCCAATTAATTAATGAAGATGGTGAATAATGACAGCCCCAGTATCAATTGCTGAAGGATGCAGCGGTGATCAGATGCCAGCTGGACTTCGTACCACTGATCACAAATGGTATCCCTCCAAAACCCAGCTGGTCAACTAATTTTTCACCTACAGCACAGGTCACTTCTCCAAACCATCTCTCTCCAATTTGGCTACAAGAATACTCTGAGGAACCATATCAAAAGTCTTGTTAAACGATATATTGTACAGTCCACTTGTCCACAGAATCTCTCATCTCATCACAGAAGGCCATCAGAGCGAGCAGGTATGATTTACCCTTTCCAAATCTAATCTGACTGTTCCAATTTTTTTCCTTACTGTACTTTGGTAGTCATGGCTACAAGGAGGATTGTTCTATAAAATTCCCAAAGAGGTCAGACTGGCTGACCAGTCTCCTGTAGTACTGTGGGTCATCTTCTTGTCTTTGAAAATGGGAGGCAAATTTTATATGTTTATTTATTTATTTTTCACACTTATCTGGAACCTCATCCATTACTCTCTTGACTGTACAACAACCAACCAACACAAGAACCAAGCAGAAGGCACGTGGCCAGGCTATCCCAAAGATCCCAGCCATACCAAATCAGTGTAGGCACAAGTCACCATGTAAACATTGTCAGAGAGCCAAGATTCACTTCTTGGTATAAGAGAGGAAGAAGACACAGCTGTATCCAGTGGGACTCAAAACTGGCATTCTCACTTACTGGATGCACGAGGTCAGTGAGAATACTTCTCCAAATATTTAGAACATAAACATCATGGGTCAGTGGATGGAATAATTTCCTATTGAAAAGAATTCACTCAAGCATTTATGTCAGCTTCATGTACCATTGTGCAGAACAAAACCCAGACTAAATTCCTGACAGGAACTCTGTGTTGTTTGTACAGGGTACACTTAAGGCTGCAATAAATCTTCCTTAATACAGACAATATAATACAGGTAACTAAACTCCAAGAAAATGAAAAACCTTCTCAGACTTGATGACATTACTACACAATCCTCCAGTGGCAACATTCCCCTGAGACTAATAGCTTGGCATCCAGAGAGAAAAACAAACTTGGAACTACTTCCTTCTAACAAGGAAGGTCCATCACTCATTTTAAAGCTGCATTTCATCTACAGGAATATCTTCAATGCCTATTTAACTAATTGGAATAAACACAACTTTATACTTTTAGAACAACCCGAAAAAAAAAAAAAAAGACAAGGTATAGTCCTCAAAAGTTTATTTCAAGTATAAAAATCATTCCGTGAAGTATCTACAGGTTTTTCTTTCAGCATAAAGGTTTAATAAGATAGAAAGAATCAAGTACCAAATCTCTGTAAAAATACAATTTGATTTAAAATTTTGAGTAACAGTGAAAAGGCACTTAAACAAAAGATAGCCAGTGACAAATACAACAGTTACGTCACAGTGAATGCATAATCAAACATAATCTAACACTTTATAAACAAAGAAATTAACTACAGTCTAGTTAAGCTCAGCAACATAATCCAGACAAGAGTGAATTCTAACTCCCCGCACTTCGACAACAGCACTTTTCTTTGAAGTGCAAAGAAAGCAGAAAGAAAAACAAGAGAAGTCTTCAGTAAACTAACAGTTTGCAGCACTGTGTTCAAACTAAGAACTCAGAGTTCAGTCCATACAAGCTCCACAAAAAGAGATGTAACAAAACTGGGTAGCAGCACAAATATTTCACATATGCCCCTGATCTGTATGCTTGAATTGAGGGGTTTATATTTCTATTCCCAGTTTACAAAATAAAAGTTTCTACAAAAACAGAAAGCCTTTTTAGAAGCAAAACAAACAGACTAGCATAAGTGGGAAATAAAGGTGTAATATGCTTGGGAATCCACTGCAATCCCTTTGCAGCAGAAATATTTTTCCACTGCCAGCAATGGAAAGTATAACAAGTAGAAGTTTTTGAGAATCAGGAAAGAAAACAGGCTATGACAATTTAAATGAGTTTGTTATTTTTTGGTCAAGATTCAATGAGCTACTCTATCTTAAAAAAAATAAAATCAAATATGCCGAAAGAAACAATACACTTAAACCAGCATTTACAGCACCAAAGCATATTTGCACAATAAATACAGAATGAGATGTTAATTATTCACAAATATGAGGGAAATAGGGAGGGAAATTTTCAACACCCACCAGAAAAGTTGGGCTTTTTACAATTATTCAGCAATATGAAGTAAACAGAAAAAAATCGTCTTAGTGTTGGCATTTTTTTTCTCAGTGATAGTAAGACCTTTGATACGGGAGTGCCATCAAGACTTTTGCATCTTTTTTTCCAGATACATTTTCTTGTAGGTCTGAAACATC
Source organism: Oriolus oriolus (assembly GCA_013400235.1). NCBI lineage: Eukaryota > Metazoa > Chordata > Aves > Passeriformes > Corvidae > Oriolus > Oriolus oriolus. Next base: position 30,852 of record VXBT01000496.1, read on the forward strand.
TCTTTTGAGTCTTTGACAGGAGTGTGAAGAGTGTCTCCATCTCCATCCAGCATCTGTACAGCTGTTTCAAGGGGAATACTGTCCTCAGCTGCAACATAGACAAGCACGTTAAAGCAAGAGTCTCAGAGGACTCTACTCCTTATGCATGTGGTACTTAAGATCTTCCAGTGTCAAAAAGGATGCCACAAACTTCCCTCCTAAAGCACCAGGCACCTCAGATTTAAAACAATCTCCAGTGCATCTTTAAGCACACAAAGGCTATTTGGGTGTCTTCACGAGAGAGATTCTGGAGAGTGTTAAGAAAGGTGTGACAGAAAACGTGCCTTTGTGAAAGTAAGAGAAGAAGCAAGAGGAAGGGCTAAAAAGATGGCAGACACCAAAGCCCAGGGACACAGGCAACAGCAACAGAAGGCTGCAAACCGTATTACTTGCAACACCACAACACAAGCATCAGCACACAAGTTCTCTGCGCTAAGGTTAAGAAGCAGATAGCAACAAAGCTACAGCATGAATTTTTGTTAGACCAGTAGAAAAACAAGACTAAATCTAGAAAGGTACTTAAAGCAAAGAAACAAGGACAGCTGGGAGCAACCTCACCCAAGATTTACAAAGGATGGAACAAACAAGATCCTGAGATGAAAGCTGTTTTAACAGTTGACTCCTAAAGGGTATAAAAGACCATCCAAAAAGCAATTTGCCAATCAAGAAAAATGAGGAAGATGTAATAGTGGCCCCACTTTTCCTCTGGGTGTCATACAAATAATCTTGTCCAGACTACTGGGACACACAGGTCCTGGAACTTGTGAGCACACACGTTATGTGTGGACAGCAGCAATGTACTGTGAAAGCCAGATTTTTTTTAAAAAATCACTTTCTGTTTTTAAAGCCTTTCACTAGATTCTGTTACATCACTGCCTACATTTTGAAGTGTAAAAGAGTCTTCATATACAATTTAAAACTGTATTTAAATGCTATTACCAATGCTACATCCAAGCTAACAGCATAGGAAAATTTCAACATTTCCAACAACATATTCATAAACCAATAAAAAGCTCCACAAATCTTTGAGACTTGTATGTCTATTCTACGGTATCCGTTTAATCAGCAGAACTAGAAAATAATAATTTAAAATGCTTTATTAAGGTTTACTACTGTAAAGGAACGTTGAAAACCAAGCAAAGAGGATTTAACTTGTATTTCAAATGGGACACTCAGAAGTCACTTCACCTGTAGAGGTCTCTTCCTGTTTCTTTTGCTTCACTGGTTCACATTTTAACCAGTCTTCTTTTTTACTCTTGACACCTAAAAAGAAAATTTAAAAAAATGTTTCTGAGTTCCCATATCACAAGTTTTGGCCTCTATTCAGCATCAAATTCTAACACATATACTAGCACAGGCAAAAGGAAATTTCCTTTGGGTATGAAAATGACTCCAAGGGCTGATATATACAGCTTAAGATTTGGGTTTATTTAAAAATCAAATTCAACATTTGACATAATTATGCTTCAGAAAGCACCATGTAAAATGTTGAAAAATGGGGTAGGGAAGAAGAGAAGGGAAAAGGGATGCTTTAAAGCAAAGATGGCAAAGGTTATGGGGACTATACGAAGGATATGTCTGGCCTAAGCCCTCTGCCTTCCTCAATGTCACAAAAGATCACTCCCTCCTCTGCCCAGCCAGACTTAGGCACAACCAGGTGAACAGTGATTAAAGATCAGATGACCTTTGGTAACTACGCCAAGGGAATCTGCTTGCTACAACCAAGCCGAGCTATCTTCTACAAGTACTTTAGGAAGCCTTCTCCCAAGTTATTTGAAACTGCCATGCTCTAAAGTACTCTAATTTCATTCTCTAGGACTTAGAGAAAACTGAAGGAAAAGCCCCATGTTCTTTTTCAGCTTAACACACAGCTGTGGTCTGTCAGAGAACAAGTTGGGATATCTCAGCCTTCAGCCTCTACACTCCCATGTTTTCACTGTCTGTAGTTTTGTGCAACATGAATTTAAAAATGAATACAGACTTTTTACTTACAAATGAATACCCAAGATAGCATCATACCTGCTACGACGACTTTATCTCTTTCCGGAGAATTCTTTGCAGCTAAGCTTTCTTCGCCAGGGGCTGGATTTCTGAACAGTATCTCTGGACACAACTTGAACTCAAGTATGTCCCTTTTGCATGATTTCTCAGCTGTCGAGACAGACACATCTCTTTTCGAGTCACTGTTTTGTGACACTTTGTTGGTTCTATGCCAGACGGGCCTGACAGGTGATGTCTCTAATTTTGTCAGATAGATGCGCTCCTGTGCTGTACGTTTAAATGCCACTCTGTTCAGGTAGTGTTTTTTGGGTTCCTTTTGAAGATGCAGCTTTAGTCTGTTATTTCTTCTGTTTAGGTATAGAAGATTTTTATCATGAAACAATTTGTCAGAGCACTTGTCTTTGTTTTGACCATCAAGACGTCTTTCTTTGTTAGAAAAGTAGCTTTTAGAAATGCTAGAAGATCGAGCCCTTTTTCTCTGCAGTTTAAGCAGAGAGCAATCTGCTAAGGAACTCCTTGGTTTCCAACCATTTTCTCCATTCAGTTTTTTAGCTTTGTCAGCATTTAGCAAGCAATTATGTGCAAGCTGCTTAGAACTCTTTGCTTCAGAGTGTTTCAGTCTTTCCTCTTCTAGCTTTGCTTTCTTAAGTTCTTTCTTCCCGACCATATTTTCCTTCATCTTTCGTTTGTATGGCTGCTCCTGCGTAGGATGAACTTTCACAGATTTATGCTGAGAATATTTTGTGTTTCTTGATTTGAAGTCTACAGTGCTGCTATCTGAGAACTTTACAGCATCAGCTCGGTAACTATTCAATTTTTCATGTTTTATTTCTGCCGGTAATTTCGCTTGCTCTTTGACACTAATTCCTACATCTTGCCTAAGAATCTCCTTTTGTTTCTTACTGTTTTGTCCTTCAGCTGAGTTCTCTTCAGAGGTTTTAATTTTTTGTCCTTGACTGACTTCAGAGTGCTTAATTTCAACAGTTTCTGACTTCACAAACTGGTTAATGTCCATTTTGGATTTCATGGCCAAACCAGGTTTGGTTATATCATTTGAAAGGGGCTCAGTTTTGAAAACTCTCTCTTTCTTTCTGGGTAACTTTGCCATGTTGTCTGCATGTGTATGATCAGTTTTCTCTGGTAACTCTTGTGATGCTGTCTGGTGCTCTTTTTTGTCCAAATAAAATTCTTTATTTGAGCACTGGGTTCCTTTGTCAACTTGCCGACTTTCCTTCCAAATGCTTTTGTATTTATCAACATCCTGGTTTTCAAAGGAATTAAGTGGCCCAATTTTTTCCTGCTGTGTTGTAGACAGTTTGTATTCATTATCCTCCTTCAGCCTAGCTTTTTTGTCCATTGCAGAAGTGTATTTGCAAATATCTTTATTTTTGCTAATACTGTCTGGGATTTTTTCAGAAATTGTCAGGCTTCCCACTGCACAGTTTTTCTTTTCCAAGGCATCAGATTGACTGTTGTTATCTTCTCTCTCTGCAGAACCAGTATTTTCAGCTTTTGAAAGCTGACAATCATTTTTCTCTGAACCAGATGTTTCTAATGGAGAGGGACAATGTGGCGTTTCACATGCTACAGATACGCAACCTGTTAAAGAGCAATCTTCACTTTTTTCACTGGGCTTAGAAGTTTCTTGTGGGTCTTTTTCCTTCTCACACAGATTCTGACTAGGCTGGACACTGCCTTCAAGGTTGTCCTTGTCAGCTGAAGCCTTTTCTGGTTGTTGACTCACTGCTTTCTTGCTGTCACTAGAGGGACACTGATTGTGTCCAGGAGATGGTTCTGGAACCTGACCAGAACTTAACACTGCATTTTTAATCTGATTTACTGGGTCCTTCAAACGAGAATTCTTGTCACAAATTTTAACCTCTTTTTGAGATTGACTCTCCATCCCTTCAGCCACAGAACGATTTTGTGCTGCTTCTTTTGTAAGAATATCAGCACCTTCAAGGCCATATGGAAACTCTTTCACTAGATCAGACAGCTGATCTTTTAGGTATTTACTAGGTTCTGTGCCAAAAACGTTCACCTCCTTTTCTGTGCTATCTTTACTGGGCATGGAATTTTGTTTACTGTGGTCTCCTGCAACAGCGGGTGCATTTGTTTTAGCAGTTATGCTGATAGAGGAATCTAGTGAATTTTGAGCTAACTTCTGGTTTATATTAGCAAGACTTTCTAAGTAATTTTCAGGATGCTTGAAAGATGCCTTGAATGACATGTTTTCTTCAGAGGTAGAAACTGCTTTAAGAGGACTGCCACTGCTTTCCTTCTCCAAATGACTTGATGATTCTTCCAACATCTTTAGCAGCAAGCTCTCTCTTTGGGAAGTGTTATTGCTCAGCTCAGTTTTTTGCAAGTCCAGAGGTTGTTCCTTTTGCCTTGCACCAGATGCATTTCCTTCTGATGCATGTGTCTGATAGACTGACCTGAAGATGCCTGCTATTTGTGGATTATAAAATTTATCACCTTCAACAAGAGAGCATACACTAGAAATACAAAACATCTCATTTTCCAGCACAGCTGTGGATGTATCTCCTGCCTCTAACACAGCTTGCTTGTCTTCATGGCCTCTTAAACCTTCTCCAAGCTGCAGATTTTTTCTGTCATCTTGTGCAGATTGACTAACTTTCCTTTGGTTTTCATCACCTAATTTGATCTGTTGCAAATCTGAGTCCACTTTTTGTTCCAGAACATCATCACTGGGTGATGACCAAGCATTTTCTGTTGTTCCTTTGGCAGTATTTGCCACACTTAAACCATTTTTCCCTTCTCGCAAACTACATGTGCTCCCTGGGTCGATCACTGGGTAGGTTTTACCTTCAGGTGTTGGAATCTCGCCTGCCTGCTCACTTAGTGTTCTCTGTTCACAAAGTACTAAAGGAGAGACAACTGCAACTTGAGGTTCAAAATTTTTTGTCAAATTGGAAGTCAATGTATCGAGTTTTTGTGCCACAGAGGTAGTTGTTACAGGCAAAACTGCCTCATCCATGCTAGCCAGATCATTTTTTTCCCCTCTCTTCTTTGTGTTTTGGCTGGAGGCTGAAATCTGATTTGGAGTGGGGCTTTCATTTGACTGTTTATTTTGCACACTTACAGATTCTGCTGGATACTTCCCCCACAAGCGCAGGCACGCAGCCAGCTCTTCCATAGAGTAACTAAAATTGCTCTGGTTATAGGATGCATTTTCAGTAGATGGTGTTTTATTCTGAGCTACCTCACTCTGGAATTTAGCATCACCAGATGCAGTTGTTTCTGATGCAGGAGAGTTTGTGTGAGCCACAGATGCCTGCTCACCTTTCAAACTTTCTACGTTCTTCTCGCTAGTTTCTTTTAGCAAGCTTCCACCTGAGACAGATGTATCGAGCAGTGATTTTTCACTGCACAGGAGACTCGTCAGTATTTTATCAGCAGTAGCACCAGCTGTCTTCTCTTTCAATACATTTGTGCTGCTCAATACAAACTGAAGAAATGATGAGTTCTCGGGGCCAATTTGCACACTCTTTGATGCAGTCTTGACAGAGCTCCCTGCTTGAGTAAGACATGAAGCATTGTTCGAGGAAGTCACAGTTCCTTGAGAAGAGGCCAAGGCATACACATCCCTTTGTTCCAAGGTGCTCTCAGGATTATTAAATTGAGCTGGGACTTTGCTCTGAGAGGGAATAGGAGCAAAGCTTGATGAAAGACTTCCCTGCTCCAGCTGAGGGTTACTTTGAGTCACCTCCAATCTTCTGTTATCAGCACTGGCTAGATTTTTGTCCTTTCTTTCTTCATGTGAAACCTTGAGCATGGGCCTCCCTGTGCTCACTGCTTCAGATGGGGAAGGTGGTACATTTTGTTTGGGCATACATGGAAGACTATTAGCAGGAGGACACGGATAACTAGGAGGAGGAGGGAGAGCATTTTTGTGATGATATATTTTTTTTTTGTAATTATGAACCGTTTCAAGCAGGACAACCCTTTTTTTAAGACATTTCAGCTTTTCAGCTTCCCAAGCCAGTCTCTCCTTTGTAATTGCTACTCCACGTGTTGCTGCCGATGAAGAAATCTGGGCATTATCAGGCCCATTCATCACATTACTAGTCTGGCTCTCCGGACCTGAAGCAGGATCACTCAGTGGCTTTGAAGAAAGAGCTTCTATTTCTTTCACAACATCAAGCAGTTCTTTGGGAATGCCAGGGGATGGCACAGAGCTTTCATTAAAAGACTGATTTGCTGTCACACTTCCACTTGGATTACAGACATTCCTGACTGATTGACTGACTTCCCCAGATTGCTGCTTCTGACAGTGCTGCTGGATACTGTTAAACCCAGGAGCATTTTTTGGATCCAGTGCGCACCTCTGCTGGCTATTGTTGTATCCATTAGGTACATTTTGCACTTCCTGTGGTACAGCCATTGAAGGTTGTGCTGCGGGTCTTGAAACACAGTTGGCAGGCAACAAAGATGGTGCAGAACATCCTCTAGGAGCTTCTGATCCCATCTGACTCGGCTGAAATTGTGGCAGCTGTACATTTGTTCCAGTATTTTGGTTCACTGAGTACAAAACTTTACACTGAATACTGGAATTAAGTATTTGGGGTTGGACGTGTTGCCCGGAAGTACCAAGAGGAAGAGAATTATTCTGGGGATGAATGCCACCTTGATGCAGTGTTGCAAGCCTCACAGAATTATGCTGCAGCATTTCTGGCTGCACAGAGTAAGGGTTGGTAGTGGCGTACTGAGGCTCCCCAAGTACGTGCCTTACGTTATTCCCTGCGTTCACTTGAGAGGACAGGGGAGGTAAATTTCTACAGGGATAACTGTAGGGATTGGAGACTGGCCAAGAAGTCTGAGTCATCTGTGCCCGCAAAGCTGAATTCTGAATGGGAGGTTTCGGAGCTGCTACATACATCTGTGAATGTTGTTTAACTGAGTATTTTGATGCAAAAAAATTATTACCAATTACAGATGCACCTGGTGAGGTTTGATCTGAAGTTTTGAATCCCTCAGCATTTACAGCAGGGAAGGTGGAATTGATAGTTGGCACATACACGATTTGGTTATTTGCAGCGTAAGTGCATACATTTTTAGAGGAGTTGGCATTTGTCTGAGGAAAGACATGTCCATTAGGAAGTAACTGAGTGAAACATGCTCCTTCGCTTTGCAGGTTAGTATTTGCATCAGCATTCTGGACTGGCCTTACATTCCAGTCCATCTTTCCTTGTTTTCTTTTTCTTCAGGCAAAATCAAAATGCTAAAAAAAATTGTACAAAAATTACAACCTTTTGATCAAGATCTATTTCATTTACTAAGAAGCGATTTAGAATGCATCATGAACAAAACTGTTGAACTTAAATTGCTAGGTAGGAAAGCAACCCCATTAGCACAACCCATGGACATGAATGCTGTCAGTGTAGAGATGCATAAATTGTTTCCCAGAATCCAGTTCAAGTATAAGAGAAGCAACTAACAATTCTATTAACTATCTAATGACTATCTAAAAAAATCTTCACATTACTCTGCTAATGCTATTATCATTCAACCTTTTAATTTAACAATAGATTGCTGTATTTACCTTCTTCATCCAAATCCAATGGAAAAAAACCCCCAAGGTTTTTAAGGTGTATAACATGACACAATAAACAATACTTAAGAGCTGAGCATAAGAAACATCTACAGAATAAAATACAGGCCAGGGTTTTCAGACAATAAGATTCAATTCCAATTATACCTTCAAATACAACAAAAGAAATGAAAAAGTAATTTGTGTTTAGTAAAAATCTCTCATCATAATGTGGCCCACTATTTTAATTTTGAGAAATATGACTGTGCCTCTAGTGAGCTGCAAGCAAGGCACCCCTGATTCTGTTGGTAGCATTAAATTACTCAGCTGGGAGAAGGCACGGAGCATAGAGATGACAGCAACACTTCTGCTACCGCAGTACTCACACCTTTAGGAGGTGATGAAGTCACGTATCTCTAAGTCTTCATGTGTTATATTCCAGAATGCACGTGGATTACCAACAAACCCAAATGGGTGAGCATGTTACTCTGTAAAGCTGTTAGAGACAATGCCTTCAAAGCCAAACACTATTTCAGCCTTCAAAAACGCACAAAGAGCGCAAAAACCCCCATGCCAACCTACAAGGATGAATGCTTGTCCACATCTCGACAAGCTCCTCTCAGTATGGTCAAACTCAGCTAGGACAGAATGAACACCTTGGGTGTACAGGGTGTTAGACAGTTTCCCAACAAATGTTTCATGCCATTTCTCCCAGATCACCCAAGGCTCCTGACTTTCCTTCCTTCCTTTTAGATTTTAAGACTTTTCTGATTTCAAATTTGAGAATCAAAACTATCACTCATATCTAACCTATAAAAAATAGAAGACCCAGTGTTATAATTTTCCGGGTGTTATTTTCAAGATTCGAAGACAGTTCTATCTTTCCTCACTCTTTTATCTTCTCTGCTCTCGTAAGACACCAATAACAAAAGAAAACAGGAAAACAAAGTTGCACATGAAATGTGTAAAAAACAACAGCGGTGTTAAGGCAATACTTACAGTGATGCAGGAATCTTAGAGGAGAAAACAGGCTTTTGCATCCAAGGTAAAGCGTTCAGGCTTTACCTGAAATGGTACATTGGGTACTTCCTGAAAAATGATTGAGGAAAAAACAATCACATCCTTGAATTAGACAAATGCTGAGGAAATGTAAGACATTTACATTTTCTGGGAACATAACTGTGAGAGAGGCAAACAAGACTAAGATGCCAACCACTAGCAACTGTAAAATCCTTGCTAAAGGAGGAACTTTGACTACATGCAGCATACAACTTCACCAAGAGTAAAATCCAATTATTGTCACCATCAAGACCAAAAACAAATTTAGGAATCCCTTGTTGCAGCCATGTTGGGGACAAGGGGAGGGGTTGCAATGTTAAACCCTCCCACCACTTCAGCAACTGGAAACCCCCCAGCCCTTGGTTACCCAGACTTATCAGACATACAATTAGCACCCCAGACAGAATCTGATAATCCCTCTCAGGTGCCATGGAGGGTGCACTTCACAGAGACTTCCCATTTGGAGGTAGATGCCACCATCAATGGTATCATCATCTGTGTGTCTTCACAAGCAGTCAAAATTCTGCCTTCAGCTGATCACAATGGAGGGGACCACTTCTCTCACCCTCTGCAGTAGTCCACAGGTTCCAGGAGCCCCTTCAGTCCTTCCTAAGGTCAGTCACGTGCAACTTCCCTAAGAGGCAACCAGCCTGAGGATCTGGTTTTGGGAGGTTCTAACCTCCACTGTGGAGTAGCTCCTACACAATTTTAGTCACATCTGCAAAGCAGCAGTTTATCACTGCATGTAGCTGCACAGCTATGTACCCCAAAGAGCAGCCAAGTAACAGCCTCTGCTGAGCTGAACCTTGCCCAGCTGGGGCAGTGACAGAGTTTGTTTATATACCTCTGGGTTACATGCCTTGTTTTTCACAGGACTACAGGTACATGTCAGATAAGCAAGACGCAGTAAGTTACCACAAAGAAAGGTAACAAACAGATTACTTCAGATAAGCTCCAGACAGTACATCCTTTTACAAGTATTTCACTCCAATAATTTGGCCACTCTTAATCAGTGAGGCTCTTAGGCAATGCTGCAGATATTTCTAACCAGAAAGGCCTACAAGGCATTAGCTATTTTACTTGCACAGACAGAACCACTCATAGACCAGACCTTCCATGATGCTCCAGGGAAAGTACAATTTCCTGGTACTTCTGAATCAAACTCCCCCTACTTTGGGGACTCTGAGAAGCACTTCCCCTACCTCCAGTGACCATGCTGTTAACACCCTGTGATCCTGCAAGCCCCAAAACATTCAGTCTCAGAGAACTGAAAAAGCAGGGAGTATTCACTTGCACCCACTTGCCCTTTTAACAGCCCCAGCCGGTCAGCTCACAAGTCCAATGGCTCCTGGCATCTGACCAGAGCTACTGGAGCAGGACACTCTGCCTCTGTGGGGGTAAAGCAGCTTGAACAATACCCTGATTGTAAAAGTTAAAAGTGATGGATGGAGAAGGGGGATCATGCTGCATGTGGTGTAGAACAATGCTGAGCCCAGCCTGATCCAATAATCCCCAAGTTAAACATTCTGAGGAGGTGAAGAACAATGCTTCTCAGCAGAAACTGGCACAGGTGAGGATGCAACAAAGTTCCTGATAAAGCAACCAAGAAGTGGTAGTACTGATAATTTAGCTGACACTGCTGAGCTAAAGGCTACTCAGCTGAAACAGCTGGCCTAGGAACATCTGACTGACAGTTAATCACTATAAAAGTCCACTCCCAATTTTTAACAGCAGGAACTTGTTACAAAAACATAACTTAAGGCCTGGCACTGGGTGCTCCAATAGTTTATTAACTGTAAGTCCAGTTGCATTCAAAAGAACCAGTCAGGTTCACAAATACTATGGTTTATTAAATGCAACATACGGGGCTCTTTTGGATCACCAGTGGTATCTGCATAAACTGCAAAGCAGCTAAATATAGCCCTAACAATACAATGGCAATCACAAGCTCAATTTCTCACGTCAAAACACTCAGCACAGCCGAGGACACAAGTCTTACCAAAAGGTGCCCCTTCTGCAGAGGGCGAGGAAGATGTGTCCCTACAATTTTCATTTCAGATTCTCATCCCTCAGCTAAATACAAAATCAGGGTCCTTTTACACCTTATTAGCCATTATTGTGCAAAGTGCTGTGGGTGGTCAAATGTTCTGCTCTTTGTGGTTGTGCTGTATGCAGTATTTCTTGGTAGGAGGTATACCTGGTAGCAGTTGTACAAAACATTTCCTGGTACTGAGACTGCACTGCTGCTTTCCCACTGTACATCCCTCCCCGATGCCATGGCAACACAAACCTCCATCAGGTTTCCATGTCTGCTCTGATCACTGATGCTCTGATGTGTGGGGCCCATCTCACATTGAGCTTTGCTATTTTCTTCACTGTTTTATGCTTCCAACATTCTTAACAAACCCCCTTCTAGAAGTGTGTGTGGAGATTTCTCCTTTGAGTGGGAACATCTCCAAGGTTATTTCTTGGGGCTGAGTTAAAGAGATATGCCCACAGACATTGGTATGAGTGAGCAACATCAATCTCTATTAAATATTTTGCCAGCTTTAAAATTGACACTGTAATTATAGTTAACCATCTATACTGTGTACTACCTAATTCTGATTAAAGTCCTTTAGTCTAACCACTATTATGATCAATATTATCATCAGTACCAACACCATAAAAATAAATAATTTTTACATATTGGTTTGCTTTCCTTTATCCTGTGGGATGAAGTTGTATAATGATTCAACTACACTTGTATAATTCTTTAGACATAAACCTTTGACTAAACCTGGGGCTAAAACTGGATCCAGCCACATGCAGACTCCACTCTGAGAAGGAGTTTAGAAAGCAACGGGATCCTTTCTGCACCCTGTGACTCAACAGGATAACCCTCGTGTGAAGATTCCATTCTGCCTGTGACAGCTACCGAGGCATAAATTTTGTCCCCTCTCCGCCTCATACTGCAGTCTCAAAAGCTGCCAAAATAATCAATGCCATTTACCTTTCCTCTTATCTGTGCATAGTCGGTTTGGAGATTAAAGACAGTCCTCCAGTGTCCCACCCACTAGGCCTACCAAGCTCACTTTGCTTGTACTATGAATGGCATTAATTATACCTTCACCCATCCACCTCCAGGCTATGGCTACAGTCCTACCACTGATGCTAAGATAGCTCAAGCAGCATTAGCTGAAATTTCTCCCACTCCTGACATCTCTCATCACCAGTATATTGCTGACTTTCCTAGCACATATAGATGAGAATCTTACACAAGATATGATCCCAAATTTCAGCCCTCAAAGAACACCAAGAACTTTTTGTCTCCTTGGTAAATGCCAGGGTCCTGCCCAGAATGTAAAGTGTTTGGGTTATTTTAAAGGAGTCTTTTTGTATGCCAGTACCAAAGGTATTTCTGAAAGTGTCTTGCAGTCTGTTTTCTTATGCGATCTACTCCCTCCTCCAAACGCAAACATCAAGTCTCCTAGGCTCCAAACTTTGGTCATTATAAGGTCCTGGTCAGCTAAGCCACTCTCTCTGTTCCTTGCTGTGCACACATTGCACCTGGGACTGGCATATGAGCCACAAACCCTTCCAACCCTTCTCCTAAATCAGTATCTGTTTGTGCAATGGTATATAACAAGCATTAATTATAATGCTTACGCTAAGCAACTCATCAGATAAATGTACCTTCACCACTTAATGTGACACACAACACACACTGATGACAGAGGCAAGAGGTAACTGTACCACCACTCTTTGGGTCAATAAAGTGGATTGACTGTAGTCATAGGGATGAGCTCAACTCCTTGACCGAATTACTGAGTTTGGCTCAGGTTCACAAGGAAGTAAAAGCCTAGGCCATGACCAGGTCAAGAACTTCTCTAGTTCCACCCTGTCCTTTGAAAACCCACACAGGAACAGGGTGACACAGAGAACTTTGATGCATAAGAGCTGGGAAACCTGAACACCAGTCATGCGAATAAGACATCAATAGCAGGTAGTTCTTCCAGGACTAATTAGTAAGGAACAAATAAAGTTGTGGGGGCAAGGAATTTTATGCCTACCTTTTCCATGGCATTCAATTTGACTACGAGCCAACCACCTTATTCCACAAATATGAAAGCCCAAGGGAACCTTTTTTTGATCTCTCCCTGCTAAGCAGCCAGCTGCACAGTTGTAACCTCACCTTGAACTGGGTCACCTCTAAGTTACTCCTTGAGGTTGAAAGACCCTGTACCAACTGCAGATCTTTGGTGAGTGATATCGTGCATAACTTTGTATCACAGGGCATTAAGATACGGTATTAACACTTTTGAATTATTACTATTATTGTAAAACCTTGTCAGGGCACTTTCTTAAGCCTCACATTCACATCATTTTACTTCAATAAAACCACTTTTCCAGCTACCTGTGCCAGTGGTTCCCTAAGCGGTCTAAATCTCCTCCACAACAAGTGAGGCACTCACAATAGCTCTAAAACATTCTTGTTCATTGCTAAAAGCTGCCTTCAATAGAACCAAAACTCTATAAACATACGTATTTCAATGTCAGCCACTGTGAACACAGCTATTTTGTACCTCTCCAGAACGTAGTTCAGCAAACAGAAGATTCCAAGAACTGAAAGGACAAAAGTTCAGCCGCAAGCCAGCAAAACTTTGCTCTCCTGTTTCTGTTTCTGTTTCCAGACTTGTAGCAGCATGTCTCATTTAACCTATAGCATTTAAACCTATTCAGCACGTTTGACTTATAGCGTCATAGAAAGACGGCCTGAATCAACTAAATATGCCCAAAGAAAAGAGTACAGAAACACCCATAATTCTCATTTTCCTCAGTTATAACAGTATTTTAGATGTCACAACAGCACCAGTACACAGGAGTTTTCTGGCCCCAAAATTCTTAGCAGTTACATAGCACATTATTTGTTGAAAATAACCTAAATCTCTGATTGCCAGTCAGTCCCGGAGTATTTACAGTAACCTTAAGTATATGAAGACTAGTAGTCACTTCTCTTTGCAGATTCCCATTCCACCATTTCCAATAGTGTATTTCCCCCTTTTACCTACTGACTTCTGACAAATCCTGATGGGATTCAGCCAATAATCCTCAAATAGCTGCTGATGTCATTGCAAAGTCTCTCTTGATGGTTTTTGAGTGATCTTGGGAACCCAGAGAAGTCCCAGCTGACTGGAAGCTGGCAAACGTCCCAATTTTCAAGCAGGGCAAGAAGGAGGACCCTGGAAAATAGAGGCCTGTCAGTGTCACGTCAGTGTCTGGTTAAATCATGGAAAACATTTTTCTGGGAGATATTGAAAAACACTTGGAGGACAGCAGTCATCAGTCACAGCCAGCACAGCTTCACGAGGGGAAAGTCAGCTTGTCACACCTGACTTCCTCCTACAACAGAGTAACCCACCTAGCTGATCTAAAAAAGCCAGTGCATGAGTCTTTTTGGACTTCACTAAAGCTTTCAATACTGTCTGTAACAGTGTCCTTCTGGCAAAATGTCCAGCACATAGCTGGATAAACACATCATGTGACGGGCGAGCTGCTGGCTCACGGGTCAGGCACAAAGCATTGTAGTGACTCGGGTGACATCAGACTGGTGACCTGTCACCTACTGGGGTTCCACAGGGCTGCATCCTCAGCCCTGCGCTCTTCAACATTTTCATGAACAACCTGGATGCAGGACTCGAAGGAGTAAGTTTGTCTAGGACACTAAAGTAGAAGGAGCTGTTGACTCCCTTGAAGGCAGGGAGACCCTGCAGAGAGACGTGGACAGATCAGAGAGATGGGCAATCACCAGCTGTATCAAGTGTAACAAGGGCAAGTGCTGGATTCTGCTCCTGGGCTGGGGCAACCCTGGATGTACGGACAAACTGGGGAATGAGATGCTGGAAAGCAGTGCCACACAAAGGGACCTGGGGGTCCTGGTGGATGGCAAGTTGAACACGAGTCAGCAGTGCCCGGGCAGCCAGGAGGGCAAATCATGTCCTGGGGGGCATCAGGCACAACATCACCAGCCAGGCAAGGGAGGGGATTGTCCTGCTGTGCTCTGCACTGGGGCAGGCTCACCTCGAGTGCTGGGGCAGTTTTGGGTGCCACAATATAAAAAAGACAATAAGCTATTAGAGAGTGTCCAAAGAAAGGCCACAAAGATGGTGAAGGGCCTCAAGGGGAAGCCGTGTGAGGAGCAGCTGAGAGCACTTGGTCTGTTCAGCCTGGAGGAGACTGAGGGGAGACCTCATTGCAGTTACAACTTCCTCACAAGAGGAAGAGGAAAGGCAGGTACCAATCTCTTCACTCTTCTGACCAGTGACAGGACTCAAGGAAACAGCATGAAGCTGAGTCAGGGGAGGTTTAGGAATCAGGAAAAGGTTTTTCACCCTGAGGGTGGCTGGGCACTGAAACAAGCTTCCCAGGGAAGTGGGCACAGCATCAAGCCTGACAGAGCTCAAGAAGTGTTTGGACAATGCTCTCAGGTACATGGTGTCACTCTTGGGGTGTCCTGTGCAGGGCCGGGAGTTGGACTCAATGATCCTGACAGGTCCCTTCTAACTCAGCGAATTCTGCGATTCTATGACTTTGGTGTCCTAATGCCATCTGCTGCTACAGATGTGTTACAAAAATGTTCACAGGATGGTTCTGTTTTACTCCTGTAGCCTTCATGTTGCATCAGGCTTTCCTTCCCAGCCTTCCTTTCTGTTTTTAGCGTTGTCTCCTCCAAAAACCAGGACTCTTAATGTGATATTATTTACTGTTATCCAACACTGAATAAACAGTATTTCTCAGGTTGTTTGCGCGCTTTTTTTGTTTGGAGATGAAGCAAACAGACTTCATTCTCAAAGCCTTTAAAAGTCTGAAGCACTCAGGGAGAGCTCTGTCTTGCTTCTCTCATGCCTTTTGGCTCTACTGGCAACAGCAGCAACTGTAGAAGCTGCATTTCAATCAAAAACTATTTCAGAGTGAATTTTGCAACACCTGTCTGCAGCCATGGTGCTGCATCCAGAGAAGTGGAGCAGCCGCGCTCCGTGTGGTGACCCCAGCCGGCCAGCAGCACCCAGCCAAGGCAAGAAGGCACCGAGTCACACCAGCCCAGAGGCTCTGCCTTGCTGTCTTCTGCCAAGGAGGAGGCAACGTCCCTCCACGAGTTCTAGCCCTTGACTGAGTACCAGCCACCAGAGCTGCCACCACTAAAGAGATAAAGGGAGGAGGGCTGTCCCCATTTTCCCTTTGTCTCGCCACACGCAGTCACCTGTGGCAGGCGCCATCTTGGGGAAGGGCCCACTCCGCCATTTTGAGTTTCTCTTTGTTCTCAGGGAGTCCAGGAGATCCCAGCAACTTTGTAAATAACGGGTGACTATTACTGTTGGTTTTT
Source organism: Oriolus oriolus (assembly GCA_013400235.1). Classification (NCBI taxonomy): domain Eukaryota; kingdom Metazoa; phylum Chordata; class Aves; order Passeriformes; family Corvidae; genus Oriolus; species Oriolus oriolus. Next base: position 46,868 of record VXBT01000496.1, read on the forward strand.
GCCTGTTGCTATTTTGGTGTCTTTTAGTAAACTGTTACTTTTTCATATATATCTCCCCTACTTGTTTTTCCTTGTTGGTGGAAAGGGATTGGTTAAAACTAAGGGAGGTAACTCATTTTAGAGTGTTTCCCCTTAAATTTTCTTAAACCAAGGTTGGTCAAGCAGGACCTGCCTTCCATAAGCTCATGCTGCCTGGGCCTGATTCCCTGGTTTTCCTATAGGTGCCATGTGATGTCATTCAAGATGACATGATGCTCCACGACCTCCCTCAGTATAGAAGGCTTTAACTGCTATTATAGTGCACTATTTAATAAATCAGTATTTTCAAAACTAGTTTAATAATCCTTGAGAAGAGATTGGTTTTGGTCACCCATACTCATGACCATGGGCAAATCTCTTTCACTCAGTCCCAAGGAGTAACCACGAGAAGCATCCCCACTTAAGGGAAGAATCTCCACGCACACTCCTAGAAGGGGTGTGCTAGAAATCCATACCATAAAAAAGAGAGCTTGGGCTTTTATAGGATAACATGATTGACTCTCAGTCCTACATTGCCAGGCTAGCTCAGCAGAACATAATTCATTTAAAATACATGCTTAGTACTACCACTCATTGGTTTCTTTTATCGGGAAACATCTGTCTCCCACATCCCTGCCAGTGCCAGTTCCTGTCAGGAAACACCAGTTTCTTCACATCTTCATATTATTTAATTTTGAGGTGTTGCAGTCAGGCTGATGTCAGCATTCTTCAACACCAAAAGCAACATGACCACCCTCCCTCCATCACCGGTGATTTTTGCAAGTAGGGTGAAGTTCAAGCTGCTTCACCCTCACTTATACAGAAAGAACATCCTGCTGCACTCACAAGTTTCCAATTTCAGTATTTATGTTTAAAAAATTTGAAAATTAGTTTCAATAAAGATGTTTGATGCAGGACTACAGCTGCAGATTTCTACTTATCACACTTCATGGTAACACCAGCGAAATGCTGAAGTACTAAGGCCTGAACAACAGACCTTGGGCCAGAGTTGACCTCTAGATGAACCTTCCAACCAAATGTTATAGGTATGGGCTCATTAACAAATAATTAACAATTTGATACATGTATCCACTCATTAGCAAAACATGGTTTCATTACTTAGAAACCAGGCAAGGCCAAATCGAGCCTTGTCTGGGAGTACAGGATCAAAGACAACTCTCTTGGTTCCTCCTTGAGCCTGGCCAGGCTTTGGAAGAAATCCAGTCAGAGAATGAAACCAGATGTTCCCTCACTAGAAGCTATGGTAGCTTCTTTATTTAACAGAATAAAAATGGGACCCTCTCACAGCTAAGTTGGAAGCCTCGTTTCCTGAGGGTGGAAACACCTGCAGGATTTCCCAGTTACTAGGAGTTGTTCTCCAGTCCTTTGCTGTGACAGTGGCTTCCCCCAGCTGAGGGTTATCCTTTGTTTATCTTATCCTTTTGAAATTCTTTGCAGTTTCGTGTCACAGTAAATTACATTTATTCTTTAAGTTGGTGCCTGTGTCTTTTCTGACCCTTCCCACCAGCAAAACAAATACAGGAAAACAGTGAAACAAGCTTCAATCTCTGAATGTGCCTTCCATCTTGGAGGCAACACGGAACTCTGCAGCTGAGAAATTACACTTATGTAACTCCATTTTAAGACTTATTCAGGGATAGTATAAAAATCAAAAATCAAGGAAAAAGCATTCCATGGCGTCTGGCAATGGTCCCAATCCACTGTCCTACAGCTAGTAATTGCACCCAGCAACACTGTCGCAAGTGTCATGGGAAATGTGGTCATGGTCAACGGGTCAAGAATAAAGAAGTCATTCTTCTCACCACAAATGAGCTAATACAGATAAACAACATTCCACATATCAACAACCGGAAGCACCAGATACAGAAATATCTGAATTTGTCATAAGCAGCATCTAAACTGAGCTCCAAGAGGTTATTCTGAAACGTAGAAAGTGAATCTTCTGCAAGCACTATGGACTCCAGGCATTTGGAGGAGTCATGCTTCACAAGGAATTTTAACATTCTAGTTCTCCATGATACCAAGCAACACACCAACACCAGCAAAAACGATGTCACAGTTCAGAACAAAATGAAGTATTCAAGATTGTATTTGATTCCTTGATTGAATCAACCAAGCATTTATTGCTTACACTCCTCAGAGAAAAAAAAATGTTTACTTTTGACTAATAGCCGTAAGCCTGAGAAAGCAATTTTTAACAGAAAAGATTTGCAGGGAAAAGGCATTAATAACAGGGAATGGATTTATCAGACAAACTGACATCACCAAATATTCTATTCAGAATCCTACAGATGAAAGCTTTTCTACTAGTAGCATCAGACTCCTTTATACAGGAATATCCTTGCCTCTGTAGAAAAGTACATGTTTGTAATTGAAACACATATCTGTAAGTATTATCTATAACCCACGCTTTTCTAGTTATATTACCATGATGGAAGAGGTCCAGCTAAAGATGAAGTGGAGTCCAAAGCTGCCTTTTCCTGGATGGAACGACATTTTTTAGAAAATACCTGCAACCCTTACGCTTCAACTGCAAATTTCTGTTTACCATCACACTGTTCTGCCAGTTGACATGGTCAGCACAAAAGACACAAACAACTTTTAAGGAGTGAGTGTAATTTACTGCAGCTCAAAAAAGCAAAGAATTACCAAAGGATAAGCTAAGCGATGCACCTGATCATTACTACAGCAGATTGCCTATAGCGATTAACGAAGGTACATCACCAGTTATCTGCGCTTCAGCTGGGGAGCTCCAGTCACAGCGAAGGACTGGAGAGCCACTCCTGGTAACTGAGAAATTCTTCAGGTGCGTCCACCCGCAGGTGAGGTCTCCATCTTTGCTGTGAGAGGGTCCAGCTTTTATGCTGTTGAATAAACAAGCTTCCATACCTTCTAGTGCAGGAACATCTGGTGTCATTGTTGTGGCAGCACATGTCCCCCCATCTCTACCACAGATGGCTGTTGCATATGGAAGAGATAACCCAGGCCGTGTCAAAGGCCCAGCAAGGGGTCATCTCTGGCACCAAAACGGCTGAGACTCCCTGACTAAGAATCAACATCTTGGTCTGGAGAGAAGAGGTGCGAAGAGATAAAAGAAATAAACATTACTGACCTAAAGACACTGCTCTTTACAACTATAAAGGCGACACAAATTATTATGGAATAGAAGTCTCTTACATGTTCCCTGGAAACATGTAGGGCTTCTCCTACGAAGCTTGGACGCATCTTCGTAGATACTTTTCCGGAAATTGAGAGGAAGGATTTGATGTATGCCCCATCAGGAATCGGATGGTAAGATACATCGAATCCTAATCTATGCTATTTCTTCGCTAGCTGTAAAATTGGATACCTTAATTGTGCACTGTACGTTATCTACTAGTAGTGTTTCTTTGTTTGTCTTGTGTACTAAGAAGTCTGGTTAAAGTCTTATGTCTGTTTTTCTTGGTCTATTCAATAAATAATCCATGTGGTAATAGGCCTGATCGGTCATTAGTAAGAACTTGCAACGAGAGTGGATTTTGGGGTGCTGGCCGCCTCAGTAAAGTCATTGTACGCTGCCAGAGGCCTGGGCAAAGGCCTTGTTTAAAACTTCCCTCTCCATTCGTAACAATTGTCCTCTTGGGTTCCACATAAAGCCTGGCCAGGGCCCAGGGAGGAACCACTGAAGCTGGCTTTGACCATGTACCTCCAAACAAGGCTAGATATTTGATTTCATGGCCCTGATCGGCCTCTAAACACAGAAAGAAATATATTCTTATCACACTACATGTTTCAGTAATGATCACGCATCTTTCGTTAGTAAGAGGATATAAATACTATACAATGTTTGGTTGGAATGTTCATTGATAGTCAACTTTGGCTCAGGACCGATTGTTCAGGCCTCAGTACTTCACACACTTCACAAAAACAAGCGAAATGCAGAGAAACCATGAACACGCTTCAACCTCTGAAGAATTTCCAAGTTCCTTTCAAGTTTTAAGGCAATTTCACGAACTGTCTTACATCCCCAGTAGTTGCAGACGTCCCCTTTTAGGAGTATTGTTCCCTAATCATTCAATGCCTAATGACTACCCACTGGAGACAGGTTTGCAATCTATGTACAGGACACCGACTGAAGTGCAAATTAAGAAGGTAATTGAATTTCGGTCATGGGAAGCTTTCACAAGCACATACTAGAAGAGCTCTTTGGCATATTTGCATTTTATGGAGACCATTTATATCCAGCATGAAGGCATAGTGCTACCCTCAAGATCACAGGAGTATTTTTAAAAAGTATACCTTCTCTTCTGACTGGTGAAGTTTCCTGCCTACTATAAGTTACAATATCAATCCTTCCATTAAATTAGCTTCCTTGAAATTCCTCCAAGTATAAAATCCTACAGCTTTTTTGCTCTACATTTACACTGCCCTATGCAGTTTTGAAACTCCTGAGAACTTGAACTGCTCATGTTTATCAGAAACACAAATGATAGCCAGAAACATCCCAGTATTGCCTAGCAATGAAATGTCTGAAAAATTAAAAATCCATTCCCTATCAGCAATAGGAAGGTACTACAGTTCTTTGAAAAAACTGGCTGTAATAGTATTGAATATAGCTTAGAAATGCTTTGAGTAACAAAGACAGGTCGGTAAGTTTATGTTTTCCCTAATCCTATTTTCTTCCCCATTTCTACCTCTTCAGTTGCACTGATGCTGCTACTTGTGGTGCTTCAGGACGAACCAAACTAGACAATAAAATGGCTCCCACAATTTCACTTTAAAAAGAAAAAAAAAGATCACTTACTTCAGCAATCTCGTGTGTCTCTTCAGACAGAGGTGGAGCGCTCACTGGAGGAACAGGAGGTCCTCACTGGTCTTGGCTCCTAGAAGGGACAACAGTCAATAAGCTTCAAGTGCTGCTTTTATGCAAGCAATGACCCATATCAACAATGCCACCAGAGTCTCCTATGTCCTGATTACCAGTAATACATCAAAAGATCCCCTGGCAGACTTTGAATTCCAGTTTGCTGTGAAGCACCAGTCTCCTTTCACTAGTGCCCAGTAACAGTTTATAAAGGCAAAGATTAGCATTACCTAATGCTAACAACCATAATGGGTTTTTTCACCATTTCTTCTTGCCTTTTCTTTTTTCTTTCCTCTTCTTAAGAGTCACCAGCAGGCTCTAAGGTTTTTCACAAGCTCTCATAGCTATGCTTAGCAAAGCAGGAGCTGCTCCAGGAATTAAGAGCATTGAATTGCACCTTCTCGGCTTTCTGCTCTCTCCTTTACTCCTTTTGCTGTCTTCGGCCATGCCTTTTAAATTCTGGGGTGGGGAGTACTCCTCTCCCTCTGACAACTGTTAGTCTTCGACACAGAGAAGAAAGGCTCAACATCAAACCAACAGGTTAATTATTACAAGACCACAAATGCTATGACAAAGTGTCACATCTCCAAGCCACTGATATGTTGCTCATGGCTGCAGCAAATGAAACCGAACAAAAAAAGGCAAATAAAATAGTTGGGAAAGACTGTTTTGTGTAATTTTCAGAAACATATAAAAATATTCTCCTACCAAAACACCTTAGCCTGCAGAAAACAATCTAACTCAGCAATCTGTTGGCTTTTAAAGAGACAGTGTTTGAGGGACAGCCTGCTGCAAATCAGAGTATTTTACTGATTTTACAACTACGTTTTTTTAAGATTAGTGGGAAGGGGAAAAAGCAAAAAAGCTGTGTTTTAAATAGAAAACAGAACCAAAATGACAAAATAAAACTTCCTCTAAAAATCTGGCAGACCAATGAACCAGAGAAAGTTTTAGCTTCTATTTAGAAGGAAACCAAAACACCCCATAACAGACTTGATATGAAGCATGCCGTAATGTTTTTTTTCTTCTGCCGAAACATCAGACAATATATTATTTCCTGGGAAAAAAATACTGTTTAAGCTTGAACTACAAAGGGGCCTGGATTCTTGAACTCTGCCTCCCAACTCACTGCAGTGAGCCACACAAACACTGGAATAATAGCTCCTGGTAAACATCTTGGGAACTACCTCAGTACGTTTTCCAAGACTTTGCACCTTGAGACTCATGGGAACTTTTATACTGGCACAGGCATCAAGAGTAATGGATTTAATTTTGCGGACAGTAATATAAAAGCAATCATTATCACAAGTCTGTTTACTCCGCCACCAATATCTAAATGTTTTGGGACATCAGTCGGCTAGTTCAAGGGAACAGGGCGATAAGAGCTCAGTTAGGAGTTTTTGATGTCAGTAGCAAGTTTTACTCCCATCATTCTCAGACGCAAGAGGGAGAAAATATTTACCAGGAGTCACGACGAGCTAGGTTTGTTTTGTTCTATTTTTAATTCCTCCCAGGAGGCTAGTTAAGAGCAGGGAAATGCCCAAAGTTATCACAGAGCTCCTAGAAAGAGTTGAGTCAACCTCCTAACAACTTCTAGGAAAACAACCACCAGCATTCCTATGGGCTTCTGAAACACATCCAGTGCTCCAGAGGAAAATCTACTCATGTTCTACCTGATGCCTCTGGTTTTCACTGATGCCACGGGCATACAAAGCACATCTCCCACAGCATAGGAAGAAAGTTGCTATGCGTTGATGGGGTACTTGTATTTTTTCCCACATTTCCATCAGCTTCTGCCGATGGAATAAGCGAGTTAATTCTATCAACTACTGTACTCAGACAACCCAACGCAGAAACAGCGAGCCTGTATCTCTTTAAAACAATTTTTTTTTTCTTTAGTAACATAAACAGTTTTACCAGTTCAACCACAATACACGACTGCAGGTGTCCCTCTAACACAAAGCAGAGCACCGGCTCCTTACCGCACACCTTCTGATGCCTGTCTGAGTCTGAAGCAAAAAATCACTAATGCTGGACTTTCATTGCAGAATTTAAACACAAGACGCTCGAAACACCTGATCTTCAACCCTGACAGTGATTACTCTTTTTCGTCTGTTTTGTATTGGGGGAGGAGGCGGATTTCCTCGTTTGTTTTGTTTCGGTTTTCTTTTTTAGTATCTTTCAACCGCATCTCCCCGGATTGCCATACCCTACGGAGAAATACAGCGAACAAACCTCTGCGTCCTTAAAGTGATCGGGGCGGGGGATGTTTCCGGAGCCTGCGCATCGCATTGTCCTTGTTCAGGCACTCGCAGGACACTTATTAATTGATGCTAATCGGTTCTGCGAGACGAGCAG
>VXBT01000496.1:54172-116852 GCA_013400235.1 Oriolus oriolus
TCCCGGGGAGCGGCTCCTGGCAGCTGCCGGCTGCCGGCCCCGCCGGCGGAGGAGAGGACAGGACAGCACGGCCCTCACCGACCCCCGCCCCGCTCCCTTCCTTCCTTCCTTCCTTCCTTCTTCCCGCCGCCGCGCACGTCCTCACCGAACCCAGCCAGCCACTCGTCCGTAACCCCCGCTGTCGGCCCCGATGGGAGACGGAAGGAGACCCTGGCTCCGGGCAGCGGGGCGGGAGCTCCGGGGCGGGGGCAGAGGCGGGGCCGGCGCGTCCTGCCCGCCCAGCGCGGGGAGTGCGGGGCCGGGGCCGCTGGGGAAGCCGAGCCCAGTGCTGGGGGCTCACCCGGGGACGGCGGCGATAGACTGACTGAGCCTCCCGGTCGCCAGATCCCTCCAGGCTGAGCCCCTCCTCCCTGCCTCTTTCCCTGCCTCCCTTCCAGCCTTCTGTGCTCTCCACAGCGGCTCCCTGCTTCAAGCGCGTCACATTTTTAAAGAAAAATAAAGGGGTTTTTTTCACATTTCCCCACGAGCTGAGGACCAGTTGAGACTTCAGTTAGGAGAAATATTGTAATTATTCTGATAAAATAATCGATTTAATCATACAAAAGAGTTAGTTATGATTAAAAGTATAAAATTGTGAAGTATATGGTATAGGAATGTTAGGAGTGCTGTGTTTAAAATACTCAACCACAGAAACCTCACTGAGAAGTTACTGGATGTCTTGTTCAAGAAACTCTGGAGACCATCATGCACACCAGTTAATGCTGCTTGGAAAACCCCTATCCTTCCCGTCTTGATTGGAATATCAAGGATTCCAATCAGTAGAGCTCAGTAGAGATGTCCAATGATTGTCTTAGGGTAGGAATATTGATGAAGTTATTTAAGTAGCAAAACCAGTTATGGTAAGGCTTAAATTTAAGAGCAGGCATATTATGCATAGTATGTAAAAGAATTTATGTAACAGTGACTCAGCAGAAAAAGTATGTAAAATGGATGGATTTTGTTTACTAAGCGGAACATGCTTGGCGGAGTAATCCCCTGTGTTCCTGGCACCGAAATAAATAAGTGTCTGCTAATTCACATTGTGCGGAAAAGCCAGTATCCATAAAGGAGACAGAGGAGTCCTGCAAATTTATTCAAATAAAGGCAGAGAGTCCACTAGGCCATACCCCCCTGGAGTGTCTCTCAAGGTTTTGGAGGACACAGCCCTCCTTTTATCCTAAACTCCTGACCACGGGTTGCCCTCTTCCTTTCCCTATTGGCTGAGGTTCTAGGAAGGCACAGACTTCCTGAACTGCCTACTACATATTCTCTCTTGAACATGTATATTCATTTCCCCCTAAAGTTCAGAAGTTCAGGCTCTCTGGGATCTGCAATAGACTTTGTGCAGACCCGTTACTCCTATTGCCCTAAAGCTCAGAAAATCAAACTGTCTGGGTCACACTGTCTGGGTTCTGTAACTTGCTCAGTGTTCATAGAGACGTTAAGACCCATTTCAAAGACATTAAGACCCATTTCTCCTAAAGGCCTCCACAGCCATTCTTCCCTGTTCTGGTCCATGGAGACCACACAACACAAAAGACGGTGCAAGTGCCAAGATGAGGTCAAGAAGTGGGCATGAACTGTTGACCAAAGGATTGAGACCACCAAAGACCCTCAACATCCCACAACCCATTTCTAGAGAGGTCCTACAGAGAGATCTAGATTAACTGGAGAGCTCTAGCAATCATCAACACTATTACATATAACGAGAGCAAGTGCTGGATTCATCAGCTGGGATAGGGTAATCCTGGTTGTATGTGCAAATTGGGGACTGTAAGGAGTTAAAAAGTACACTTGCCTCTCGGAAAGGCTGTTAAGGCTAGAGAAAGAACTTGCCCTAAGATAAGCACAGAAAGGAGGAATTTGCAACAGGAAGGCGCTAATTCCAGGCCTGGTGGAGGCTATATCTGGTTAGCACATCCTGGTTAATGCATCTGGACAAAAATTTCTGCCATGGCAAGCTGTGTGAAAGGAAGCAACTACTCATACGCATATCACTGGTCAAACAAAGATCACCTCATATTGTGGAACAGACAGTATCTGCGACCAACAAAAGCCCCTCAAAACCTTGGAGGAAGCATGCTCAGAAAGAGGACCTCCCCTACCTTCACTTTGCATGCCACGAAGGCATGCCCAACCTCACTTCACATGTAAATTAGGAACACGCCTCCATCGATACTCAGAACCTGGACATTATAAAGGTGGTACCACCAAAACAACCTGGGACCCCTACCACCGAGAAGCCCAGAGTGAGGAAGGACCAGTGGGACACCCCTGGATCCATGGATGGTGCATCTTCTGCTTTATCTCTCTCTCTCACTCTCTCCTCTCTTTTCTAGTTCTTTTTCTATCTCTCTACCTCATGTTTGTTGTTAAATAAAATCCATGTAGTTGACTCCAGCATATGGTCTAGTTTGTACCTTAATTCAGGCAGAGGCATCTCTCACTAATAACAGGGATGAGAGACTGAAGAACAGCCCCACGAAAGGAGATCTGGGGGCTTGGATTGATGGCAAATTGGGTATGACTCAACAGTGTTCCTGGGGAGCCAAAAGGGCCAACCACGTCCTGGGGTGGATATCAAGCACAGCACTTCGAGCTGTTTGAGGGAGGTGGTTGTCCTGCTCTACTCTGCACTGGTGTGACCTCACCTCTGTAAGGAGAGTTTTGTATGTAGTTTTGTATGTAGGGCACTTCAATATAAGAATGACATCAAATTATTAGAGAGTGACCAGAAGAGAGTGGCCAAGATGGTGAACGGCCTCAAGTGCAACCTTTACAAAGAGTGGCCGAGGTCACTTGATTTCTTCAGCTTGGAGAAGAGAAGACTGAAGAGTGACTCCATTGCAGCCTACAACTTCCTTGAGGGGGATGTCATGAATGAGTGTTTTGGCCGCTTAAAGAATCACCATCAAAGTTATTAGAAAAGGAGGCTTTAATATATATTTGTGAAGGCATGGCTTAACAGAATTCAGTGGCAAAGTTTACTCTATGAGCACGTCAAATAAAGCATATAAAGAAAAACTGGATCAGAACATATTTTAACTAACTTTCACAGACTCTGGGTTACAAAAGGATGAGAGTGCTAAAGGCTAAGGGAGATACTCCCATTGGGCCAAGATACTCAGATTGGATTCCCATGCCAATCTTAGCCTCAGGCTTGCTCAAGAGTTTTATGTCTAAAGGATTTAGAAGTACCTAATCATTAACTAATTTAACACCTACAAAATTATTCAATAGAGTTTACTATTAGCAAAGTAACTGAACTATAAATCTAAGTTGGCAATATTCATACTGTACTTACTCTAGGGTATTTAAAACCATTCCGATGCTCATACACGCAGACACAAGGCAACGTGTACAAAGGTATCCATTAAAAATCCCCCCCACACCGAGGTCAGTGAAATACTCATGTGGAATACCTTCACATCTCTCAGCAGGCTGAGCCTTGAGGAGTGGGGTATAAACCCAGGCCCCACTGTCAGCTTTCAGTGACAGTCCTCCAAGTATCAGCATGTGAGAGTTAACAGGCTCTGAGAGGTGTCCTACTTGGTATGAGAGGTTGAGACACTAAGTCCAGGAGAGCTCCAAGGGTCTCACTTAACACCGCTGCTTATAGGGTTGCAAAATGCTTGGCTTCAGTCATCTGTCAGTCTGCAGGATGATTCAGGCAAGTAATGTTCCAAGGCTGTCAGGGCATGGCTGACTATCTCTTGTCCTTTGTTAGGCAACAGAAGCTTCTGCTAAGGACAGTGCCTTCCCACCTTAGTCATGCATGAGTTTCTGATAAGATTGAGGGAAGCTTCATTGCCTAAGTCATTCCTCAGGGCTTAGTCCTAATGAGAATTCCTGAGACTGTAGAGTAGCCTGAGGAGGGGAGGAATGCACCACCAAAGGGAGCAGTGGAGGAGGAGGTGCTGATCTCCTCCCTCTGGTGACCAGTGATAGGAAACGGAATGAAGCTGTGTGAGGGGAAGTTCAGATTGGACATTAGGGAAAGGTTCTTCACTGAGAGGATGGTCAGTGAATGGAGTAAGCTTCCCAAGGAATTGCTTGTGGCTGCAAGTCGGTCAGAATTCAAGGAACATCTGAACAACACTCTTTGTCATATAGTTTGGTTTTAGAAAGTCCTGTGAGGAGCAGGGAGTTGGATTTGAGGATCCTTACGAGTCCCTTCGAACTTGAGATATACTGTGATTGTCTGATCTGAAAATCAGTTGCTACAGAGCTGGATATCTCCACTGTCAGGAACCACACCCTAGCAGGCGCTTCACAACTTCCCAGTACAGCAGAGATATCAGGAGTCTGTTGCAGCAGATGCACTTGGGGTGCTTATTGCATATTGGTTTACTTGTTGCCCAAGGCTTTATGGTTTCCTTGCCAGTCAGTGCCTAATCTTTTGGGGATCCTAAACCTTTGCATTCTCCAGATTCCAAGCTATCAGAGCATGACTCCCAGCCTAGTGCTGTTGGTGTGGCACCCCTGCCCCTTCCTCCACTGTCAGGCATGGCCTCTCCTTGATAAAGTATGTATACTTGCACAGTGTATGGTTGGGTGCAAACAAGAGCTGCCTACAATGAGGTGTGACCAGCACTCTGTGAGTCAAGTTATCTGCCCTGCAGGGTGAATTTTCTCACCTTTTGTAAACATAACTGGTGTTGTCCAATAACTTCTACAACAGAAGTTGTTTAATGAAGAACTTTGTTTTTCTTAACTGGTAAGATTCACCCAAATCATTCAAGCATTGTGTAAGATTACACCCCCTAATAAATATGAAAGAGAGAACTAGGTAGGCAGAGACTATGTATTAGATGGGTTCATGTGAATTTTACTGTATAAAAGAGAGAACTTTTTGCCCCTCAGTGTGCTTGATTTGTGTGGACCTACACGTTGTGCTCTGCAGGAATCGAGTGTACTGAGCCCTGGTGTGTGCCATGGCTGAACTGTGGACAGGAGAGCACTCTGAAAAAGTAGGGGAGTCCATGAAACATAACCACCATGAATTAGTTATTGGAAGGTGGTGTCAGGATGCTCTACTTGAAGGCTAATGCAATCCAGCAATTATATTTACTACACTGCACTGGGCCAAATTGCCAGGTAACAGTGTTGGAAACACCGGGTTGAGAAGGAATGTCAGGAGTAGCAGAATTAAGGCCAATTAGAAAGAATTAATATGGAGAGTTTTGGGGTTTTTTGGGGAGGAATCTGGGCAGAGACAAGTAGGTATGTGCAAGGACAGAAAAAGGTGGGCTCAGGGAAGGAGAAAATGGGTAATTAGATATGAGGTAAAGACAAAGAAGGGTGAGGCACTAGGACTGGGAGTGATTATAAATGGTGGCATTCAAAAATCAAGGTACTATGGACTAAACACATCCTGGTTTCAATTTCCATTCTGTCTTGAGTTAAAATGCAGTCCATGGCATGTCTTGTTCGTGTGTTTCTGTTCATCTAGGTATCCAGATTCCATTTATAATCGCTCTACATTATGTTGATTTTTGACAAGATTGAGTCTGAATAAACTGGTCAGGTTACTATCACTTGCAGTCCACACAAAGTTAATTTTATTCCAGTCAAAACCCACCATCAGTAACAGTATTGTTCCCTGCAAATTGAAACACAAAAAACATTACTGATCCATTGCAGTGACTTTCCATAATTTTCAGAATAATGGAGGCACACATGAATTCTGAGAATAATGAAGCTCCCAGACATACTCCCACACTTGTTATTTCTGTGATTTTTTGCTAATAATAGGAGGAAAGTCTGTTTTCACTGAAAGAAACAGTGCTTCACTTGTTATGGAGATGCTGTCAAACAGGATCCATTTTGTATTACCTAGTTCCACATCGTGGCCCTACTTGTGTCCATCCCCTGGCCCTTGCTGAGACATCCTGGGGCTGTGTCCAACCCACGTTCCAGCCCTGCCCCACTGCTCATGGCAAAAGCAGACAGTCAGGGAAGGCGTCCCGTTGAGGTTCAGCTCGGGGTTGTCCCCGCCCCCAGTTACACACTCCTTCCTTTTTGACAGCGGATTATCACACCCACACAGTTGCATGTCAAACAATTCAATGTTGCAGTAATTAGAAGCTGGGGTCACTGTGAACTGATGGTTGTCAGCAGGCACAGGGTGTTCGCTTTTGTGAACTGAGTCTAGGTCATGCACACCAAGCCCTGTCCTTGACTCCTGGCCAATCTTCCAAGTCCTCCCCTCGCAGTGAATAACATGGCTATCAAACAGATATAAACCAGCAGAATATTTTTAGTAGTCTACCCGTTTTAGCTGTGGTGAAAGTACTCATTTTTCATGATGGCATTTCATTGATTTTATATGACAGATGACCCATCCTATTCAGAGTCACAGCAGGACCTTCACCTTTTTCCTGAAAATTGTGTTCTGTCAACAACTTCAAACATAAAGCTGCATATACACACATTCCAGAGGGCACCTTCACTTCCATCATTTCTACTCTTGCATTTTCCTATTCTATTTTGTATCTCTGACCATTCCTGATGCAACTCAGTTATCCAGGTTAAAATATCTTAACTCTGGAGGAGTTTCTAGTGAAGTTAAGGGCATAATGAACAGCATCTTCATTGCGGAAAAGGGTTTCGAGAAACTAAACCCCCAATACCAATCAACCTGAGTTTCCTGAAACTGTCAAGATCAGGGATAACTGGTAGTTTCAGTTCTTCTCACTCTTGTCTGCTGTGTTCTGTAACAACTCTGCAACAGTTTTCGTGCACCACTTATGCAGTCAGAATGGCTGATGGTCACTCAGCACTTGCAACTCTTGCTTCATCCTCAGACCTTGAAGGCTGGTCATGGTCACTAAACCCGTGAAGCAAAGGCCTCCAGCTGAGTCAGTAACTTGGAGAGTCACACTTGTGGGGTGTATTTCCAGTTTCCTGTTTTCTTAATCTTCATGTTTCTGTTGGGCACCAATGTTTGCTGTTACTGACCGTATCACATGCCTCAGGCTGGCAGTCTCTCTAACAGGCATATCCACCATTTTTTCATTGAGTTTCCTAATCCTGTTTCTCTGATGAGCTTTCACATCTGATCCACAAATGGTTCCTAGACTGATTCATCCATTTACCAATCTCTTTACAGGGATCCTTAGTGAAATAATCTTCCTATCTCCCATCTCTCCACCACATTTTGGCTCAAGCAAATATCCAGAATCATAATCCCTGCGCTCAATAATCTGAATCTCAAACCACTCATCCCTTTATCACTTCATGACCTCTAAAATCACTGCCAGGCCTGCATATTGGGATTATCTGCCCAGAATTTCATCCCCATGGATGTTCACAGCTGCACACCCAATGGATTTAACACTGAACTTCCAATAGTCAGCCACATTTTGCTTGTGCTGAAATTATACATTCATGCCCCAAAGCCTTCTACCCACATGGTATTCTTTTACCATGTGGTTGGGCATTCTTCTTTTGGTCCTTCATTACTAAGGGCATGGAACCATAACCTGAACAGAATAAAATTTAAACTCATACCAGTAATATGCCGTAATGAGACAGATACTAATGAGAAGCAGTTGAAAAAAGTGGTGTTGTATGCATGTATTATATTACTGTTAATATATAAAGGGAACTTTGAAGCTTGAATGTGCTAAGACTGTTAGAACTCTGCACCCAGTGATGCCTGAAGTGGCCACCTAAAAACTAGAGACTAGACAGGAATAAGGGAGTAAAGGTAGGTATTTATTTGAAGGGCTTTCAAAGGTACACCCTGGGGAGTCCAGAGGCTACTGCCAAGATGCACCCCAAGATGGATGACAGGTCACGAGTTCTTCACACTTTTATGAGTTTGGTTCATTTGCATATCAGGGTTAATTCTCCAATTAAAGCTTTGGTTAATGATGTAATTTCCCCAAGCTCACCCCACTTCTAAAGATGTTGGTTTACAGATTTTGGGCCTAGAACAGTCTGGGTGTCCTTGGAGAGCAGGCTTTGTTGTGTCTAACTGGCATAAGAGAACAGAAGTTAGCAGACCACAAGACACTTCAGAGTTACCCACTAAGCACTACCAGATTTGAAAAATATGAAAGTTAAAACCTAAGACATCACAGGTAAAACTATCAAGATACAATATATTAAAGTACATCAACTTACATCAGAGAAAACATGTGCCATGCTACCAGGGCATTGTATCTTGATAGATATAAAACCTGTGGAGTCACAAATGGAAATGCTGTCAGGACACTGTGTTTTGATGGTGTAGCCTTGAAGCCCAAGTAAATTGGTGTTGCCTTTGCTGGTGCAGAGGCAGGAGGCCATGCTTTAGTTCTGTACTGCTTCAAGGCTGAGATTTGCCAACAGTTGCTTTGTCTGAGCTCATTTTGGCCTGCAAGGGGCTTTGCACTTGTTTGTTTAGCTGTAACAGCAGTTGCCTAACAATCAGATTACATATAATATTACCTAAATTCGTTTGACACTAGTTAACTTTGTGCAGTTGTATGCTATACTGTTATACAAGTTTTTTATGCAACTATGGTTAGTGCAAATAGGTCATTATTCTGTGTCTGTGACCTAGAATTGCCTAGAAGAGTAGGAGTGAAGGACGATAGCAGAGGCCTTGAAAGTCCAGGCACATGATGATACCAGAGACCCCAGGGTCATAAACATATTACTGGTACTCAATTACTGGTCACTAAAGGAATGTAGCCTTGGGAGCTGGATAAAACCAGTTTTAAGGGAAGAAAAAAACCAGAACAAAGAGCAAGTAGCTAACATAATATCAACTAAACAACAGACAGTGAATTTTGTTATAATAAGGAATTGTGAAGCAATAAAGAAAGAGGAAGATGTGGTGTGTGTTACAAAATATATAAAAATAAATCCAAGCACAGACCCTAGAGTGAGGAAGTTTCCACCATCAGCATCAAATTTCTCCCTGTGAACAAGGGACACCAACGAATCTCCTATTTCACAGTCGACCTTTGGAGTCAGAGGGGTAGTGGGAGGGTGATTCTAACACCAGAGAACAGGGATAGGTACTGGGAAGTTTGCATATGGCTGTTTTAACTGCGAATTAATGTGGATTTTTCTATAATAATGATATTATTTTGACTATTAATGTTGCTGCCATTGTCACCAGACTGATAGCAATGCTTTGCAGTTACTTTAGTCACAAATTGTACTGGTACAACGTTATTTCTTTAGCCCACGCCAGTGGTACATGTTGCAGCCCAATGCTGAAGAAAACCAAACCCTGTGATTCAAACATTGCACAGGGGACCTGTAACATGGCCACGTGTAGGATCTGTTGAGGATGTGTACGACTGGTATCAGAACTGGAAGCATCTTTAGGTGTACACCTAAGACTGCAGCAAAGCCCACATACCACGAGCAGGGAACAGTTATAACTCCAACATAATAATAAATACAGAGGGCGAGGGCACAGGCACCATTGCTTCAGAATCAGGTGTGCAGAATCAATCTCTACCATTACATAATCACGCAGTCGATTTCAGTTTGACCTTAGTAAGGGCAGATACACCTCTGAGGTTTGTGTTGACTCTCATTAGTTCCCCTTGAAGCCTGTTGTGACATGGGTGCAACCATTTGGGCCAAGAGATGAGTTTTCAGGAGTGTTTGCTTGTTCAGGCAATACAAATCTAAGAAACTTTTTCCTCCCAGTCAATCTGACAAGATATGACCTAAAGGGGATTTCAGGATCTCTGACCATATATACCCAGAACATTTGTTTTGTCTAAACATTTCCAAACACGGACTGTATCACCTGATTTGTGGCTGATTGGTTTTTTGGGGATTGTAGCTGGGAGCAGCTTGCCTTTCTGATGGTTTTTTTGTGGCAAGACTATTGCCTTTGGCAATGCAGTTGGCATGGTGGCTAAGAAGGGTGTGTTGAACCCGGCATTTGTAGTCTTGCAGCTTGAAAAGTTGCCAATTTCAATTGGTTTACAGCCTCTTCCTACCTTGGCCCTGTCACAATATGAGTGGTTTCGGTTGCTTGAAGAATCACTGCCAAAGGTATTGGTGAAAATGGACTTTAATATGAATTTGCAAAAGCACAACAAAGTTTGACAGCAAGGTTCGCCCTACTACTTATTACATGGATAATACATATAAAGGAAAAGAAAAATAGAACCAGTTTAGAGTGATTTATATGGAGGGCAGGGATGTAAAAGGGGTAAGGCAGAAAAGGGTAAGGGCGACCCTCTCTAAACTCCTTCTCAGAGAGGAGTCTGGGTGCAGCTAGATACAAACTGAGGCTCAAATTTGGTCAATGGTTTACGTCTAAAGGATTTAGCAGCCTTTAAATGTTAAATTAACCAATAACCAACTACAGTCACGACAGTAACGACAGTTATGGATTCAAGATAATAGCATGTATACTATATTTGCTATAGGGTGTTCAAGTCAATGCACACACACACAAAGATATATAGGTACACCTATTAAAAATTCCCCTTGAGAACGAGTGAAATACCCACATCTAATGCCTTTTGGTGTTTCTCAGTGGCAGGGGCTGAGCCTCAAGTAGCTGGGATATTAGCCCAGGACCCATTACCAGCCAAAGGTCCTCCAAGTTTCAGAAGCTTGCGAGTTCACACACTCTGAGAGGTCCCACTCAGAGGGAGACGCTGGTGCAGCCCCTGCAGTTCAGAAGAGCTCAAAGGATCTTACTTAGGAATGCTGTTTATAGGGCCATGAGATGATTGGCTTCAGTCACCAGTAAATTTCCTGGCTGCAATCCAGGACTGGCAATTACTGAAATTTTCAAAATTCCAGTAAGGGTGGTACTGTTCCACTCAGGCTACAATTCAGATAAGGGGTGTTTCTGGGCTGTCAGGGGATGACAGATTATTCCCACTCCCCTCTCCCACCTTGGCCAGGCAGGAGTTCCTGGTAGGGTCAGTGCTGCCGCCACCTCAGCTTTGCAGGAGTTCCCAGTACGGTCAAGGGGCGCTTCACTGCTCAGCTCTTACACAAAGGCCAAGGCCACAATTATTGAGATCATAAAGCAGGTGCAAGCAGGCCAGAGGAGAGGGGGTGAGGATGCACCCCCACGGGACCCCATTCCCACTCATCAAATGCACCTGTTAGGATTGAGCAATGGTCACATGGTATTTGTGAGCATATCTTGCGGTGACTTTAGGATATGGTATCCCATATCACCCAGATATGAATCCTGTGCCTTGCTGTGCCTTTAAAAATTTCTTTCCTGAACCTGGTGGGGGAGGGGAGGCTGTAACTTCCCTTCTGTCGGAGGATATTTTCTTCCAAATTCGGCCCAAACCGGCACAGAGCCTAACGTGTAATTTAAAGATTGTGTAATTAATCAATGTGTTTAATCATAAGCACATGTGCAGAATATTTTCCTGTCCATGGGAAACACCATGTGTCTTTGATCACCAATTGCATTTATTCTTCCTAGGAACTGTATGTTTATTAATGTAATAAGGATATTAGGATGTATTGCCGAGGGAGTTTCCAAAGCTAAGTCCACATCCCAAATCCGACTGCTACTGGGACTGATGAATCTGTATTGTGAGCAAAGCACTCACTATGGGAGTGCAGGTGACCACAGAGCTGGCCACCCTGACCATGGATGGGGTCTGTGCAGCATGCCATGCCATCATCAGTCCAATGACTAGGCCCCTGTTCTTCAGTTATATTCAGGTGGGTGTTCCACCACACAACTTCTCTTTTCTCTTCTTTATTTCTAAACCTGTTTATTATCAGCCAACACCTTCAGCTCATCTGCCCAGTGTCGCACGCGGACACGAAAGGAACACAAGACACTCGCTCTGAGAGAGAGAGAGAAAACCCCCCGGAAGCCAGAAGACTTTTCGGCTGAGGGGTGTCGTTTATTTTATAGGCTTTTAGAAAACCTCACTGATTAGATAGTGAAATTACCACCCTTCAAATACATAGGTCCAAAGAAAGATCTGTCAAATGTCTCCGCCTTGAGAAAAGGAATCAAAACATCTTAGCAGTTAGACATAACATGGCTTATGTTTATAGAACAGAGTGTAGAAATTTCGTCTACAAAATTAAAAACATTGAAAAATTGTAAAAAACAAGGCAACAGCCCAGAGCTTTTATTTTCCTTATTCAATAAGCCACCCTTCAGTCTGTGTTGCTGCTAATGTAGAAAAATGAGAAACAGAGGGTGCTTTTTGTTTTAAACAATGCTGGTTTCACTCACATTTGTGGTCTTACAGCATCAAACACACAACCACTAAGAATACCTGTCATATTCAATTTGTCTTGGCCAGATCACTAAGAGAGTCTGTGGTCTGGCCAAGATACTCAGATATGACATGAGAGACAATGACTATCAGCTGAGGAGTTGTCATCAAATCTCTTCTGACTGGGGAAGAACAAGTGGTTTTTGAATGTGCCTTTCACTCTTCAAGGTACTTCTGGAGTTGGCAGTGATTGTAATCTTATTTTTACATCCTGTGCAACCTTCCTGAACTAACTTTGCTGATACAGTCCTCCATGTGTCTCCCTCTGGAGATTTTATGGATCATATCCTGTTCTTTATCTTCCTGCCATTCTCCACATCTTCAGTTCTGTCGTTCATTTTCCCAGTATGCTCACTGATGTTCTGGGGTCTTGGTAACAATCTGGTCTCTATGCCACCAACACTTAACAGTTCTTTTAACCTTGTTTTAACTGTTTCTGCTGGTGCTTTCAGACACATTTTGCCCACCTTAGTGCTCCTACCACAAATCTCTGCATCAATAGACCCAGCCACTCTATAGAAATTGGCCTTTTTTTGCTCAAAATTATCAATCGCTGTGTGTGGTTCCTACCTTTTTTTTTCTTTTCCAATGAATGGGTCTAACCACTTCCTTCCACTGTGAAGAGGCAGTGGTGGAAGGATCTCTTCTTGCCTTCTCACTTTGGATTCTCTGCCAACTTATGTGGCAGTTAATGAAACAAAACTCACATCAAGACCCTATGGATAAGGAAAATGGTTTCTGCTTCATAAATCAGCTGACTCTGTATACTCATATTTTCACCAGCAGAAATATCAGTATGTGTGTGTCCAGGTAATCTGGCCAGGACAGTTTGTGCACAACATGCTGGATTGAAACCTAGAGTTTAAAAATTAGGATCTTAGGCAGAATTAGCTTTATTAGAATTAGCTAAAGTAGACCTTATAAGCAAACCCAGCTGAAGTAAACTGAGAAAGTTAGTAATTAGTTAAAGAAGTAGGCCTGGAACAGGCTTTGAAGAAGCAAAATAACTGATTACCTGCCACTCTATATTTGTTCAGCTGTGTTCAGAATGGGAAACAGAAAACATTAATCGATAGATCCAAAGAAATGTAGACAATTACTAATTTCTCTACTTGAAAGCCTATTTAGAAGTAATAAGAAAGGTCTTGGGGGTCATCCAAAGAGGATATGCATTGTCAAAAATCAAGATGGCAGAAAAAGGTGAAAATGAGGAAGATGAGTTTACTTCATCATTTACAAACAAAAAGACCCCAGACTCAATTAAAAAGCTGAACCACTCATGCTTAGTAGATAGTCTGCTAATTACCATACAAAGTGGGGAATGGGAGGTGTCAATGTTATTAATGTGTATTCTGTATTTTGAATATTTAGGACTTTTGTAGATAAATAGAATCTGTATTGCTCTGTAACTTCGCACTTGTCCTTTGGGAACTATCCCACGATGATGCCCGGCACTGGAAATAAACATACACTTTCTAACTCTAAGGTGTTAAGAGAGTCTTGTCCGTCCTAAGTGGGTGCTGATATTAGATCATACCCTATTTTTAATAAATCAGGATAGGACATGCCTGTACTGAATCCTGTCTACATTTCCTAAGTTCCTCTTCATTGTTTTTGGATAGCCTTTGAGAGTCAACAGTTACTGTGATCTTGGTATCTAGTTTCACTGCGCATGAGTCTCAGACAACACTGCCGGGTCATTGTTTTGCTTTTGTTTTCCTTTTCTAGTTCCATTCTGGCTCCAGCCCAGTTCCTTTATCCTCCTGTCATCTTATCTCATGGTTTCGTTTTCTTGTTCTCTGGTTATTGAATGAAACCATTCACAGGTTGCACTGTGATCCAGGTGAACTTCTGACCCTAGATAACAATATATGCCATTATTTTCATTCTTGTTCTAGTGTTTCTTCTCATGTTTCCGCTTGCCCAAGCACATTTCCACTCTCACTTCCAGAACAACCTGAGTATTCATGACACAAATGTCTGCATAAGTTCCAAATAAAAGTTTGGGGTTCATTTGCAGATTAAGATTCCAAGTTGCTTTCTATTCGAATGCCATCAATCACTAACATAATGTATATAAGTTAAATTGCTAGTTGTATTTGTCTGTTCTGTTGCCAAACAACTTCTAGCTGGACTCACCACAGGAAAGGTCTTTGCTTCTGAGGTGTTTTGTCTGTTATGCTTTCCAGTTCTTCTGGATCTTTTCAGTAAGAATGCTTTCAGTATAGGTTAATATACTGTTTTAAAAGTTGTTAAGGCATGTTCAGTGTTTGTGGACCTAGCAACCCAGGGCTGTGTAGTGTCTGAAGAACAGAAGCTTATCAAATGCCCTAAAGGTAGCCCTACAGTTTTCTTGGCTCACCCCTCTGGAGAGCACGTGTGTCGTGCACAACACTGCAGAGAACTTGAGACCTTACAGAGCGTTTTGTGACAAAACAAGAGCAAAACCAAGCCAGTGACTGCCAGCTACAACAGTCCCAGTGCAGCCCCAAATATGGGTTCTACCCAGCGTGCAAGAAGCCAGTTCACACAGTTATTTATCTCTGCACAGAGGTGGGTGCAAGGTGGTAAATCCAAACTTAGCACCCACTCAGTATGCCAGCTACCTGCTTTTATGTGGTTCAGACTGTGAAAGAGAAGCATTTTCCCTACACACAACAGTCTAAACCCACATTCATTGTGAATATATCTTCCCACCTTCACGTAAAGGCACAGCACCCATTTATTTTAGCATGCATGCTCTGTGGGGAAGGGGCTTATTTGAGTAAGGGGATACTACAGCCTATGGGTGTGTATTTTACTATGCAAACAACTAAAGGTTAGCACAGAAGTGCAACCAAAATTCTTCTTTGGCCTTATCAGCAGCTTGTTCCAATGTTATCTCCTTGTTTGGCAGATTTATGGCGTCATCTTGTTCTCACTTCTCTGCAGTGGGGCCTTGGGTCTTGGTTTCTGATGGTTATCTTGCAGAGATAGGGCTTATCACAACACCAGTCACCATTTGTTCAGCTCCTCTCTTGGGTTTCCATAATTTTCACAAGAAAGAGTCCCAGTGACAATATAGTCTGATGGAAATCTTTCATCCCAAAGCTAGACTGGTAATGCCTTGCCTGTGCAGGATGAGGTTCAGAGGTCATTCAGAGATCTGTCCCTTTGCTGAATAAAAACCCTCTTTAAACACACTTGCTTTCTACATAAATGCTGAACAGAATGCTGCCTTTCAAGGGCCAGCTTGCAGCCCAGTTTATTTGCAAATTGGTCTCTTGAGAGAAGGGTCTGAGGTTGTCTGGAGTACCCCAGCTCTGAAGGGGGGTACCTTTGCCATTTAGTTATTGATTCAGACAGGCTAAGCTTGACTGAAGCTTTTGTAGAGGATCAGCCTCTGGGATCTGTGGTAATTTAAATGTTGTAGTTACTGTTTTCTTTCAGGTTTTTCTAAAGGTTTGATTTGGTTTCTCTGCACCCCCGTCAACTTGAGGATTTTCTAGTACCATGCAAGTGTGTTTTATAACCCCTCTTTTACAAATCAGTTGAATTAATTCTTCTCTGAAGTATGACTGAATTTTATGAAAGGGCCTCCTCTGAAAACCACGTATTCTGTCAGGTATGGGAGGGCATAAACCCCCATGCTATCCCTTTTTAGGAGACTTTCAATCTAGTTGGTTAATTATATCAACAAAGACAAGTAAATAGTTATTTCTCCGTGCTGTAGTTTGCAGGAACCTTGCATGAGTGATGCAAAAGTCACGATGATGACCCTGGGTCTTGTGGTACTGAATTTTTTCCTTTGCCTCATTAAAGCTGTGGCTTATCTGATTAATTAAGCCTTGGGGCATTGGAGTCTTTTGTTGGTTTTTCCCCCCTTTAGCACAGGTATTTAGTGCTGGTTTGTTTTTGTTTTTGTTTTTTTCCGGAGTGTAGGTATTTAGTGGTTGTTTGGAGGATTTTCAGGACTGTTGGATTAACTCCTATCTGCTATGGCCAGTACAACCAGCTTTCTGCCTCGGTAAATTTCCCGCTCTTCTGTGGGGTTTTGGAACCATGTGCGCATACGTTACGTCATTCAGCATTTATGGTGAGGTCTTTTATATCATTTGACTAATCTTATGGTGTTTGTCACAGGCAAATTTAGCCACAAAGCACCTGTTTTAACCACATAACTTGAACAGACTTAGGCACAAAATTCTGAGTAGATGAGCAAGTGGAGGTGTGTGTAGAGGGTATGGAAAGATATTTTATGTCTCTTGCCATGCAAGAAGTTTGCATGAGAGAACCCATGTGGTGGTGACTATAACCTTCCTCTGTCCCTCTCTCTTTCTCTTTCTCTTTCTCCCCACCTTCTCTTCCTGTTTCTATCTCTTGCTCTGCCTCACATTTATTGTTAAGCAAAATTTGTACAATTGACTTTGGCATATGATCTTGTTCGCACCCTAATTCAGGCAGAGGCATCTTTTAATAATCAGACCCTAACATTAACCTAGAAGTGGGATCCTAACATTGTCCTGGTGGATCTTAACACTCCTGTTCCTGAATCAAAAGCAAATCCACGACTTCCAAGAAAATACCCTCATTCTCACAAATATATTCATTTCTAAGAAGCAGCGTAAATTTTGAGCTCACTCTCCCTTGAACATCATCATTGTTCTTATGTTCTAGGCACCCTAGAAAAAAGTCTTTCTTGTGGGGCACATTTCTTTTGCAGTTAGTGCTCTTGGTGTGGATTTCAGCTGTGTCCCAGCTGTCTCAGGTCCATGCTGTCATGAATGGAGTGATGCATTTCACTTGTAAGGGAGAAGCAACGTAATTTATCGATATAAAGCAGTGAATTAACAAAGCAAATGTGACAGTGGTTTAACAAGATTCAGTAAAGTAAAGTACATTTGGTTACTTATTGCATGGAGAACAGGGTCAGAGAGATCTTCCCACCACGTCACAAGTTGGAGAAAGGAGCCCCTTGCTTTCTAAACTCCTTCTCAGGGAGGAGTCTGGGTGCAGCTGGATCCAGACGTAGTACCAGACTTGGTCAAGGTTTGTGTCTAAAGGATTTTATGTGCACAATCAATCCTTTACATCATTTAGCTAAGATTTCAAAGTTTACCATGCTATCAATCACTCACCAAGAACCTGATGTGGCAAGGAATCTCTCAGCCCTGGAGAATAACCTTGAGAGGCATCTTTGTTCCAGGAGTACAGTGTGCAGCCTGCTGACCTGCAGGAAAGCTCAGCAGGCCCTGGGCTGTACAGTACTTATGCAGCAGGATGTTTGACTTATAGCCACATCTGCAGATCAGCAAGACATCTCGGTCATTGTTTCAGAGAGAACTTGGTCACCATGTTGCCATCCATCCCCCAAAGTCCAGAGTAAGCTGGATGCATCTTGGTGATGGCTGTGCCCTAGAGGGTGTGTGGGTGTGTGAAACCACATCTCCACTGTACTGATTGTTGCCATTCACATTGTAGTTTCCACTTCAAAATCCACTATAGGAATTTTCGTTTAATACAGGGGAGTATTTACACTGACAAAAAACAACATGCCACACACAGGTTAGGTCGCTATTTTCATCAGCTCTCGCTGAAATCAGAAGTAGCAGTGCAAGGGTGAGGTTGGCACCACGCAGATAAGAGGCAAGGTGAGGTCTGGGGAAGTGAGACCTAATCCTGACCCATCTGCTTGTGAAACCACAGCAAGGTAAAGTTGCATGATAGGGCTGAGCCACTCTCACGACTCATCATCACCTTTTGTTTTAGGTTCCTTTTTCTGTAAGAACATAGATTGCATCTTTGGGCCAGACTCTTCAGTTGTAGGGAACATGAACTCATGGCTGCCAGCAATTTTGCTTATTAGTCATATGAGTGAAAGACTGAGAATACTTTCATATTTCTGTAGCTCTTACTGGCTGTGTTCATCTCTCTGTCCCTTCACAGTAGTGCAGGCATCTCACCAGGGTCAGCCACGAGGTCAGGAGAGTAAAAAGTAACCACATTAAAAAAAGGAGAGTAAAAAGTAAGTTAAACCAAACACATCAGGTGAACACTATACTTGGGCTACACAGACAGTTTATCACTAAATAAAGAACTAAGACATTATGAAAATCTATTCTGGAGAGGCACCTGATTGGAGGGGAAATTAACACACCCTAAAAACCTTGGATGAAAACAGCTGCTGTGTAACACTCCAGCTGGCTTCCTGGGTAATCCACTGACCCACTGAAGGTCAGCAAGGGTTAAGCAGGAAGGGTTGCCCAGCGTTGGGAGGGTAAGTGGGCAGGAGCCTTTGGCAATAAAGAAAAGGAAATGAGCTGGATGAGCAATGAGGCTCAAGAGCTCCTGAATCAATTGGACGAGAGTGGNATGCATCATGGTACAGTTCCTCTTCCAGGCATGGTACCACAAGTGCTTGGAGCCAGAAAGAGCTTTTAGCTTGCTGGAAGAGCTGTTAGCTGCTAATGCCTCTGTCCTGAGTGGCCTTTCAAGGGAATGATTCTCCCTTTCGTTCCCAGGAGAAGCAGCCAGCTACTACTCCTGACTCAGCCCAGGACTTGCATTCTCTGCTGGTGATGCCCCAAACACTCCTTCCAGGTGAAGAGCCCCTTTCTTTTAAAGCAGGTAAGCCTAAAAATGCTTCATAAGGATCAATGTAAATAGCAGCAGGCAGCAGAGCAGGCCTGTCCGAAACCCACACAATGGACTTGGACTCCACTTGTTACGAAATGAGGAGCCAAAAGTGAGGTTAACCACGTTAGCGGTCTGGGTGCATGGGTTTGCTTATCAAGCCCTTATCGGGGGGGAACCAGGGGTCTCAGTTGTGTGGCTGGAGACAAACAGCTCCATATCAAACAGGAGCAGGAGTGTCAGTTACATGACTGAAGACTCAAGATGGGTGCTAGGAGGTAATTCCACAAAGCCAGCACACCATCTGAGGCTTTGGATCTGCCTCTCTGTCCCTATCTAATACTATTCAGTGTTTGCTAACTAGTCCTGCAGGCAACATAACTACTGCTCATCTGTTGAGTCAAGGGGTTTCTTGAGTCGGGGGGCTGTGAGTTGGTGGTCATAATCTCCCACTGCTGGAATTACTTTTCTTTTAAGGACACTGGTTTTGAGCCAAAGCAGTTAATGATGTAGTTCATATTCTTGATTTAAGATGAGCCTTGAAGCCAAGATCTATAGGCTGGCCTTCAAAGTCACTGTTCATTGGTATGCTTTTGAATCCTTTACTGATTCTATAGGTCATCTTGACCTTCTGGCATAACTCAGCAGTTTTCCACATACACTGAGCAGCAACTCTTAACCCATACAACCAGTGACGATTTTTAACGAGACTTGTAGCAAAATGTGTGCACTTGTACATTCATGTTCCTGTATTTGATTCTGTCAAGTAAGACTCTGATTTTGACCATCATGGTTTGTGTGTCTCACTGGGAATTCGGACGTTAAACCTGCATGCTTGCTACCCGCAACCTTGGGGATCCCAAGCACATAGGTACCATTTGAATGAATTTTCTCAAACCACTTTAATTTTTTTCACTCTCTGAATGTTCTCATGGCTCTCAGTCGGAGATCATCTGCTGGGGAAAGACAGGGCTGCAGAGGATTTGGTGGGACCAGCCTGTGGAGATACAGCTAGAAAGCAGAAGTGGGAGCACTGCTAAACCCCACAAACCATGCAGCCTGCCACAAAATAGCTAGCATAAGGGAAAGGCATGCTTGGTATGTACCTGTGCTCGTTAGTGCTAGCTTTTAGTTTTGCAATATTATTAAGAAACATAGATATGGTTGCTATAGTGATTACTGCTTATATAGGGATCTATTTTTAGTAACTGCTGAAAAGGTATAAATACTCAGCTCTGTATCAATAAAATCGGCTTATTGCATCCGAGCAATCTGCCCGTCTCTTCCATCGAAGACCATCACTTGACACCAGTCAAGTGTCAGAGGTGGCTCTTTTAGTGAGCTTATGTCTCTTGTAGTGCTAAAGACAGCTGTGTTCTTGGCTGTGATCTCTCATGAGTGAATAGCTGTTCTCTTACTAGAATATAACCAGCTCATTAAAGGACAACTAAGCTAACTCATACTTAAATGCTATCTCAAAGCACACTGTAAACCCTCCTGCCTTGATAAATGA
The DNA here is from genome assembly GCA_013400235.1 of Oriolus oriolus. Lineage (NCBI taxonomy): Eukaryota > Metazoa > Chordata > Aves > Passeriformes > Corvidae > Oriolus > Oriolus oriolus. The sequence continues at coordinate 74,573 of VXBT01000496.1, forward strand.
AAAGCAAGGTGGGGAGGTAAGGTCACACAGAGAAGCTGTTATTTACTTGCATCTCATGGGAACAAACTGATAAAATCCCATTGTTTTCCTGGACACATACTACCACTGAATGTATTTAGGGAGGCACTTCTATCAAAATAATTCAGATCAGTAGCAGGACATTTTTCTCCTGCAAACAGCATTTGGTCCTATCAGGTGTAAAGGAGAAGGAGCCCAAGAACTTAAACATAGATTAAGTAGCCAATTATTCCATGGTAAATTGTGTTTTCTCCTCTATCCATGTACCTATAGCTTTTGCTTTTTAACCCTGTTAAATCAAATGTCATGCATTGCCAGAATGCCTGGCATATATGCCAAAATCACAGAATCACAGAGTGGGTTGGAAGGGGCCTTTAAAGATTGACTAGCCCAACCAAAATATATCTAGAGCCAGTATTCTCAGTCCTTTACTCTCTCGCTCTTCACTAATAAGGAAAATTACTGGCAGCATACAGTCATGTTGTCTACGCCAAATGAAGAGCCTTTCCCAAAAATGCATTACATGTTCTCACAGTGACACAAGCACTGGTTAAAAAGCAGATTTATAAGACTTCTTTTCTCAAGGCTGAACTTTGAAAACATGGAAAAGCTGTGGTATGTTTCATGGATTTATACAGATTCATGCCTTAAGAGAAGTAGTACCAGAAAGTCCTGTTATTTATTCATAATTTTAAGGCGGGGGGAAAGTGCCATTAATTTCTATCAGGTGTTTGACTATCTGCCTTTTCAACTCTGCTGTCTGGCCTGGTTGGTTCATCAGAGTTACCTGGGTCTGGGTTACTTGTTTCAGGTACACCATGCTTTTGCCTTGTCTTGAACTGTTTGGAGTGAATATATTCTGCTGTCTCCTCTTACAGAGAGAAATATGTTTGGCTCCTGCTTGCTATTCTCCATGGGAAATCTAAGGATCTCTTCACTGAAAGTCAGTAAAATAGTTCCTGTCTCCAGAGAAAATAAGCCATTGCAGGATGTTTTCCTGCTCCCACCATAAACAGCTATGAGCATCAGTCCTCAACAGCTTTTTGATATTTCCCAAAGATCTTCCCTTCTACCTGGATTACACAAATGACAGGCTTGGGGACCTCCATCCCCCACACACTTTGATCGCTTTCTGAAAAGGACAGCAATCCTCAGGAAGGCACATGCCAGGCTTATCCAGCCTACTATCCTCTGTGGCCCCAAGAGGAAATCTGGATTCTCTCTACTCTCTGGTAAGAAGACTCAGTTCAGAAGGGGCTTACTGGAAATTCCCTGAAAGTGCAGCTTATTTTTGCACCTTATAGTGTGAATATAGAAAAGGTTGTACCGAGGGCTGCATTAGCACGGTCTGCTGCAAATGCTTCACCCTGTGTGCACAAGAAAGCAGCAGATCCTGACGGGTGTTTTGAGGCCAGGTGGGACCCACACTCCTACACTGAGCAGTGAGGCTGTGCCAGGTACAGCTGCAGTAGCAGAGCCTCACAGACGAGCAGCATCTCAAGGTACCCTCCTCCAAGGACAGATGCATTCACCATACAGGAATGGAGCCAATGGACATAGCACCGGCATACTTCTGTCCCTCAGATCCCTGCAGAGGTCAAGGGACTTTTCTGTAAAAGGGCTGAGTCTCTTTTTGCCGCAGGAAGTCTGAGGGGCCTTCCCCCGTGGAGGACAGGTAAACAAACAATCTGCGGAAAGCTGTGATTACTCATCAAATACCACTTCAATAAGCTTCAGTAATCACCTCTGCCTGGGCTTGTGCCCGGGGTTTTCCCATCACTTGGTCAGCCTGTTTCTGGAGGATATGAGCCTACATCATGCCATGAGTTGTTCCCATTCACTTATTTTCAAGTTTCTGACTGAAAAAATTATGTGGGCTGACTCACCTCTGGAGCTGACATTGATCAGTCTTCCCACTGAACTTCTGCTCTCAGGCCACCCATACCTTTTCCTCTGCTTTAAGGACAAACAATGTACATTTCTTCAGTGCACCACAGAAATGCATCAGCAGGCAGCAACGCACGAATTTTGGTTAGGAAAAAAGAAACAAACTTTCAACACAAGTCTGTTGAATTTTCATCAGCAAAGCTCATTCTTGTTTATTATTTCTGAAGGAAAAGGCTGGATGACCAGGGTGGAGTAGGTTTGGAAGGACAGACAAACATGTTTTTAGACTACTTAATTTTCCTTGGCTTTAACAGTTTTGTTTGATGAACTTAAAAAGTAAAAGGCAGGTAAGTATATTCAGAAGGCAGGGAAGGAGAAGGAACGTTTGGATTTGCCAGCCATTTGCAGCTCAGTTTGTAAACTAAATAATAAAGAGTATGTACTGGGAACATTCAGGAATTCTGAGAAATTTAGGAACTCTAAACTGCTATACAAGACAAAGAAGGTATTAGGGCTATCTGGGATCGCCCTCAGGAAAACATGACACCTACAGCAACATCTGAAAGACTCTCAGTCTGCATCTAAAGTGAACTGAACTTATCTTGATTAGCAAGAATGCATGAAGACTCTTAGCTACAGTCTTCTCCTGGATGATTACAGATAAACAGAATACCAAGCTAAAGAAAACCCCAACCTCCCAGGGAAAAATCAACCGTTCTCACTGCTGAGGTGGAAGTGCCTCTACAGTGTGGGTGTGAGACTGCAGGAAACATTGCTTGGATTCCTGCATTCTTCAGGACTGGGTGTGCAGAACTCTGGATCCTGATCAGCATCGTTACAAATACAAAGTGTCCTGTTACCACTGGAAGGAACAACTGCTGACATCCTTCCCACAACTGCTGTGGTGAAGCATTTCTTACCTCAATTTTTGGGCAATAAGGGGCATCACACCTTGCATCCACACATATCTCAGGCTGGCAGTGGAACAAGAAGCCACTAGTCCTTTATGGACTGTAACTATACAGTAACTACATATATATATATATACATATTTATATATTTATATATATACACACACATATGTATTACAAAAAATGGTGACTATAATAAAAGCAGGGCACACCTGTTACAAAAGTAAGAGAAAGATGAAGAAAAGCTGAAGACTGTGTAGTTCGTGTAGGTTCCTCAAATGGCATGAGTATGGTGGCAGGATCACTCTTGTATAGCTGAGGCTTCTTAGTTTCTGTCAATACAGCTGTGTCACTACAAAATAAATAAATAAAACAAATAAATAAAAAAATGAAATAAATAAAACTGGTGATGAAGTTCAAGTTTTACTAGGTCAAAGTAAAGGAATGTCAGCCTGGCCTTAGGTCTTATCTTTGCAACGTAAGTAGCTGACAACAGCCATGTCCATGAGTTTAACTGTGAGAACTGTGACAGAAAGGCTAAAATTGGTGTGAATGGAACATACATGGGAATGTCTGGGTGTGGAGACAGGCAAGTGCACCCATCAGGGAGAGGAGCCCGTGCTAACAGCACCAACTAGCAGGTCATCAAGAACCATCCAGTTTCACAGGACAGACAGGGAGACAAAGAACTGTAATGACTCCTGATGACAGATACAACTGATCACTTCGAAGATAGTAAAGTACTGAAACTACTTATCCAAACCCTGCCCATGGTCATCAACCTAAGAACCACCCAGGAGCTGAGGAGTACTTAGTACTTAGCATCACTTGTCCTCCCTGTCACAACAGATCTTGGGAACATCTGGATGGTGTCATGGTGCCTGCCTGGTGGTCGCACAGCTTGAACACCCAGGCCCTGGTATCTGGAATCTGGGTAGCCTCCTTGGACACCACACAAGTGGTACGTGTGTGGAGTACTGAAAGTAGGTTCGTTTCAGTTTGTTCTAAACAAAGTCACCCCCTGTAAGTTGTCCCCAGGGTATTTCCCATGCAGTTCATACAATACTGCACTAGTATTTCCTGTCACCAAACCCTCTTCAGGTCAATCCAATCTTTTAACCATCTCCAACTTAACTGACTTCAGAGGAGCCCTCTTCCATCCTCACGAGACCATCATTCGTCCTACAAACGAAGTTTTACATTTACCCCCTCAATATTAGTTTTAGCATATTTTTTGTGTCCTCATTGTGCTTTCATTGTCCCAAATGCAGAGTCATTGCCCAATGGGCAACTCAAATTCACATGCCAAGGAGAGATATTTCTATTTCTTTATTGTAGTTTGCACTAAGTAGGGAGCTGTGTAGTAACCCCCAAAGGGCTGACTCCCCAGTCATCAAAACTTCATACTATTTATAAATTTTAACAAACAAAGGTATCAGCATGTATTGGTTACAAATTACAGAGCATTTTCATTATTTAGTACTCAAACATGTACTTGCTAATTTGTATCTCTCACTTCTGATGCTAATTAGTCCACATGGATAGTTCTTCCCTCCATTTGCATTGGGGGTCCATTGTGAGGAGGCGGTCAATGGGTCAGTGGTCGAAATTCCCGTGCCAGAACTACTTTTCCCCCAGTTACTACTCAGTCCTGCTGACTTCACTACTGGTGGCTCTCATCCAGACAGCCCATTCATCTCGGGATTGTGCTCCCTTTTCCTTAAAACAAAGGATTAGCCAAGCCTACAAGTTTCTATAAGTTTCACAATGCAGCTGCTTAATCCTAACTGCGTAGATGTAGCTACTGATTAACAACAAAAAAAACCTGCAAAGTTTGGTTCAGATAGTGAGACTAGGTGACTTTCTCTATCATTATCTCACAACTTCAAGGTAAAACAGTAAGGTTAAAAAAACCCAAACCAACAAAACACTGAAATCATTTGTACTAAAAAAAGAAACAATTAAAGAACACAAGGATTCTTTTTTTTCTTTTTTTTTCTTGAATACAGGTAATCTTTGACACATTACACAAAACATTTATATTAGAGCAACTGTATCACGTTGTTATGGCCTACCATGATTCTAAAATATTTGTAATAATTTGACAATCGGCTTTGTCAAAGATTAATCACGTAATTATCCCTGTGACCTTTTTCACTGAAACCCATTGCAAGCTGATCTCTTATCAGGGACTCTGTTGATTCCCATAGTATTCAATATATCAAAACGTCAACATTAAACTTTTAAGAGATTGAAATGGGCTAGGAAACCATACTAGTGTGCTGTGTGCCGGAGTGGCATTTCAAAAACATACTCATGCAGGTTCATTTGTATTGTGGATGGTGATTTGCCCCAAATGGGCCAGGAGACACTTCAGAGACAGAGTCAGAGAAGTGGGTATTTGCTTTATTCGGCGCGCCGGGTGTGGGGGATCGTTCCTCCAAACCACACACACTGGTGCTCTCTACAGCACAGTATTAAGGGTTAAAACATGAATATTCATTACATTCTTTGGGACAGGTGTGGTTATACAAATTATTTCTGGGAAGTCACTAGTATCATTAGCATACGTGCCATGCATGCGTTGTGTTCCTGGTGGTCGCACTGAGGAAGGCTTCTCCTCTTCATCAGGGGTCTTTGGGATGAAGATAAGTAGTATTCCTCACAATGAACTCTTCACCTTTCTCTCCAGGGCATGCGTAGTCCTTTGAGTGATGATTCAGCGGTTTTTGAGATGATCTTTGTCCCCTCTATCTTGACAAGATTAGGGCGAATCCTTTGTCTTGGGTTTTTGGAATTAACATTCGCTGTCAGAATTAACATTTGCTGTCTCCTGATAGCTAACTGTGTTTACATGGGTTAGCTATTGACCACTCTCTCTTCAATGGAAAAGGAATGGGAGTACATCATGTCCATAAGATGTTCATAACAGTCCTAAACGCTCACATCCACACTTCTGATTTGCTCTTTAGGTGGTACTTGTGGAAAACTGCCAGGCTTGCTGTGTCAGGATTCATAATTGCTGTGATTTGCCAGTGAAAATTCTCATGAAGTATTGAGGATGGTTGAGCAAAAACATGAGCTAAGCCATGCTTATCTTGCACCTGGCTGGAGCAAGGCTTAACAACAGAACATTGTCTGTGAGGAAGCGGAGGCCTCACAGCCCAATGTTGTCTCTGTGAAGCACAGAACAACAACAGTGTCTCTGTACCAGCCTTACTCCCCCTCATCCATGGGAGCCTTGTTACAACTCTGGTCCTTTGAGGAGATAACGATGTAAAGACTCTCTGGCGAAGGTCAGATGGCCTTTGCTGCTGCCTCAGCTGGAGGAGGAGGGTACTGAAGTGTCATGGTTCTGTTCTGCCTTTGCTTCTCTGTAAGTCACGCAACTCCGTTTCACCAAAGGTGACCAAAGACCCTCAGTGTCTCTCATTTGCATATTAAAAAATATTCCCACCAATAACAGCATGAGAAAACAGCTGTTCCCAAATAGAATCCTGCATTTGCAGGATGTGATATTCCTGAACCAATCATATTTGACAACAGTCACATCTCCATGTTTCCAAAATGATGCATTTTATATTTCAAATCCTCTGCTTTCGGAGAACAAGAATATGACCCCACTTTGCAGACAAGGTTGTGGGCTGGCTCCTCTGTCCTCCTCAGAGCAGCAATACCTCTTTGTTAAGATCTGCACCTCCAACTGCACTGGAGTATGCCTGGGAACACCTATCCATAGCACTATACACTTATGTTTTGTAGACCTAGTGCATTTATCACCGGTAATTTTACAAGAATCTATAACCTGTTGCTTGAATAAACTACACTTTTTGTTAATCTGTGATCATGAAAGTTCTTATTGAACATGACCTATAGTGCCAAATCAGTTATAATCAGAAATTAAAACATGCCTCACCCAACCCCTCTGATCTGAGCACAAGCTGGAATGCCAGGGGGGTAATTTTCTGCCTAATTTTATACACTTACCACATCTGACACAGCCCAGTTTTGGATTACTTAAAATCTCTCTCAGTGTGTTATCCCTTGCTGATTTATTCTACACCACACAAAAACAGTATCTTCAATCCTTTCTGTTTGTGGTTATCTGGATGAAGGAAATACTCTGCTAATGGAACTGACCTGCTCTCAGGCGTGTGCTGCATCTTAACTCTTACCATACGGGGCTGTGACCTGAATGCTGAGCCACAAGGCCTGCCAAGGGGGGACAGCTGCAGGCAACAAACTGAATACATACATTTTTATAGTCAGGTCTGATGAAAATTATGATGAGTGAGAATGGGACCCTGATGAAACAAATTTTTAATTTGTTTTATTTATAATGATTATTATTTTGTTTTATTAATACCTGTGTAATGTATGTGACAAAATAATTCGTGCTAAAATTTGAGATTGCAGCGCTGCAAAGAAAGCACAAATGCTGGAAGCAGGTGGCTACAGAAATTGTGCATTCAAGGGGAATTCTGTATGAATAAGCCTTAGCAAGATACATTCCACAGATAAGCATCTTGTGGGATTTCCTTGGCTGGCAGAGCTCCAGGATGTACAGTGCATGCGTGCATATACAACAAATCATATATGTCACCAGAAACTCATTCGAGCAGCAAAAATTGACTACTGAATTCAGGAACTGTCCGTCAGACGTGGTGGAAAGACAGGAAAAAACGACACTGTTGTATTGAAAAGATAAAATTAACAAAGAAGAAAAAAGGTATAAAAAGACACCTCACCAGAACAGCAGTGGTGAACTAGCTGGATTCCTGTTAGTGTTCGGACTCAGTTCACCCAACGCCGATCGCCTGGCTCGGCGTTGCTTTTGCTTCGTGGCTCTTTTTCAAATTTATACCTGATTTTTCAATAAAATTTCTTTAATCGTAATATTGAGTGGTCATTTATAACACCTGCTACAGTGAAAAGCAGTTAATAGGGATGCCCATTGTACAACCCTTCACTCTAGCATATAACAGTGTGATCAAATAAAGTCCTTCTCAGGCAGAGAAAGAGGCTGAGCCCAGAAGAATCCACCCCTGAACTTGCAGTGAACTCAGTATGTCAGGAGGTGGGTTCTTGGCACTAAATCAGTTCTGTGTGCTCCTACGATGAAGTTCAGACACAATCAATAAAACTGATAGTTCTTCCCCATATTACAAGGTGTCAGTTGTTTGATTCAAGGTGACCCAGGCCCTACAGATCATGATTGAAAAGTAACTCCCCATTTTGAGCCATTGTTACTATATGTAATAACTGTTAAAAAGCAATTAAGAAACTTAGAATAATAAAAGGACTAATTATAACGCCCAATAAACTCTGCTCTACTAACTTAGTGATTACAGCTCTATCGATTAATCTTGCAGAACATCTTTCAGTGAAGAATCATTTTACTTTAGTGGGTGAATAAAACGTCTAACTTCACCTACTACTTTTATTGTGCTCATAATAAGTGTGGAGTGCCTCCATTTAGAGACAAGCTGGGTAGCAAATCCACTGTCCAAAATTAAGTTAAATATTTGAAGATTCCATCATGCAAGAAGGATGCACCTCACTCAAATGAGAGAAGCAGTAATATGTTTTATTGAGGTAGAACCATAAGTTTTGATAAGTTCAATGGCAAAGTTCACTTTATTAATTACTGCATGGAGGAGACATACAAAGAAAAATTGAGTTAGAATGGCTTATACAGGGACTGGAGGTATGAAGAGTAAGAAGGACCCTTTTGTTGAGCCACAAGGTGAAGAGTAGACCCCTTAGCTCCTTCCCAGAACCTAGGTACAGCTGGATCCTGTCTTAGTCTGAGACTCAGCCAATGGTTCACTTCTAATGGAATTACCCACACCATAACACCTGAGCAGCTACATAGGTCATAGTAATCCTTCACGGTATGAATTCAGCATGCTCTCAGTCCCTTTGTGAGAACCTGTCATGGGGAAGGGATCTCTCAAGCTCAAGGAGTAACCTCAGGGAGGTATCATTGCCATACAGCCTCTGCTTCAGCAAAGGGAGCTCAAAGCTTTGCACAGGCTGTCCGTGCTTGTACAGTGACGTGGTTGGCTGCAAGTCAACAGCAATAACAAGACAGATATCTTGTTTTAGCTCTGATATCTCATTCTGTACTTTTGGTTATCTTGAACCTTTGGGTTTTGAAATCATCTTTTGAAACATATTTTCAAAATGCCTTCGCTCACCTGTAGGTGAGACAGGGGCTTTGCAGCTTGCAAGTGCACCCCAAGGACATGAGGCCTGTTTTTTCTTCGTGAGTCTGAAACAAAGGATAGGTAGGGCTCAAGTGCGTCCATCACATCACCCTATCCCTACAGGGTAAACCTCAGCACATACAAGAGTACTATATTATTGACAAAATTTTCCTGTCTGACCATGCAGGATCCACTCTGGCAGTCACACTCCCACCACCAGAGGCTTTCACTGCTGGGACTGAGGCCCCTTTGCAGCAGCAGCTCTAGTGACCCCACAGGTCCCCACCTGACTCCCCACACACCCCACACTCACCCAGCCAGGCAAGTTTTCCTTACTAGTTCAACTCCAGGTTTTCCATGGAGTCTCAGATGTCTGGTTCCTTTAAGTAACTTAACTGTGGTGCAGCAACAATGAGTAACAGCTCGAGCTGGCGCCTCCGAGAAGGGACCTCAAACAAAAGAATCTTTTGGGGCCTTTATACTCTCACTGCCTGTGCCTGTGACACAGGTTTTGAGTCCTGGTGTGCCTCTGGATGTCCAGTTACCCGGCTGTCCCACAGGTCCCTCTGGTGCCCTTTGTTGTGCAAAGGGTTGGAGACGGGTCACTTCTCATTGCCTGGGGCTCCCAGCACACAGAGCTCAACCTGCAGCTTGCAACCCGACCTACCTGCACTACGTGTGTATTCCTCAACATTTATGCTCTCGTAACTTAACAGTACAATATTTCTGGTAATTTTTAGACACAAAGCATTGTAACAGGTAATGTGGCTTTGCACAAGGCAAAACTCGGCAGTAGAGAAAGCAAAGTGTGAGCATGTCTGTGGTTGGTTAAGAGTCATAAGACTAGACTTTTCTAAAATGAGGTTTACTCAGTCTATGTTCAAGGACAAGTACCCTTTTTGCTTTGTTTTTTTGTGGTTAGTTTTTGTAAAATACATTTAGTTCTTTATTTGTCTTTCTTTCCCCCCCTCCACCGCCAAAGAGGAAGACACTTGAAAAAAAAACAAGTTTCACTATTATGTAATTATGCAGTTAAGAGGAAGCTTCTCCTTATGTAAGCTAAAATAGGTTAGGTAGCTCTTACAGATCTCACAGATGTCTAAGCAGCCAAAAGCATATGTTCTCTGACCTTCATCGTCAAATCTCTATCCTGTGATTTCTTCCCATGACACACTTTTCTGTTGTCTCCTACCTAGTGCATGATTATTGACAACTGTGTCCCAACTGCTTTTCCTACAGCAACCATTAATTAAACATTCCATGAAGCTGTTTCTGCAAGCTTTTCTTTTGCTTTAAACAGAACATCCCAGAAACATTTGTATTAACATCTGGCGCAGAATACACATTTCTGTATGGCATGAACAGGCAGCATCATCCACCTTTCCCTGTCTTGCTGGTATGTTTTTTCTTCACCAAACTGTTACAAGTTTGGTGCCAATTTAACAGAAATAAATCAGTCTGGAAGTATGATTGATATGGAATTTCTCTCAATTACACAACATATGTCAGCTAATTGGATTTAAAAGGGGAAGGGCAAGGACACAGATAGCCAGGCTGACAGTTTCAAAGTGTTAAGCTTAAGCTAAAGAAATGCAAAGCAGAGAACAGGGGAGAAGAGACAAGTGCAGAAATTCCTGATGGATGCCATCCTCAGAGAAGCAGTGAAGTTTTTTCCTTTCCTTCACATGTGCAGCCAGTATTTGTCCATCCATACTGCTTGGTCAGCCAACAGAATTTGCCAGACATTTCCCTGCAATCACTTGTAAACTCTAAGGTGTTTGGTGAAAGTTCAGTTTATGTTAATTTTAAGTTTAATTAAAGAACAGAACTTTATTTATGGGAATTTTCAAGCTTTGTCATCTTTGACAGTTTCCAAGCTAAGCAGAAAGAGCAGAGCAAAAAATTTACTTGTTGCAACAATTTTGATTAAAATAACTCACCTGAAACCAATATCGAGTCATCAAATTGCTCTTAGACATACTTTTTCCTGTTGCTCTACATCTGCATCTCTTAAAAGACCTGCATTACTCCAATTACTCTTCACTTCCCTCACACATATTCATGGTATGCCCTTTAGTTTTACTTCATTTGAGAGCCTTCGCAGTGTGCCAAATATTCAATCACCTTTAACTTCTGCTTGAATAGTTCCTAGCAGTGGCCCACGTTCTTTCCCAAAAGATGTTTATTTTGCACACAACGTGAGCAGCATTGCCTTGCTTCTGCTCGAGACTTGCAAACCAGGCAGCAGATCTACATTTGCCTCACAAATAATTTCTTTATTGCTGCCTGTTGTCATCCACAAGCACCTGAGCAGCAGGGGCATCTTGTTCAGCCTAAGTTACCTGCTTCATGAACAACCACAAGCACTTACAGATTGTAACAGGCCTGGAAAAATTGGCAAGTGCCTCGGCACATCTAGACCACAGTTTAGCACACAAAACTTTGTTTACTGCTCAGTACTCGGAACTTATGTCCACCAGCTGGGCCCATGACCCAAGCCACTTCCTGCAGCCATGGAAAAGAGTATTTTGGGGAGCTGCCCCCCTTACACACTCCTGGTGACATGATAAAAGGAACGGAATATAATGATGCCTTACTTGTCCGAGTAAAGGAACAATGAGTTTCAAAGAAGTAGATAACAGAACATAAAAGTAGACACACAGGATGGTAAATGCAGCTGGAACCAGTGGATAAACAGATAATGAGGGATATAGTGGCTTTTGTGGCAAAGCCATGAAATGAGAAACAACAGCCCTAAGAGAAATTTATGGCAAAATCATCTATAACATTGGGGGCACTTGGTGACCACCAGAGACCCCTTCAGACAACCCTCTAAGGAGCATAAAAGGACTTCCAGTAAGAGGCAGATGCATGCAAATTAGTTCTGGGGAGAGTGATGTTTATGTATTAGCCAGGAAATACACTGTAATCAATATGTACAATAATGATGGAATAAATACCCTGTTGAAAAGTTTCATGACACACCAGATTAGAGGAAATATCCTCCAGGTGTCCAGTGTGGTGCAATAAAAACTGCCTGCTTTCTAATACTTCAAAATTATGTTAGAAAGCCTCTTCCCTAGCCAATTTCAGTATCACACTGCAGCCCCAGCATTCTCATTACTACACCGAGGCAAGGAGAAATGTCAACCAGCTCCAAGCCCTCACTGGATGCCGCAAATTTTTTATAGTTCGTGGATATTTATCTTCCCATGATATCCCTTCTCATGCTTGCCCCATTTACACAGTTTTGCTTTAAATTTGTTCTCCTTTTACATTACAGTCAAATTCATTATTATTCTCAGTGGTAAAGCCCTATTTCCTACCCCTCTTGTTAGAATTCACAAGATTTGTGAGTGGTTGTAGAGATCAACTCACAACAGAGAGGTCCAAAGTAAATCTAAGCATTTACAATTCAGACCACGCTGAGATAATTATAGTTGTCATTTTACCATCATTTCAGAGATAGTGTCATTGACTAGACACAAAACAATCAACGGGCTTGTGAATTAGTGCGGGCTCATGGAAATGAAGTTAATTACTTATTCCTACCAGGACAAAGCAATTGAGCACTTCTAGCTATTTTTTGTGAATTAACCTAAAGTAAGCGCTTAAGGGAGACAGAGCATTTTAAGCAAGGGCTACAGCATAAGCCAGTCAAACAGCTGCAAAATAGAAGGAAACAAGAATGGCTGGAAAATGTCTGTTAAGAAGATGCATAAGGGTGATAAATGTTGATTGGACCATTATAAGGAGATTATGCAAAATACAGAGTGTAGGACCATTGGGGTGAGCAGAAACGAGCTCAAGTGAAGCCCATCTCCCAACTAGCAATGGGAAAATGAGTGAAAAGGAGCAAGAGAGAAAAGCTACTCCAAGAGACTCAGCTTCACCTCCTCTAAACATTTCACCACAGTGTCACCATTGCCTGCCTTGGGATGGCTCATCAGCATCTGCCCCAGAAAAGCCTTCCCTCACGAGCCCTGCCCAGGATCCATCTCAGTGCCACACTTCTCTGTGCTGCTGGCCTTCTCCAGGCCAGCTTCAGCTCTTTGGCTTCCTGAACTGTTCTTGCCCTAATGTGTCCATAACTGAAACTCTTAACAGTAAGCAATCCAGGGTTAAGTAACTCATTAGATTACTTTATCTCTTTAGGTTAGGCCATTTCTGGAATTGTTGGAGACAAAACCTGGTTTTACTTCGCCCACTGTAGAATTCACTGTACCCCAGCACTGCTTGTGGTCTCCTACACAAATACCACCTCAGCTCCAGCTCTGAAACGAGGGCTGTACAAACTACCTCCCCCTCACCTGCCCATTACCTGTGATATGGGCCACCATCACTGACTTACAGTCACCCTTTGAAGGGACAAAAGCAGGACACAAGGTCTGCTCTCTTACTACTATGCAGCAAGTCCAGTTTCAAGTGACAGAGTCCACTGATCAGACACAAACTACACTGCTAAGAACATGAGACATTTTTCTAAGAAAAATATTGTTCTTGTTATCATGGAAAGAGCATCTTACAATTCGTCCAGGCTAATGAACCAGAAAGCAGTAGCAGTTAGTGACTGCTAGGCAAAGAAACCTTCTGGCATCCAAGATAAGGTACATGCTGTACCCTTGAACAGTATGTTCCTGGTGCTTACCAGTTTTACTGCTCTTAGTCATCTTCCAACTTAGACACCAACACAAGGCATTCTTTTAACCCTTCCTCTATTGTTTTTCCTCCTCCTTTCACATACAAATGTTACATTCATAATCCATTCAGAGTAATTGCAATACTCTTACTACAAATCTCAGTTGGGAAGCCAAAGCAATAAACCTCTATGTGTGTTTAGCTTCTCTAAGTTAATGTAAAATAGAGGATCTTTCAAAATGCCCATGAACTGTCATTGTCTCTGGTAAATTGTTCCAGAAGTCTATTGCTATCTCTGTATAATTATATATTGCAACAATAAAAAAGCAGGTACTGTTGGAAAGGACCTGACATTTTCAGATTACCTTTTTTCACTCTTCATACCATGTGATAACTGCAATGAACTATCCATGGAAGTATGTGGATACTGAAAAGCTGCTAAGCAGAGAAATTTCCATCTCCTTGTACTAATTCTGTGAGAATTTTCCTTTGCTATGCAAGCTATGTAAACAGTAAGGTAGGTTTTTGTAAATAACTTTCACATCTGGTGTTTTTGTTAAGTTACATGGGACAAATAATCTGAAGTGGATGTCTGGTGCTTCAGCCAATTGCCTCAGGACAGATGTGGACACTGTCCAATGGTTTTTTGGAACTAGGATATATAAATGATATTGTAAAATTAATAAATAATTCATTCTCTCACTGGACCTGCGTGCTGCTGCATCTCTGAATTCCTGCTAAGACTGCCACAGAAGTATCATGAATATTATTTTCAAAATAAAATTATGCAATGTGACCACTCCTTTTGACCTCAAAGTACATAATTGAGTATGTTACACTCACTGCATCACTCTGAAGAACTCAGGGCGGTTTTATATGGGGTAGTCAAAGAAAACCAGAACTTCCATGAGTAATTAGAAGTTCCTTAATATATGCTATGGGCTAAAAGGTGCTATGTAAGAAAAATACTGTAATATATAGATAGTTAACCAGCACAAGATTTGTAGTATAAAAAAAAATAGAAGCCATTCTGAAGGTTTCAAGCTGAGCATGATAGATGAATAACATTTAATCTGTGATGTAATAAAAGTCTGTCAGTTGTAAATAAATAATCAATTGAAAATTACTTCGGGGTGTCTAAATGTCCCTTCTTTGCTAGGAGGCTATTTAGCCAGATGTTCTTATCTGTGTATCTTATTCCAAGACATGAAAAGATTTCATCCTTTACAATGAAGCATTCCAGGCACCCTGTATATGTGATGCATTTACTATGTCTGAGAGCTGCAGTCTCCCACACAGGGATGTCTGTACGGATCCCTCATTATGGCTGTCATTCTGAAGCTCTGCAGCTGAGCTGGGCTGGCTAAAGCTTTCAAGACCCCACACAATATATGGGTTCAAAATCATGGAAAATGAAGTCCTCACTGAGTGAATCCCATCATCTCTTGTGCCTGAAGAACCAAGCCATCACTGTGTAAGCGAAAAAAAAAAAGCTGTCAAACAAGACAGAGTAGAAACTATAAAATTGTTTTACTGCTATTTAAACTCTGTCAGTGTCTCTTTTTTTTTAATACAGCTCAGTGACTTCCTGGCTCCTTAAGCAGTAAACAGAGCTCTGAATTGCAAATCAAATAAGATTTACGATTACTTACTTCAGTGTAGGTCCATCTGGTGTCAGAACCTGAAGGGAATCAAATACAAGTAAACCTGATACATCACTGTGACAGTAACACTGCCATAATTAAACAAATAGTAGTAACTATAATGCAAAAGCTGTGTGTGTGTGCGTGTGTATCGTCTCTAAAAAAATTAAACCTTGGACAAGAATGCATGCACTAACTACTCACTGACCCTAAATCGAGGGTATGCATGTTATGTGTAAGTACCATGAGCAAAAATTGTTAAGGTGCCACATCTGCAAAATACTGTCTGTGTTATTAGAAAACTGTATCTTGAAGGATCTCTAAGAGAGAAAGGCATTGCCTGTTGGAATGCCAGCCACTGAGTCACATAACTTTTGGACAAGAATTGTATAACAACCATTGGAAACAGCATGATCTTTATGTTCCAAAAGGAACTAGTTATGTGTGTGCCATTGTTTCACAACTAGGTATGCAGAATCCATCTGGCATTCTTTAATGCTTTGTTTGCAAGCGTTATCTTGCTATCATTAAAGAAAACAAACCACAAATGCCTCTTTAGGATCAAATATCCAGCTCTTGAGGCCGGTCCTGAGCAGTGGGCCACCATCCCCTGGCCAACTGCCTGCAGTTTTATTGTTGAGCATGACACCATATGGTGTGGAATATCCCCTGGGTCAGTCGGGATCAGCTGTCCCAGCTGTGCCCCCTCCCAACTCCTTGTTTTGTATCCAGATGTCAGCACAGGCTGCCAGTCAGATCAGATCATGACAATATTGCAATATACCTTTCCAGCCGTTTTGAGTTTTTAAAATTACTATTCCAACATGCATTTTGGTACCTTGTTCCTTGCCAACATAATTCTCAGTTGCATTCATACAGAGCAGTAACAAGATTTAGCACCATTGCTAGCAAAATTTAATAGTCAGAACAATCTCCCTTGTTAAGCACAGCTAAAAGAGACAGTGAACAGTTAGGGCAGCAGTGTGTGGGCTCGTGCTTCTACATCTGGGGCCTTCTGGGATCATTGTCAAGGGACATCTAAGAAGCCTTTGGGAAGCTTGAGGTTGCCTAATGCTATTGGGAATAGACAGCTACAGGAGGCCTTGACTTCTAGCAAGGCTAGCAGGGCTAAAGAGCTCTGTCAGTTCTCTTTGATTAAAGGTGCCCTTGGAGGTTTTGTTCCAGCTGCCACTGATTAGGGAGGGTCTGGTCCCCCACTCAGCTTGAGGGTTATATAAGAGCTGAGCCTGAAACACACAGACTTTCTGGGGCATTTGTTGTGGGAAGGGCTGGTGCCTTATCTCATAGCAGCACACGCTTCCTCTGCAGTGGTGAGGGTGTGGTACAAGCTGTTGTCCTCAGCAGCTCTTGGAAAAACTTCTCCTGTAATGTTGGAGGTCTCAACCCCAACAGACCTTCACAAGGAGGGTGCTGGTGTGGAGCAGAGGGAGAGACCCACCTTTTGGAATGTTTCATTGAGCAAAGGAGCTGCAAGAGGACATCAGTGTGCCATGCACCATCAGAGGTTGTGAAAGAGACCAGATCTTCTCTGAGGCCCTACAGCTTCAAGAAGCCATAGAGTTATGTACTGAAGGAGGGGCAGGCTGAGTTTGTCTATCAGGGTGGGATGTGAAAACTCTCAGGATGGTGAAAGCTGGGAGCTTGTCATTCCTGCTGCTAGGAGGAACGCTTATGCTCTGCCTGCACATTTGTAAGTACAAAATATGCTCAGTGCTGTGGTTGGAGAAAAGGGCTGGGAGCTCTGCCAAGTGAATTGCCTGAGCTCTACAGGAGCACCAGAAGGAAGCACTGAGGGCTGCTCCCTTAATGCTGACTCCTGCTATAGGGAACAGGCCTGTCTGCTGACCTGCTGTCTGGGGGAACTTTGCTGCTTTTCAGGGACTCTGATTTACTATGGAGAGCCTGCACAGGCCTCTGGCTCTATGATTATTGATGCCTGCTGCTTCTTCATGTGGGCATCAAATGCTCTCTAATTACTGGAGAGATCTGGACAGCATCAAATATGACACATATAGCTCTGGAGTGATGGTAAAGGGCATAAGAGCCCATCTGGTGTATTCTCAGCCCTGCTGGTCAACTATGATGGGGTTTTGGTTTCTATGAACATGGTTTGCTCTTTGAGGCCTGAATGTTGCTTGGAAGAGGTGGGATACACAGGACTAAGGTGGGGGAGCATCCTTGCCAACAGGATGGTGAAGCTGGTAAGAAGAACTTTAAACTAAAAATGATGGAGAAGAGAGGATGACAATCAAATGAAGACGTGATGAATGAGGTTATCAAGCAATTGATGAGGGCTTATGCAAACAGAGGGGACTTTATCATCAACTTGGGTGTCAGCCAAGTACATGCATATAAACATGTGGTTCAGAAAGGACTCTCTTGCTTTCTGAAGTTGGAAACTAAGTTTCAAAGCTGTCTTAATAATTATCAAGTAGAATGATGTTACTCATACTGATGACCATGGGCAAATATTTTTTCCTCAGGCTCAAGGATTAACCTTGAGGGGCCTCCCCATGCAAGGGAGGAATCTCCACACACACTCCTACAAGTCCTCCCTGCTGGAAGATAGGACTATGCCTTTATAGCTGGCTGCCATGCCAGCTTTATTTTTAAATAAGATGTTGTCACTGGTTTTTCTCCTTCTTTAAACATCTGTCTTTCACATCCTTGTCCGTGCCAGTCTTTGTCAGGAAGCATCTATCTTTCACATCCCTGTGATGGGTTTAATTTAGGATTGTTGGTCAGGCTGATCTCAGCATCCTTCCACACTAAAAACAATGTTTTTACTGGAAATGAACTCCACTGAAATGGAGTTCAGGATCTTGAAAGGAGGGAAGAAGACAAAAGCCAGGACTGATGCCCTGGACTTCAAGAGGCCAGACTTCAGCATGTTCAGGGATCTGCTTGATATGGTCCTGAAAAGAGAGCAAGTCCAGAAGAGCTGATTTGGTTTGGATTGGTTGGGTTTTTTTGTATCTCACAAGGAATTCACTTTCTACAAGCTCAAGAATGGCCCATTCAGGTGTGCAAGAGAACCTGCAAGGATGGCAGGAGGCTCTACACGGATGCGTAAGGAGAGCTTGACTGAACTCAAGCATGAAAAGGAAGCATACAAGTGGTGGACATAAGCACAGGTGACACAGAAGGAATAGAGGCACTAACTGTGCAAGGATGAGAGTTAGGAAAACCAAATCAATCTGGTAAAGGGATGTGAAAGGCAATCAGTGCTTCTACAGCAGAAAATGTGCACCCGCTCCTGAATGTGACTGGGACGTGGTAAAAAAGAATGCTGCAGTGGGCCACTACGGAAGGTATTGTAAAGGAGAGTGATTTCAAGTGGAACTTGGGCAGAATTCAATAGTAAGTTTTGGTCGCAGAGAAGCATATGTTAGCATGAGGGATTGCTGAACCTGAGCATAAAACGTGTGCTGCCACTTATAATGCAGTCTGTGTGTACTCTTTGTAAGGGCTTGTTCCCACAGGAACGTGTGAAAGTGTAATGCTTTCAGCAAACCTCAGTGTGTACCCTCTAGAACATTCAGTATTGTACAGTAAGGGATGGATGGATTAGTTTTACTTGGAAGAATACTGTAAAGATGTGAGGAACAATGAAGCTATTGAACCTTGCCACAGAACTCTGTACAGCAGTGGCTCCACCAGAGAGGACTGTCCTGGTCTGCAGCATTGCGTGTTTCCCAGAATTGCAAGAGACGTGCAAGACTAAGTTTTAAAAACAACTTTTTCTCTTAAGCCTCTTGTGCTTTTTTTCCTTTTGAGATCCAAGAGAACTGGGACTTCACACTACAAAGCAGACATAGAAAGACTGAGGTTCTCAATGCCTTATTTGCCTTAGTCTTTATAACGCAGTTTGGGTTGAAAGGGATCTTTAAAGGTCATCTAATGCAACATCCGTGCAATGAACAGGCACATGTTTAACTAGATCAGGTTTCCATTGAGCTTGATCAGGTTTCTATCCAGCCCAGTATGGACTGGATATTTATATAGTGAGGTAGATTGGAAACAGCTTCAGCTTCTGAGTTCAAAGGATCAGCAGCACAAAGATGAGCTGGAGACCAGTCCCTTCTCTCAACACTAAGGTCATATCACTCAACATCTTACTTAAGAACCTTGACAATGTGACAAGCAAAGTGCATGCTCACAAGTTTCCAGATGATTCAAAAGCGGGAATAGTGATTGATGTTCCTGATTGCTCTCAAAAATGGGTTAAAAAAAACCCCAAAACCTTAACACCAATGCAGCATTAAGAAGCAGGCATTCTTTTTTGGCTGAATGCATGAGGGGATATCTCCTCTGCGATTGCTGAATAAAGAAAAGCTCCTGTTTATATACTGTATTTACATGCGTATTCATTGATTTTCCAGGAATAAACATAGATATGATAATAATTCCTCTGAAGTCATTGACATATTTTCCCTCTCCTTTATGCACATATTCTTCTGTCCTGGGGGTCTCTCAGGTGGTCCCTGGTGGTTGACCCCAAAGTGAAACCTGACTGCCTGGTGAACTGGTAGAAGCTGACACATGGGCTGGTTGATTTCCAGTTGTTCTTCTTGCAGAATAGAAATTGTGCAGTTCCATAAGCCAGTGGCTTTTGAAGAATAAGCATTGTGTTAGCCCACCAGGTGCAGATGATCTTTCATCTGGCAACATGATGATGTCCCTCTGAACAGCGGCAACTGACAAGTTGGAGAAATCAGCAGACAGGAACCTAATGAAGCTCAGCCAAGGCGAGTGCTGTTCTGCACCTGGGGAGGAATAATCCCCTATACCAGCACAAGCTGAGGCCTCGCTCTTTGCAGAGAGTCTATGTTTGAGCATTTCCTGAGTCACTCTTTATAGCCTGGTGCTTTATCAGTAGCTTCTCACCATGTTCATGCTGATGTGGCTGAAGTCCTTCCTGCAGCTGCCTGCAGTCAAACCAGTGTAAAAGCAGCATGTGTCTGCTCCTTGGGATAGCCTGATGCTAGTTTGAGATACAGCACAGATGTGCGAAGTTTGGCAGGTCATGAGCTGCTTCAGAAGCAGGTTACACAGTCAAAGTCACTGGGCTAGTAATTATTTAATTACTTCCAGCTGAGAAGCTGAGGAACCTACCCTCAGCACAAGACTGCCCACTTCCAGACTCACTGACAGAGAAAGTGGTGAACTGAATCTTGTGAAATATAGGAAAAGAATTGGTTGCTTGTCAGCCAGGTCTGTGTGCTGTTTAGTTTTGTCACTCAGGCACACAGAAAATGTCAGTACCACACAGTTTGCTACAGCTTTATCATGTCTCCTGGCCCCAGGAAAGGGATCTCCAGGGAGGCCTGCCAATGAAACCAGGAGCTTGTAATTCACACATTTGAATTAAAGTATTGCCCTGATTAGAAGTTAACAAAATAAAGACTTCAGATTCAGTATAACAGAAGAGCTAACAGTGGGAAGGAAATTTGCTAAGCGAAACTGGTGAAACAGGAAGACAAGCAGCTGGATGTAATGTATACCTATACCCCTGTGCAGGGAAGAGATAAGGAAAACTGGCTGGTTTTGCCAGGTTTTTTTAACCTATGAGCAATAGGTTAAAAATATAGTAGCTTGATGCAATGTATACCTAACCACTTTCTTATTGAATACGAACCAAAAAAGGAAAGAAGGGAATATAAATATAGTAAAAATTTTATATAGTAAATATGCTATAAAAACCCACTGAAATCTATATGGAACAGTGAGGCATTTTGTAGAGCACAGGCTCTAATGCTTTCTCTCAGCCGGCTTAATAAATGTGGTTTTAACAGACAGAAATTGTTGGTCTGTTGACCTTTGTTTCAATAACTGGCTCATGATGACTGAATAGCATTGCAAGAATAAATATTTAGTTATGTGCATGAGGTGTCCCAGCCAAACTGGTCGCATACAAGCAATTTTTATTTGGGGGGTTTTATAGCTTTCACCATAAGGGTATGCTTTGAATCATCCAATTACCTACTAATGCATATTTCTTATTATCCAGTCACAAAGTATATTTTGTAGGTCTTGCAGCATCATCATGCATCAGCATCCTTGTGGTTTATTTGTTCATCCAGATGTTTCAGCTGCTGACTTAACAAGGTTATCAGGCATCAGCAACAACCTGTGTTTCTCATAGATATGGATCCTTCAGTTAATTTTGTGAGAACAGACATTCCCTTGTTAGTCAATCACTTGGTCTTTTTAGTAGGGGTAGGTGGCAGGTCTTGGGTCTGAAGAGGATGATGCAGTGTTTATGTGTTAATAATGCTGCTAACTTCTAAGGACTGTGTGGTCTCAATTTATATCACACCATCTAGGCAGAAATGTAAGACGGAAAAAAAAACAAAACCAAAGATAAAATTAATTGCAGGACGAAAGACTTGGCAGACAGCAGGCTCTTATCGCTGCAGATGGATGGAGGTAGTAGGAAACCCGGTGCTGTGGAATGACTCCACTGATGGCAGCAAGGAGGGAAAGGGGCCTTAAAAAAACATCGCCCCTTGCATGAAGGCTCCCAACCGCCCCTGTACTTCTTCCAGGCTTGTCAGGACACTTTCTCCGAACTATTAAGCTCTGGAAATGGAGAGTGACAGCACTGTTTTTGCAGCTGTGGGGTGTGCCAACGTTCCAGGCCGCTTCGGGAGGCGCTCCCCGAGGCGGGCCGGGAGCGGGACTACATCTCCCGTCATGCCCGGGCGCCGCCGCCATCTCGGCACCGACCGCCGAGCCAGGCCGGCGTCCTCACATTCCCCGCTCCCCGCCGTGTTCCTCGGGCCCCGCCGCATTCCCCGCTCCCCGCCATGAGCTGGGACGGCGCCGGCGAGGAAGTCCGGCTCCTCCTGGACCTGTGAGTGCCGCCCCGACACGCTCCCGCCTGCCCGCCCTGCGAGAGGGGCTGGGGAGGGGGACAGGGCTTGGCGGGCCTTTGGTGGCGGAGCGGGTGCAGCGAGTGTGGGTGCTGGCAGGGTTCGGCACGTTCAGGAGCTGCGGGAGAGGTGCCAGGGTTTGTCTGAGGTGCCCGTTTGGGAGGAGTTACAGGGAATGACAGGAGTGACAGGGGTGACGAGGTTTGGCAGGGAGGTAACAGGATGATCCTTGACAGATCCGGATGTGAAGGGACGGCTGAGGATCCCTGGCTTTTCCTGGCCCCAGAGAATCCAGTGAATGGTGTTTTGCTTTGAGTTTTTCTTCATGTTGATGCCGAAATCGGCTAGAGAACGAACTTTCTAACACAGTTTGGAAGTATTACAAAGCAGGCATTCTTTATTGCATAGCCGGACACATCTGGAGGATTTTTCCTCTAAGCGGGTATGTCGTGACACTTCTAAACAGAGTGTTAATTCCATCATGCACATATATTTTCTTTAAAGTGTACTTCCTGGCTAATACATAAACATCACTTTCCTAGAACTAATTTGCATGCATCCCCCTCCTATTGAAGTCCTTTTATTGGCCTGGAGGAGCGTTTGAAGGGGTCTCTGCTGGTCACCAAGTGTCCCCAGTGTTGCAAAAGATGACTTTGCCTTGAACTTCTCTTAGGGCATGCGCTGTTGCTTCTTGTTACATAACTTTGGCACAAAAGCCACTATATTCTTCATTATCTGTTTATCCACTGGTTCCAGTTACATTTAGCATCCTGTGTGTCTACTTTTTTATTCTCTCAGCTAATTTGCTTGTTAGTCTTTAAGCTCTATCTTGCAACTTCAAGGGGAACTGAAAATTTCTGTTTTCTGCGTTGTCTGTCAATGTCAAATTCCTTTGTGTTCCGGAGGAAGTTAGAAACAGCACAGGAATAAAATACTTCATTTGAAAGATAAAAGAAAAATAGCTAGCAAAGAGTACAGTTAGTCTTAGATTGTTATTCGTACCTTAAAGCACTGAAGATAAGATTATGGTTGCCATGGTATAGGCAATAAGTGTTTTATAGTTTCCTATAAAGTAGGATTACTGTGAAAACCTTTATAATTTAAATGATTAATCGTTTAAACTGCACATCAGTAATGTACTGTGAGAATATCAACCAGCTTTTTGAAAAGAATGTGATTAATCTTAATAACCATTCAAGCTAAAGTTAATATGCCATGGTAAGAGACAGTTCAATGTAACTAGAAGACTTGGCATAGCTCACATTGATTTCCATGTATCTGCATTGGGTTTGGAGTATTTTCTGCAAATTTGAACTAAGCAGTTGGTCTAGATTTAGAGGCTCCTTTTGAAGCACGGCTGCATGAGTGAGACAGGCCCCTGCTTTCTGCTCACTGTGTTGCACAGGTCCTGCCTGTGGAGAGATTCACATCTGTGGTCTTTAGAGATGATAATGAATGGTGTGTTTATTATCTTTGATAAGACTTTTTTTTGGAGGTTAACAACTATTCCTTATTTCTGCAGTCAAGTAAAGGAATATTGTATACAGATAAGCTGTTTAATCTCAAAACAGAGAATATGGATGGTGTAACCTGTATATACTGAGACAGAGCTTGGTACAGGTTTCTCTGTTTGTCAGTCAGCTGAGTTCATCCAGCAGTCACTGAGGTTCTGTGAAGGCATGGAATTCTTGCACATCTTCTCTGCAGGAATGAGTTAAAGGTGATCATGGTGTGTGCCGAGGTTTCTAAGGGGCTCTGCAGGCAAGGCCTGGGTTGAACTGCCCAGATTCTGCTTGAAATCAGTCTCCTCCGTGCAGTGTCTTCTGCAGTGACCTGCTAGAGGTGCTCTTCCTACACTGTGTGAACTTCACTGGGGTTTTTTTAATGTGCTTCCACACTGGAAATCTTGCTTCTTTTCTGGCTTAAGATTATAAAGCATTAATATTTTGACCTCTCCAAAGTTTTTAATTGGTGTGAGTTGAATTTCCTGCAGTTTGGTGGCATTCTGATGCCAGACAAGGTTTTGTTGCAAAACCAGTTGCCTGCAGGGACTCCAGAGCTGTGGTTATATGCTAAATTGAATTTGGCATAACTCCAGGCTGCTGCTGCCCCCTGCACTCAGCCACTTGTCCTGGCAGTTTTGTTCGTGTGTCCTCCGAGTTTTAGTCAAGGGGATTTTCATTCAGATCAGATGCTGAACAGCTCACACTGCAACTGAGAACTTCAGACAGCGTGAGGAAGGCACAGAAAAAAGTGGTTGAGGGGCTAATTTTGCCTTCAGTTGCTTGGGGAACACTTTCACAGAAGGATCAGCTGATTGACCCCAAAGGGCAGCAGCTGAATCAGTGATAGCACGGAACAGCTGGAGCTGATAAGGTCTGAGGGGACCATAGCTGGATGCAGAAGATGACATTTTATGGCTTGATTGTTCTAGTGCTAATATGTAATGCCTCTTTTTGACTGTGCTGTAACTTTCCTTTATTTCAGATGCCTTCAGTGTTTGACAAAGAACCTTTCCAGATATTCTGCAGATATTAAGTCATTGCCACCCAATATAAAGGATAAACTGATTAAATTAATGAGTAGGCAAGGGCAAATAACTGATGCAAATATCGGTGAGGTAAGAACCCATTCAAAACTATACTGTCTGTTTCAGGTGGGGAAAGTAGCCTCTCTTGCACACCAGTCTGTTCCTGAGTGTAGCATTTTTCAAGAGGCTCATGCATAATTTGTTATATATATATTATATAAATGATTTCAGCAACTTGTTAGAATTCTGTTGGTAGAATTCTATTGTCATTAAGCACACAATCTCCATATAATTTGTGTAAATTTTGATTCCTTGAAATATAATGATGCCAGAGCTAGAAATTGATAGTTCAATTTCTCCCATTCCTTTTGCTTACTAATGTGTGTCAGTGTTTCAATATGACACCAGTTAATGACTTTTCTTCAGCTGTAAATTCAGAGGCACATCTGTTTTGGTATCTGTTCACTCTTATCTTGTTCAGCCTCACAGGGAGGCCTGAGAATTGAGGGAAGCTAAAGATTGGCCTTGGTGAAACAGAAAATGAATGACTCCTTGTGCATTCCTGCTTTGACCTATAACTCTGAACAGACAAATATTATCAGTTTCTCAGAGTCAGAACAGTGAAGCCAAGACTAGAAGCAGAAGCACTGTGGAAAACTTACAAACAAAACAATCTAGCTTTAGATAAAATTATTTTGTGCCTACACAAAGTAAGTCTGAGTAAAACTCAAAGTCTTACGAATTTATCTTATTTTGCAAAATTCGACTGGACAAAATCTAGTTTAAGATATCTTTTCAGTAAGGAATGATTTCAAAACATCCTAAGAGATTATATAATTAAAGCCGTGTGATTGTGTGTGTATAAATGCACAAAATCCATTAGGATATTTTTAGTCTGGAAATAAACTAGAGACCTTAATTTACAGACTTTTCTGCTGTCTCTTTCTGAAGTCTGATCTGTATTTGTCTTCATTCAGCAGTTGATCAGTGCCTTCTCTTGGAGCCTATTTTCCATGTGACACTTGGAAATTCTGCTCTGGTTCTTTTTTCCTGTGTTTTTCCTTTCTCTCTTCCTGCAATTTCCTGCAATTTTCTCCTTAGTTGTCATCATTTTTCTTGGGCATATTATACCTTAGCTTTCTTTGCTAGCAGTTTCCCATTTGTTTTTATACACGTCCTTCATGTCTTTTCTCTGTTTTCCAGAGGTTTTTAAAGGATTTTGCTTAAAGTTAAATTTCAGTTGAAATTCTTTTAATATGAACTTTTGTATGAACTTCTATTTAATTTCTTACCTCCCTATTCTTGTCCAAAGTTGTGTTATCATGCATCTTTTTCCCCCTTACTCTTTTTGCTTGGAGCAGCCATCCACATGCATGCCAGACTCCTTAATCTAAATCCCTTTTACCATAAAAGTTTTATAAAGCCATTCAGCATGTGTCCACAAGATATAAGCCTGTATTTTTAAATGTCTTTTTTTGTGTGCTGCATCCAGACAACCCTTTGTCTATCTTAAAATATTACATATTTGCAAAACAGCCAGTTTTCCTTGTAGTATCTTTGTTGTACCTTGTTAGAGTGAAATGAAACACAGAGTTTTAAAAATTAAGATTTTAGTTGAAGGTTAGCTTTGTTGAAATTAGTTAAAATAGATTTAACAAGTAAACCCAGCTGGAGTTAGAAATAAGCTTTTAAGATGGAAATAATTGATTGCCTGTCATCTTATATTTGTTTAGTTGTGCCTATAATGAGAAACAGAAAACACTGATTAATAGATCTAAAGAAATGTAGACAATTACTAATTTTTCCATTTGAAAACCTATTCAGAAGTAATGAAGGAAGGAACTGAAGGTCCTCCAAGAGTAATGTGTATTGTCAAAAACCAGAAGGGTAGAAGGGTTGAAGCGAGGGAGATGAGTTTTACTTCATCATCGACAACCTCTCCCCAAATAATGAGACCACCGACTCAATTCAAGGAACAAACCATGCATGCTTAATGACTT
This sequence comes from Oriolus oriolus, assembly GCA_013400235.1. Classification (NCBI taxonomy): domain Eukaryota; kingdom Metazoa; phylum Chordata; class Aves; order Passeriformes; family Corvidae; genus Oriolus; species Oriolus oriolus. Next base: position 101,305 of record VXBT01000496.1, read on the forward strand.
TTCAGCTAATTATCATACAAAGCGGAGAATGGGAGGTGTCAATGCTATAAATATGCATTTGTATTTCGAATATTTAGAACTTTTGTAGATAATAGACTTTGTGCTGCTCTGTGATTTCACACTGCGTGTTAGGGAACGATCCCACGCAGCTGCCCGGTGCTGGAAATAAACATACACTTTCTAACTCTAAGGTGTTAGAGAGTCCTTGTCCATCTTAGTTGGGTATCAATATTAGATCAATGCCCATATTTTAATAAATCAGAACAAGAGGAGGAATAGGCCTTTAACAAACCTGTCAGCTGTGCTGTTATCTTTGCTAGTTTGTGGAAGTTTATGTTTCTATCCTTGGGAGTTAAGGAAGGGAGTGACAAGCTGAAGGGAGTATATGGCTATTGTTACTAAAATCTGAGGCCTTCCACTGCTTTGGGTCTAACTTTCATAAATGTTCTCTTGGGAAAGATTTCACAAAAATTCCAGTCAAGGTCTTGTAGGAGTGAAAGATCCCATTTGATGACGATTTGGTACCTCCTCGTAGTATGGTAATGAGAGTGCTTGTTTGCGGGCAAAAGAGTGTGTGGGGGGTGAGAAAAACACTCTGGAGGAAAATATCTTTCAAATATCACTCCTACCTGTTATGCAGGTTTAAGTTTTGGTCACAGTCAGTATTTTTTTTTTTTGCACAGCAGATTTCTGCCCCCAAAGTTGTGCTAGCAAGTGTGAGGGTACTGTCCTGGGTAAACATGTCTGTGCTGGTAGAAGCACTACTGGTAACAAGTGAACCACCAAGATTGTATTTCCATTGTTTAAGCAGCAGTATTAATGTGTTCCTACTCTACGTGTCCCAGAAACAGGTCGTGCTGTAGGAGCTGAACTGTTGCACAAATAGACCATAATTTCTTTGGAGCTGTTAGTTCCTAGGACTGGTAACTCCACCCTCTATTGTGAAGTTCTGTGTGATATCTAATATTACAAGTATTTTATATAAAAATGCACATGTTTGATGGCATAGCAGAGTTTGACTGAAATGGTGGGTTTTCATTACAGGTATTGCACCCTGCTGTGGAGTCTCTGGACCTGCGAGACTGTGATATTTCAGATAATGCATTATTGCAGCTTTATAACTGCAAGCAGCTGAAAAAAATCAACTTAAATTCTTGCAAGGAAAACAGATTTGGAATCACTTCAGAAGGTGTGTTATCTGTGCACAGATAACTGGGATCTTATTTCTGGCTTATTTTTCTTGTTAGATTGGAATAAATCGCAAAGAAAAATCTAGGGTAAATATTGCTTAAAAAATATCCCCAATGCCACCCCAATACTAATTAAAAGTCTCTTCAGTGGTGTAAGTTACAGGCCTAGAGCACTAATTATCTTAGGAGAGAGCTATCAGGTTACTCTCCTGCTAGATTTCTGGTAAAACCGTGCTATGCTGAACATGTTTTCCACTTTATCTTAATTATTCCTTCCTCAAAACTTGTTCCAGAGCCTTTGGACTCAGCATGGTGGTTATGTTAACCACCATGTTATGTTAAGAGTGTATAACTCTTTCAAGTGTTGTTTCTTTGGCAGGAGTCATAGCACTGGCCTTATCCTGTCCTTACCTGCGTGAAGCGTCTTTCAAAAGGTGCTGTGATATAACTGACAGTGGAGTTCTGGCTCTTGCACTCAACTGCCAATTCCTACAAATAGTGAACCTGGGCAGCTGCTCGGGCATCATGGATGCATCTCTGCAGGCACTAGGAGAAAACTGCAAATTTCTTCACAGTGTGGACTTCTCATCTACTCAGGTAGCTATGATGGCAATCGGCCAATTGACTTCTGTTTGTTTCTTTTTTAAGATTGTGGTGATGAAGTTCAAAGGAGATCTTTTTAGCTCTACTCTTGACACAATTTGGGACCATAGTTTACTTCTAATTTCTCCCTCTTAAGGAAAAGGAAAGGTATATTTTGCTTATTGGTAACTGGAAAAATACACATTTTGGTATTATAACATGTATGGTGAAGCAAAGATAAACTTTGTTAGAATCTACGTAGGGGGTTTTTTCAGTATCTTTATTTAGTGCAATCATTTTCTTTAAGTTGTAAAGTAATCCAAAATATTCCATTTAAAGAAGGTAGAATCTTGGACAGATTATTGCCTGCTTTCAATTAGGACAAACTGATGTGGGTAATAATCTAGGATGTCAAACAATACAAGCCCCTAGAAGAAGTAAACACTCCATAATTAAATGATAGTTTAAGAGTGACTTTGCTTTCTGAATGGCTTGTCAGAGTTTTGTTACAAAGTCAGCACTGAAAGAATGACATTTTAAATGTCAGAAGTGGCAGGGAAGAGGATTTAACAACAGTATTTAGCATGAGAAGGGGGAAATGAGCTGCAAAAGCAATCCTGTAACATATTTCATAATTACAGTGAGATGATGAAGCAAGGGAAAGGTTTTTTGCAGTAAGTGCAGCATTCAATTGACGCTGATGGTGAGTAATTATGTTGAATGTCAGTCCAGTACTGAGCATTCACAATGATATGTCAGTTCTGGAAAACATGTAGGAGGTATGTATTTTAGATGCTATTCTTTTGATTTTTCCAGAAGTAGGGTACCAAAAGAGTCTTAATATTTCATTTGGTAATTTTTATTTATTGCCATTTAACTCTTATTTCTCCAGACTTACTTCATTGCTTTTTTATTTCCTTGCCTCTCTTCCTTTATAGAGAATAACTGTTTCCCTTTGTGAATTTTAAATGAGATAAAAACTTCTTGGGTCACTACTTGTTTGCACTATTTTTTTTTTACTTTTTGCTTTGATTACTTTTTCCCCAACCCAAATTAGTGTAGGTAGAGCAGAAGTGCTTTTTAAATCTATAAATTAAAAGTGCTGTGCTCTGACCATATTAGTGTACCCACTGTTAAATGGGACAAGGAAGCTGCAGAAATAGCAGTTACACAGTTGGAAACATCCTTGCAAAAAGCCAGGCTGGGTCACATGGCAGGAAAATGAAACAGTATTTAATAGAATGAAAAAACCTCACCTTGGATAATTTTCTCTACAGGTATAGTTAGGAAGAAAATACTGTAGCGTTAAGAGTATTCATTGACTGCAGGGAGTGAATAAATTAATATGATTTTTGCATCCAAATAGCTGTGTTTGAAAAAACTGAGCTTTAATCCATTGTGGTTTTTTCTCCAGGTAACAGATGATGGCGTTGTAGCACTAGTGAGTGGAACATGTTCAAAGAATTTAAAGGTAACTGACTTAACCTAATAACAAAGAGGTGAACAAAAGAAAATACCTGCATTCTAAAATTATAATTATTGTTATCAGCAGCATTACTTATGAGGGGCAGTTTTTACTGACTTTCATTTCTATCTTTTTTCAAGATCCTTGGAGTTTATAAATCGGAAAGACTTTCCAATAAGAGATTTTTTTTTTTTTTACTCTGTGATCTCCAAAGTATATTTTACCAAATCCTAATTTCACTAGATTTGATGGTCTTCTTTCTGCATTTTTTTCTTGTATGTTGTATTTATTGATAGATAAGGCAATTTAGAGGAGGGGAAAAAAGTTGGTAATAATCTGTTTATTTATTCTGCTTTTCATCTTTTCATAGAAGTTACAAGAGATAGTAGTTGTACAGCTGCAGAGAAATGAAGAAAAGAGCAGGGTTTGGTCTAATCCTGAAGAAGTTCTTTGTTTTCTTTTAGGAATCATGTAGATAAATAGAAATACCAAGAACTTCAGCAGAGGCTCATAGATCTTTCCTATTTTGGGAAACACCAGAATTTAGTTAGGGCTCTGTTCTCCTGGACAACCAATTGGTAGGAAAATGTCATAGGCAAAGTGATGGGACTCAAACACCATGGAATCTCACTAAAGAGTTTCCTCAGATGTCTTGAATGGTATGTGTGTGTTGGAAAAACGCAGGTTTATGTTTTTAGTTTAGACTCCTTACAGAAAAGCTGTCTTATTTTTCCTTAGGGTATTTTCCTGGTCTGTACAGGACCACATATGAGGTCAGTGCACAGAGGTCTTAATTCGTTCTGGTTGGGGATCTCTGAAACTGGTTGGACGAAGGAAAGCTTTGCCTCTAAAACTCTGTGTGCTGACAGGCTGCTGTCATTCCTGGTTTTGTAACAGGAGATCCACATGGAGCGCTGTGTGAATCTGACAGATGTCGCCGTAGAAGCCGTCCTTACTTGTTGTCCCAAGATACACATTTTTCTGTTCCATGGATGCCCACTGATAACAGGTAGATCCAATCACACAGGGAGTAAGAAGAGAATTACTTGCTGATCATACCTTCTTGCTTTCTGAAAAAGCACATTGTACTCCATAAGTAATCCCAAACAAATAATAACGTACTAGATAAAATAATCATCGTACACTGAGATTTTCAAAGCAAGGTGAGAGTTTTGCTTTGAGATATGGCAGCCTTCAGAGGGGATTTTTTTTGTTTGGAAATTGGATTTTTTTTTCCCCTTCAGCATGCTGATGAAGACCCAAAGACTTCAGAAAAATGTTAGCATCTTAAACCCCTACTCTATTCCAAAAATGTGGAACAGCATCCATTCAAGAAACAGTGGAATGGAATAGGACAGCCTGTGGGTATTTTAACTTCTGTTGGTTGGTGATGCTTTGCAGTTAGGTAATGGGAGACAGAACCAAGAGAGTTTGGATTACTACAGATGTATCTGAAGTGTGATATTCTGATGGCAAGAGAAGCATAAATGCAGATGTGTAATTCCTTTACTGTATTGTGTACCTAATTCCAAACATCACCTCTATATTCTGAATGAGTAACAAGAAATTCCTTTGTTCTTTTTCAGATCGTTCCCGAGATGCTTTAGAGCAACTCATCATATCAAACAAAATCAAGCAACTAACATGGACTGTTTACTGATTATTTATCCTGTACATGTGAGTGTCAAGTTTACAGGTGGGAGAGCTCCTTCAGCAAACAAGCACCTTAGAGAACTAGCTGGTGGCTTCTGTACCACCAGGTTGTATCCCTCCTGCTTCCCACTGGAGGTCTCCGTTGCCATTCCAGTCCTTGTCTGTGAGCCTGGGCTTCCCCATTGTCTCTCCGTGGAGCCCTGTCTGTCTTTGCATTCATCATAATGCATTAAGAAGAAAGTTAAACTATAATTAATATTATATGGAATATATTGCTCAGGCTTCCCAAAGTGCTGGATTTGGCTGCTACTTGGTGTCCTTTAGCAATTAGCTATATGTACAAACCCAGTTTAGGTAAGTCTCTGTTCTGAGTTTGTATTCTATGATGGTACTTGCAACTACAAGTACTGAGCCCAAACATAACATTGACACACAGAAGTGTCTGTAAAGTTGGGAGTTTAATCTAACAAAAATCAACTGACAGAACTGGTGAATGGAGGTGGCATTAACAGCAATACAAATGTAGTGTTTCAGTAGTAAGAAAGAATCACCTTTCACCATGTATTTTTGCTAGGTCTGGAATAAAAAGTGTAGGTACCTTTCTTCTGATGTTACTGACGCTGCAGATTTCTGTTCTTACTTACCAGCAAGTATTTGCTGGATTTTTACGCATCCAAAACTACAGCCTGTGAATGTGTAAACATAAACTTGCTTTGGAATTGTTATGGTGACTTTACAAATTTCAGAGTAGTACCTATGACCAAGAAAAGGATTTTATATATGGGCAAATATTAATTTGCTCTGGCTTTTGCCTGTGTTTCTACATGAAAATCCTTTTAGGGAACAAAACACTGGTACTCATAAACATATCTGTGAGTGAAGTAGGACCAAGTGTAGTGTCTGAGCACCTAAATCTCAGGATGGCAGAGTATGTGTTCTGCTGTATGCAGTTCTTTGTATATCCAGTGGCCCCCAGAAGCTGAAAAAATCACTAAATTTATTGTTCAATTATAGTCACATTAAAAAATAAGTTTTGAATTGTAGAATGAGTTTATTACATGATGGAGCAGTGCTCTTATGACAATTTAAAGTCATGTTCCTTGGCTTTCTTGAACCAGCATAACCTCTAGTGAGAATTCTATGATTTCTGCATTAAGCTCCTTAATGCCAGCCATTTTAGCTTTGTAAGAGTGTGGAGCACACTGGGTTCATCTTCTGGATCTGGAAGTAGAAGGGTTTAGCTAGGATGGTCTAACATGGATTTGATGACCTTTGGAAACCTAAAGAGTTTAGGCAACCATAAGGAATATGTTTACTTTACCATTTAACTCTTGTCATAGCCACACTAAAGTGTTGCAGAAATAAAGCAGTCTTACATTAATCTATTTAAAGTTCAGGTCTAATTGCATGGAAGGTATTTTTTGTTGCCAATATTAAAGGATATTATGATGTCTGACAATAATCTTTGTTCTTCTGTTGATTATAGGGTTTATGAAAGTGCAAGTCTATTTAGAAAAGTTGTTCAGGTGTTAAGTAAAAGCACGTTTTTCCAAGACCAGCAGCTAAATCCCTTACTCTTGTTGCATGGCTCAGCCCAGTGATGAATGTGTTCCTATGATCCCTGTGGGTATAACTGCACCAGTACAAACCATTGGTGCAAGAACGAGTTGATTTTGCTACAGTAGCCACAAGCATCTGACAGCTGTCACTGCAGCAAATCCTTGCACCAGATAGAGGCCTAATAACCTAATCTACCAGGTTTTATTTCCTTTTTTTTTTGGCTAAAGAGTAGTTGATTGTTATGGCCTATGGAATCCCTGGGATCAATCAGAGCCTATTGTTCCTTTAAACACTTGGACAATAAATCTGTGTTGCACTATTTCTGATATTGAACTGTATAGCTGATTAGGCAGCCCTGTGAAACAGTGCTACCGCTAACCTCAGTGGCAAAGTTGTCCTTTTTCTCCTTGCTAATATAACCTTGGATTTGTCATGTTGAAGGCAAATGCAGCTTATACGGTGTCCTTAAGTGTGCCTGCAGATTTACCATCTTCCCCTACAGCCTCTTCTCAATGTGTAACTTAGTGGTACATCCTCAGCTGGTGCTTAAAAAGCTGTACAATGCTGCAACGAGGTAACGCTGCATTTTTAGGTTTGAAAGTTTAATGTAAGTTACTTTAAATCTTTCACCATTAGAGCTGGAGTCTGCCCTTACGTGTTTAGAGTTATGCAAATACTACTGGAATGTTTTTTGGTTCAGGTTAAATCACAGTAATTTTCAACAAATGTTTACAGGCACTGGGTGAAGTGGGAGAAGAACCTCATGTATGTACTTACCACTTCATATTCTGTATTGTTTGGACATTGTTAGTGTTGTGAGCCTTGCAGAATATTCACATGTTGTTATGAAGATTAAAGTTTGGAAGTTGGCTGTTTGGATAGCTCTGAAAACTTGTTGGACTATAGAACCATGTACATCTGACTGTGCTCCTATACCTCCTACTTCATGAATACCGTCGTTTTCTGAGTGAGTACCACACACCTTTTCACATTTGTAAGCTTCCACCACTGCACCTGGTATTGGGAGAGTTGTAGGGGCATTGTATTCTATGGTGCAGTTATTAGTTCCCCATCACTGCTTGTTCAGTAATTGACTGCTAAAGTTAACAGTTCCTGTAACAGTGCTCTGAAAGCATTGGTTTCTTCTTGAAATGGCTACAGTTACAGCATCTTATGTGAGGATCAGATTTTTTTTTTTGACCATGTTTAGCAGATAAAACCGATTCTTAGCTGGCAGATAAAACAGAATGATTCTGGAGTTTGTCCAGTATCTCCTCAAGAGAAGAGCAAAATAATTATATCAGACTTTTATTCTCTGTTTTTATTTAGTTACCCTCTGTTTGTCACAGAAGTAAAGATTTCTTCATCCCTCAGCAGCTTCCCAAGATGACAGATTGCCTGGTTTGCCCTGGCAGAGGGTAATGTAGGGAGCATAGATCACTTGACCCCACTCTTGAGAGGATGAAGTTACCCCATAGCTGGTACTATTTAGTCACTTTCCATTTATTAAAGCTTTTACACTGGCTGGCAGTCAAGAAGCAGAGTTTAGATTTGGGTGCAACTCTGCCAGTTTCAAGGAAGAGGAAATTTTTATTATAGAGGAAAAGGGGAGATTCAAATTAGTTACTTTGACATTCAGAGATACCCAGAAAAAGAGCAAGGCACTTTAAGTTGAGCATATTATGAGCTAATATAGTGGAGAATCTGATGAAGGACAGCAATAATTTTCTCTGTAAATAAGCTGCAAAAGCCTGTGGAAGCAGTGCATTAGTCCTTCAGCCACAGCCCTGTCCCCACAGCAGTATGCTGGACATCCAAAACATTTCACAGTAATGTCAGCAAGACACAAGTATACATGAGAAACATCAAGCATGCAAACTCCTACATGTAAGTTGTTGGTAGATCTGCACTTGCAGGCCCCTTTGAACACTGTTTGCATGTAGCTTTTACCTCAAATTAAGCAAAAGCCTCAGTGAGTGTGGCAAATCAGTCCAGCAAAGGTACAGTAATCTGCTCCCTGCTTAATTCCCATTTTCATTTTATATACCTGCAAAAAGCCAACCAAGTGAGACAAAATCCCATAGAAAGCCAGCTTCAAGGGTCTTCTAAGCTGTTTGAGGGCTGATAACTCCAGACGATACTTGATGTTAGCCCGTGGTTTTCTTGTCTCGTATACTCAGGAAGCGAATATTCTATAACTTTGTGCAGCTGACTGCGAATGCTGTGGCTTAAAAACTGATGCCTGCCAGGGTCACCAATCAGCACTTCAGTCTGGTGTATGCTGATGCACTTCTGCAGCCAGTGATGCAGCCCATCAGCAAGCTGTTCATCATAAAACATATCTCCTAGAACTATGAGGTCCCAGTTGCCAGCCTCTGAATTAATGATGTTCTTAATGGTGATGGGGAAAGGATTCAGGTGGTTCAGTTCACAGTTCAAGATCATTGCCATTCCTGCAACTGAAAAAAAGTCAAAGGAAAGTTAGTTACATTTTTGGATTCTGCCATTCAGCCCCCTTACATATTTCTGTGACACATCTTTCAGTTTCATCTCTCAAATATTTTTGTTCATCCTGTCTAGGGGGCTTCCACAGTTTTCATTATGAGTCAAAATCTAGCATGAAGTGATGAAATTTTATCCTCATTACACCAAGACACAGGGAAGGACTATCCTAGAATGGATACCAGCGGAAACCAATCATGGAATTGAAGTAGAATATAATAACTGCCTTAATCTATGGATATACTTCCTTCCTAACTAATGAGTAATTAAGTTATGAGTAAACTGTATTCATAAGTCAATTATGGAAAGAAAGTCTAGAGGAAAAAGGCAAGCTCTAGGCCCTGATATACATGAAAGTACAGCAAAATGCTATGGTCATCCAGAGAAGCCAACTTGTTGCCTGTGCTTGGAGTTCTCATCCAAACCAGCTGTGATGGTGTATGGACAACACCTGACAGAAACTCTGCTGTTTGTTCTGAGGAGCTATGGAAATATAGCTGAGCCAAGAGAGGCTGGTACAACCCAGCTTCCAATACTGGCGAAATCCATTCCTCTTTTTAGCATTCTTAGGATTCTGTTTGGAACTTGAATTTCTCCCAAATGGAGCAAAGAAAAGGCTGTTGAAGGTGCTTTAAAAATTGGTAAGTATCTTTACACAGAGATGAAAAGAAAGGCCTTACTAGGGTCAATGTCATTGGCAAGGACTTGGGATGCACCACTCATCACAGCAGCTATTGCTGTTGCTCCACATCCACTTCCAAGATCCAGAACCGATCGCCCTTTAACCACATGTGGATTATCTAAAATATACCTGAAAGATAAAAGCTGTTAAAGCAGTGCACAAGATCATGCAAATTTCTCAGGTTTACGTTATACTGCGTAAGAGTTTCTTGCCCAGCATGTAATGAAGTGTGGTACCTTAACACTATTCCACATGTGCAGCTGCCACAAAGCTCCTTATTTGTCTCTGATGATATAAAAATCAAGAACCATCATTTTTCTCCCTTACTCCTCCCCCACCCACAAACAAAAATAAATTCAGCCAAGTAAGCAACATTTTATGTCAATCAGATCCCTCTCTGACAGGTGAGCTTATCTGTTACATAGACACAAACTGGTAAGTAGACACTTCTAGGTAACTAGAATTCATCAGAATGCATGAGAAATAGTAAAGTAAGGATTTGTAAAAATTAAAAGCAATCTGACTGAACAAACATGATGTATTCACAGTGAATATGGTGCCCACTCATCAACCTGAAACACTGCTTATGCAACTGCCTGGAAGAAGAAGAATTTCTCCTTTCTTTTCCTGAGCCATGTAGAGATGCAAATACTTTGAGACTGCTTAGTGTTGCTCTTGAGTAGCAACGAGAAAAAGAATAGAGCTGTGGTGAGCAGAAAGGGTATCTTCATCTAATTGCTGACACCTGCCAAGAGAAATCCTGAAAAACCTTTAGGCTGGAAGTGGAGAATTGACAGAAGGCAAGTAGCAGTTACTGTTAAACACTATGAATCATAACCATTGCAGAGGGTTCAGAACTTTTAACAACTGCCTTGAAATTCAATTGGCTGCAAAGGGGAAAGCCCCAAGTGTCAGGGAGAAGAGCCCTGGGTGAACTGAATTACTGCAAAGTGCCATAATTTTACTACCAATTTTCATAACTTCTTTTCAAGCAGAAACCTGAAAGGATTCTACATCTGTGTTCTCTTCTGACAGGGAGAGTGATGGCTGACTCTTCACACAGGGCTACTGGTAAGCACAGCTTTTGCAGGGGGATTCCAGTGCAGATAACCGTAACAGAAATGTTAAGACTGGTGTACATTGAGAATGGACGGATGGAAATGTCAGGGCCTGGCAGCACCAGCAGGAATGGCACCAAGAGGCCTAGTAAGAGTGTCAAGTGCAGGACATTGTGTCAAGGCTCAGCAGCTCAGATGTTTAGCAACATTCCCCTAAGGCCATCACTCCTCTAAGGACAGCCCCTAGTTTACTGACAGGACCAAGGACTGCCATGGTATCTCCACAGAAGTGCTCTGTTTCTCCTTTCTAGGGGCTCTGCTTGGATTTGCCATGACTTTCCATGAGTAATTTGTGTAGGGTGTGATGTGGCCCTAATACTGCAAATGCCTTGTTTTCAGCTGAGTGGTTACTGAGTTAGTGCTGCTGATTGTGGTGACTCAGGACGGCTGGATGCTGCTGTATCCCCTGGCACAGTGCACACAGCGTCTCTGCCCTCCTGGGTCAATGAGGAATCTTGGGTTACACCAAGAGGAGAAGCTTGAAATAGGGGACTCCTGATGCTGTGGGAACGCCAGCTGTGAAAGGAGGACAGTTATGGGGGCAACCATATGTTCTCATGCTCCCTTTTTACTCTTCCAAATTATGCAGCTGATTTCTGACATTTCTTAGTACATCAAACCAGTGCATAGACAGTAAGACAATAAAATAGTGAAATGCTAGATAATTATTATTGGCACCCAAATATCTGAGCGTACGAATCATATGATAACAAAATGTAGAGATTAGCTTATCTATTTTATTTACCCCATGTTTAGGAGCACTCTAGTTCATCTATATGGCAGGCTAATCAACTCATAATTTAACAGTAAGACTCATCTTTTACCTGGTCAAAACTGCCTTCTTATTTATGCTTTCTTGCAGAAAAACAGTAACGCCCCAATTCAGATTCTTCCCTTTCATCTATGTGGGGACTCTCTGACAGCTTGTTCTCTGCTGTAAAAATTAAGATTTTTTTTTCTGCTGTTTAAAGTGAGAGATTTGATTTTACAAAATAAAAGAACTCTTAACTACTTCTTGGGAATCAGGAACATTAAAGACATTTTGACAGTCAGTGGCCAAAATCAAAATGTGGCTTCTGATGTGACTAAAAGCCACAATAAGCCTCGACAATAAGGCTGCTGAAATCCTAGATGAGGGGAGTGATTCAGGCTAACCAGCACTCCAAGTGCATCAGCATTAAACTACTTTTCTCAACAGACCAGAGGCACATCCACACTCCTGTCTGTCTCCAGCAAAAAACCCACATATGTTACAACAAAACAGCAATCCTCCTGTTTGGAGTGATAGAATTAAACACCTCACTAGGTTTTGATGGCAACTGCACAGCCCTTCCATGGATCCAAATTCAGCCCCATTGCCAGCACAAGCATGGCCACTGAATATAACAAATTTCTATTTAAAAGGCACAAGTTATTTTACACAGCACGTGCTGGAACTCGCTGCCAGCCAGCAGAGATTGGGACACTCCAGTATAAGCAGAGAGGAGCATGGATAACGCACCCATAATAGGCAAACACACATCACTAGGAACTGCTACAGAGCCAGGTCTGACATCCTGGCACACTGGACTTATCAGCTGTGGTGAACTGTGCTGCGTACCTGGAGAGGGCTTGGCCTCCTGGCCAGTAAATTGCCCAGAAGGGGTCCCCATAAGGCCACAGGTCAGGTTTTTCTCTCCAGAACCTGCAGCGAGGGGTGAGGAGGCGCAGCCGGATCTCTGGTGTGAGGTGCCCGCTGTTGGTGACCTCGGTGTTCTCCTCCAAAAACGCTCTCACCTCGGGGTCCAAAGACTTGCCCGCGCTCCAGTGGCAGCAGCGCTTCCAGCGCAGAGAGGGGCCTCCCCTCCTGCTTCTCCAGACCTTGCCAAGGGTGTCCTGCCTGCCCAAGAGGAGCAGCCGCTTCCAGCCACGGAAGGCCATGCTTCCCCAAGGACACCAACCTTCCCCAGAAGAGCTCAGAGCACAGCTTATCTGAAGCCAGTGATGAGGCACAAAGCTTGAAACAAACTCACAGGATGTTGTTTTTCATAGTGATGGATGACAGTTCCTGAAAGGAGAAAAATGCTATGTGAATGGTGTTTCTTCAGTGACTTCAAGGCTTTGCACAACCAGGGACTTTAAGAAGAGGAGGTCCCTGTGCCCTTGTGCCCATTAACACGTGCCTTGCCCCTGCCTAGTCTTAAGTCTGAAAGAAGTGGTATTCAAGTAAGAAGCTATCAAGAGGCCCATTCAGAACTCTAAACTTTTCCAGTGAGAAACAACCAGTTAGTGGGACAGCTGATAGAACTAAAAATTAAATGTGCAACCTTTTAGCATCTCTCTCCCTCTGCCCTGGAGATATACACACAGCAATCTACTCCCATTTAAGGTTCTTCCACTGAATCTTCAGATTTTGCAGGAAGACTCTGGCATTGCAGGGCCTGTGGACATAGCAGTGGTTATCAGTAGGTTGTTTGAAGAGACACCATAATTACCAGTTTTATAATGGTGATGAATCTTTTATACAAAAGCACTTTTAAAGGCAAGCAGTTAAAGAATTTCCTCTCTCTCTCAGACTTATCAATCTGCCAGCTCCAAAATTGACAAAAATAGAAAAAAAACCCAAAAACTGATCTTAACCAGAGTAGTCCTCATTTGTTACCATTTCAGTCGGTATTTTAAAGGATTGGTTAGTCTCATGTGGATGCTGTCAGCTGTAGAAGAAAGCAGACCTCCATCCCTGTAGCCCACTCTGAGAAACATATAAACATGCTCCAAGCTGTCTGAAGAGAGAAACTCAATCCAGCACATTTAAATTAAGTTTTTAAAAGGTGATACATTCAGACTGGACGGCCTTCTTACACCACTCAAGGTGTGTAGTACACGTCACCCAAGCAGTGAAGGAGAATGCAAAATTGGTATGCCAGGGTTTAGATCAATTTAAGAATCAAGAGAATGGAGAGTAGAGAGCCATAGCACTGCACTGAGAGGCAAAGGAAAAGCCTCTCAGCACTTCGTCACCAAACTTTTCTCACCTGCCATCTCTTGCAGACCCTGGGCCCTTCCTGTGCTGATCCTGCAAGCACACTCACCAAGAAGTGGCCTGAAGAGAGAGGAAATGTTTTCTAGCCTTCCTGCTTAGATCTCCTTCAACCATCCTTCAGTATTTCCATATCCTTTTGCCTTCCTCACCTTGCTCTCTTAATTTCTTTTCAATAACTCAGACTTCCTTGCTTCAGGGCACAGCTTTTGAACCTCCCCTGAAACTGATGACCAGAGAAGCATTTTAGGCCTGTGCTTCCACAACAGTAACACTGCAAGTACAAACAGACAAGAAACTGAACTCATTGTTTTGCAATTGTTTTCTCTCTTCTGCAGTGGTTTTCATAACAGCAGAATGATGCATGAAGAAAAACAACTTTCATCCCACCCCAGACAATTTTTCACAACAGAAGAATTATGGACAACTTCACCATCTAAGAGCTGTGCAGGTTGTCCTTAAAACTAGACAAAGGGACAACAGGAAGAATATGCCAATGAAACAGTCTTAACAACTTGTATTTCATTAGATCAGTTTTTCTTTATTCGTCTGTATCTTTAGGAAAAAATTCATACATGTTTAGTGGTATTTTTGTTGTGTGCTGGCCTCTGCTTTAAGTACTGGCTTTAGTTTCATTACTTACTAAAAAATTAAGCTGTGAACTTCACACTTTGCTATTTAGGCTGACACTCCCTCTACATCTTTGTTTAAATCATTGGCTAAAGGCTTTATGTTTCTATTACAAATAAATACACACAATCAAACATTTTGCATTTTTCCACACTGGAGAATGCCATTCAGCAGAGTCCATGTAATTAATGAATGCAATTAGCAAATGCCTTCCTTCTTGAAGGCAGAGCTCTGTAATCCTCATCTGCCTAAGGGAAGCATGATGTTAACTGCAATCAATTGGAGAGATAAATCTTGTCAGCAAATGCTGTATGCTGGCTTTTCTCCATGAATTGCTGCAAATTAGCAGGGCTGAGATTCTGTAGCGTTTATTTTGCATGGCCTGTCACGATGGTTACTCTCCTGAAATCAATCATCGGTAGAGAAACACCTGCCAAGAGCTCTGTGCTCAAAATGCCAAACTGAGTTTAAGCGCTTAGTGAGGAAAGGCATCAGGATGGATATCCCTGTGCTTGACACTCCTGGCCCACCCATCTTACAGGGAATAAAATCTGTGTGGATAGCAGGATGGATATTCCTGTGTTTGACACTCTTGGCCTGTCCATCTTACAGGGAGTAATATCTAGGTGGATAGCAGGGTGGATATCCCCACGTTTGACACTCCTGGCCCGCCCGTCTTACAGGGAATAAAATCAGGGTGCACATCAGGATGGATATCACTGTATTTGATACCCCTGGCCTGTCCATCTTACAGGGAATAAAATCAGGGTGCACATCAGGATGGATATCACTGTATTTGATACCCCTGGCCTGTCCATCTTACAGGGAATAAAATCAGGATGGATAGCAGGGTGGATATCCCTACATTTGACACTCCTGGCCTGCCTTTCTTACTGTAAATCATTGTATCACTGGGCGATTAGAACTTGGACAAGAAGACAAATCCTAGCAAAACCCACAAGAAAAACCCCACCTCACCTCTCCAAGAAACCTGAACCCCCAAACCAAACATCAATTTCTATGCAGTTTAAGCGCTTTTTTTTTTCTTTTTTTTTTTAAGGCAGCAAGAGCCTTCCGAAGCCCAACCACACCGCCCCACCTTCCCCCTCGGGGGATGCGAGCCCTACCCACGCCCGCTCCTGCGCGG
>VXBT01000496.1:117755-131481 GCA_013400235.1 Oriolus oriolus
CACACGCCCGGCGCTGGGCTCTCGCGGCAAAGCGGCCGCGGGCCTTGGGAGCACGGGCAGCTCCCGGCCGGGGCAAGGGGAGAGCCGGGCCCGCTGCGCAGCCCGGCCGGAGCGCCCGGCCCACACGTACCTGCTGCCGCCGCCGCCGCGCTCCTGGGGCCGGGCCAGGCCGCGCTCCCGCCCGCCCTTAAAGCGGCAGCGCCGGAGCGCCCGGCCCCGCCGCCGAGGCCTCCGCTAGTGCTCGGGCCGGTTCTCTTTCCCGTCCTGCAGCGCCTGCCCCGCTCCAAGCCCGGACCCCTGCTCGGTGCCGTGCGCTTGCTCCGCTCCTACTGCATTTGAAAGGCTTTTCTAAAAGACTTGCGTCAGTGTGAACTAGCCCTGTGTTTAAAAACGTTGATAAAAATCCACGCGGGAAAAGGAGTGATAACACACGTCCGAATCAGACAGCAGGGAAAATTAGGGCATTTTTTCCCCTTTGCAGATCAGATCAAGGGCGCTGTCAATCCGGCGTGGCCCAGGGAAAGCTCTCCAGCCTCTTCCAGACAGCAGCAGCTATCGCAGGCAGCGGCCACAGAGAGAGCGCCCAGTGCCGGCTCTGCCCCTCGGGCAAGCGGGACCTCTGCCTCCTCCTCGGCATGTTCCTGTTCCACGTGCTCCATCCGTCCCGTTCCTATTGCTGCTGCTCGAGAGAGCCCTTCGCTTCTCTCCCCAGACCCTCTCCGGTGGGGGGCAGGAGGGAGGGGGCTTCCCTCACAGCACCGTGTTGTTGCTGTCCCTCAGGAGCGCACAGCTCTGTGGCAGGTAAGCACCCGACACACCTACCTACACCTACAAACACTGGTGTTTCCTCCGAGGCCTCGAAGTGGCCACATTTTCACGTGGCAGTGACTGTGACTCACTGGTGCTGGACAAGGAGCCAAACCCACCGGCATCCCCTCCAGTTCCCCGGTTTCTGAGCTTCACAGAGAGATCCCCCCCAAACGGGCTCACCTCCCTCCGAGACACCTGCGACTCTCCAACAACTCCCGCCTAGTCTCTGCCCCATCTCCAGTCCCATCTGCTGAGATTTAGGGAGTACAAGCAGCTTCTAACAGGAGTGACAAATGTGGGGTTCTCTAGCTTCCCTGTGGGACAAAGTGTCCCAAATTGCTCGCGCTGCGTTTCGAAAAGGCTCTTGTGCACTGACCGGAGTGATGATTCTGCAGCACTTGGGGCGCCAGGGGTTTAAACTTGGCGATTCCTCAGCTCAAGCCTGGGTGTGCCCAAATCTCTGAGGTTACGAGGCCATCTAGTGATCTGCGAGCTTGTTACAATTAAAATGTACTCTCCAGGGTGCGAAAACTGCTTGTAAACCAGGATCTCTTCTTTAAATGCGGGTGATCCGCAGTCTCCCGAGAGAAGGTGACCCCTCCATGCTGGGCTGCAGAGTGACCAGGACCCGGAGAGAAGCTGATGTCCTCCTGCCATATGAAGGAGCCTGAAATCCACAGACATGTTAAGCTACAGGAATACTTGCATGCCTTTTACTCTTCTGAAGCAGGACCCACACTCAGTCTTTATAGAAGTGATCCCTCGAATTGTATAAAGGTGGACCTTTGTGGTTTAAGCTCAAAGAAGTTCATTATTTCTTGGAGCCCTTAGGGGAACTGTGAAGTTTCAAAGGTCTTTCAGCAGCTCTTGCTGGTCCTCTCCAAGAAGGGAGACATTGAAAACACTCATAACACCCAAAACTGTGAATAAAACATGCAATTTTTTGTGAAATAAAAATTATGAATAAAACATGGGGGTTTGTGCCCTCTAGATACTCACCACCATGCTAGGAATAAAGAACTCAGTAACGTAACAAGGAAAACATTATCAACATCAGCTCAGGATGCCATCTAAGATGTGGTACCAGGATGCTGACAGGTGATGATACAGCTCTACCTTGCACATTTTATTTTATGCCTGATGTGGTTCTCAGGGAAGGTTTTACACTTGGATCTCCTGCCTCTTTGACTGATATTTTAACAAGTATCTTCTCAGATCTAGCTTTTCTGAACTTCTGATACATGATTTAGCTCAGTAGCTATGTGAACCTCAGTAAAGTAAGTGCTGTCTAACACAGTCCAACATCCCACTTTAAAAGGCAGTTAAAAAGGATAGGATCATAAAATCACAGAGTGGCTGGTGTTGGAAGGGACCTTAAAGATCATGTAGTTCCAGCCTCTCAAAGCAGTTGTCTGGCTGTTCCCAGCTGAGAGATTTCTTGCGTGAAAATGGAGGGGTAAAGTCTTTGCTTCCCAGTAATAGTGGCAGAGATGTTAAAACCAGGAATTTTTCTCATTTAACTGATGCCTTAGGTTTTAACTCTTATATTTTTCAAAATTCTGTATTCCTAGTGTGTAACTCTGAACTGTCTTGCAGCCTGTTAGCTGCTGTTCTCTCATGCTAAGATGGACATAACAAACCTTCTGCAGGCTTGCTCTTCAAGGACACCCAGACCGTCCTAGGCCCAAAATGCGTAAACCAGCATCTTGAGAAGGGGGGCAGGCTGAGGGGCAGTTACATCATTAGCTAAAGTTTAATTGGCGAATTTATGCTGATATGCAAATGGACCAAACCTACAACAGTGTGAAGAACTCGTGACTGGTCGTCTTGGGTGTAGCCTTTGGCCTGCCCAGGGTGTACCTCTGAAGGCCTTTCGAATAAATATCACCTTTATTCCCTTACTCCTGTCTAGTCTGTTTCCAGGTTGGCCTTTTAGGCATCATAACTATAAATAATTAGTTGTGATTGTACAGATTCCTAGCATGACATAAGAAAGCCCTGATACCAGTGATAGCTGCCATGCCTCTTTTGAGAGTCTAGGTGAACCCCTTAGACTTTCAGGACAAGCTTTGTGATGATTATTTCAGCAAAGGATCAAAGCCTGTCATCTGTGAGTAAAAGAGTTTAATTTCCGAAGGCATTTTGCTTTAGATGGTGACAGTTTAGAATTTCTGCTACAGTTTCTGGTATCCTGTGCAAACTACCAGAAGTGTTCTGGAATTTGCTCTGAGGACAAGGACGTCTTTGATCACCACAGAACATCGATTTGGTGTATCGTGGAGGAGTGCAACACTTGCAAAATGCAGTTGTAGAGTAGCACACAAGGGACTCCTGCATGTCCAAGGGAATTAGGGGATTACTGGCTGATGATACAACCGCCCAAGTGTCTGGGGAAATCTTGTTCGAGCCAATTAATAACAAAGAAATGGAGCTGCCCAAGGACAGAGAGGAGGGCAAGGCAGAGAGGAGCTACCTTCTCATTAGCAAGCTCAAAACTCATGAACCTTCACAGATACAAAGGCTAAACTCAAAGGCTGCCAGGCCAGTGGTTCAGCAGCCAGGTGATCTCCCCAGGTCACTCTTCCTCTTGTAGCTGGTACAGGTGACAAGGCCAGCTGCTCCAGTTTGCTGTGGTGAAAAGACCTCGGTGGAAATTCACCGAGGGGAAAATGGATGGATTGAGGATGCTGCTGATTTGTAAAAAGCATTCCAGCAACTCAGTATGAGCAGTCAGGATTTTTGCACATCAGGATAAATTTGTGGTTGCCCAAAGGTTGTGGAAGCAAGTCATTATCAGAATGTAGCTGGTGCAAGTAGCTAAGGTAAAATTGAAGCTGAGAGCTCTGACTAGGTAAGGGAGAGGCCATTCAGTTATTCTGTCATGCCTTCAGCTACAATCCAATTTTAGAATAACAGTACATCTTTTGCAGTTGAAACATAGACATCTTAACGTGACAACAATCACATATTACCTGTGATGTCTCTTGAAAGCACTACATGTGCTTTTCATAGCATTACCTTTCCCCACTGCCTTGCCAGCTGCATTAGGTTAGGAGCAGGAAGGAGCAGCAGCTAGCAGAGATGAAGACATCAAGTACCTTCTAGCAGTGGAGGCAAGAAGGGGAATTTGTAAGGTGCAGCTGTTTTTCAGAGTGGAGGTGGGGTGATGAAGTGAGGAGAAACTGTATTAATCTGTGCTGCTGTAGATTCAGGTTTTCTGGCATAGAAAATCTTTCCTCTGTGGGAGCCTTGATGCTAAGAGTGAGAAGTTGAAAACTATTATCTCTGAGCTCATTCTTGATTTTGTCTTTTGTCCATGTCTGTGATTAAAGTATTCTTGGCCTTAGCTGGCTGGATTTATTCATGTGCAGTCAGACACATGAATAAATTTTTTTAGCATGAATGAAGACTGGAAAGATGCACAGAGTCAGGTGGCTTGTGCTTCTCTTTGGTGTATTTTTGGATACTTGTTTTTCCCTTAAAACTAGAGGGTTCATATTTTCAAGCCCTGTTTTTGAACAGTTGAAGTCTCCTTGAACTAGTGGGACTTTGGCTTTCATATATCTCTTGCAGTAATGACCCTTGGGCTCCTGAGTTTCAGGTCCCAGCAATATTTTGTGACAATCAGCTGGGTAATGGTCATGCCAGGCATCAGAGCATTTATTTGTTTGGGTTTTTTATCATTGTTTTTGATGGTTTCTGTGTGGGTGTTGCTGCAAAGCCCTGAAGGATGATGGAAGCTTAGTGAATATGGGCAGCCGGGGAAAACGGCTGCTTAGGCACCATGGAGTGTCTCTATTAGGTCTCCAGACAACAGGTAGCTACGTTTTCCTGAATGACACAAAGACACTCTTCATGACTGCATCCCTCCTGACTTCCTGGGACAGTGGAACCCATCCCATCTGCCTTCCCTGTGGCTTTGTCCCACATTCCCTCCATGTGTGATGTACGAAGGGCAATATGCAAATCTCGTCATTTATTTCAGTGTATTTATTAGTCCTTAGTTTTTTCCAGACAGGCAGAAACAGTGTCAAAGACCAGAGCTAAGCCAACACTTAGTCTGGAGCATGAGATCATGACCACCAGCTGGGGCCCTAATGCAGGTGATGCTTTGCAGTCTTGGCTCTCTGTGTTGCCAGGCAGGCTGGATTCACTACTGTGTTTAAACCTCTAATTCTTCTTGTGACTGACTTCTTCTCTTTTCTCCAGGTAGAGTAATTGATCCAGCTTGTTCCAGAAACAAATCCTGAAACCATAGTACCTTTGGTCATCTGATTTTAAGGATCATGCTAACCTAGCCATTGGTGCCAAGGGATAAGGTAAGCAAATCAGGTTTTCAAGGAGCTGCATCAGTTCGCAACAGCTGGTTTGCCTTTGTAATTCAAAGGTTTTAGTTTTCCACTGGTGTTCAGAGCCTGGCACCAGCAGAACTCTTTCTTTCACCTTCCACATGGTAGTCTGCCAAAAATTTGGACCTGGGGACAGGGGAAACAATGGAGATCTGGGACAGACAAATAGACAGGTGGTGCTTACTCTCTAAAGCATCTAGAGGAAGCTCTTTGCCAAGGACCTGACACAATATGCTTCCTCTTTTGGCTGATGTTTGCTATTGTATGTTGGGAGGGTGTCAGGGTCCTCAAGCAACTGAATTGTGAGTCAGGGTCATGCTATGTCAGGACCTGTGCTATTCATTATTTTGCATTAATATCCAGAGGATATGGAAAACAAGGAAAGGAATGGACACAAAAATCCCCTGCAACACCAGCCAGCTCCCTCACATGATAAACAGGGTGAAACTGAAGTTTGATGTGACCAAGGACAGAATAGCTACTGTTTATGCACAGGGAGGCATGGAAAGGTCATAAGGGGCTGGAAAAACTTAGTCTTTCCAACTCCTCTCAAATTCCATTGGTATCCTACAAAGCATTAGCTCCACTGGCTTTCCCATCCATACTTATGCAGCATATCCTCTAAAACGGGTGTTTGGCATGCCTCTCCTTTAGGATACAGGGAGCTCTGTCACTTTTGCATCAATAGTTTTCAAACACACTTGTGAGTAGATGAATAGTTGGGCTCGAGGATTTCAGAGGTCTTTTCCAATCTAAACAATTCCATAGGGTTGGTTTGCAAAACAGCTCAAGCTGACATTAGCCTGTATGTAATGTCTTTGTGTCTTTCAAGCTTCTCCAAGGTCAGTGTGTTGGCAGTACACTGCAGTTTCTTTCCCTGCAGCAGAGGATGTGGTGCAGTGACACTCAAATGGCTTCTTGGGAGCAGGCGTGCCTGTTACCTGCAAGGCTGGGCAGGTTGCACGGGGAGCTGCTTGGACACCTCCTTGTCACAGCTCCCAGGGCTCCTAAGAGCAAAGGGAGCCTGAGAACCCCCAGCCTTGTGCTGTGTGATCTCACATCTTGGCTTTTATCAGCTGAGGTGTCAAGCTTCAATGCAAGCAGCTGCACCAAGTGGAAGCAGCAGTGTCACTGTGACCCTAAAGCTCTGTCACGGTGACAGCAGTGTCACTGTGACCCTCTTCAGCTGTGGCACCATGAACTGGTGCTAGGGGAGCCAGGACAGGAGCACCTGCAGGTGAACTAATCCTCAATCTGAATAAATGGCCCAAGAATAATGAAGCATAATAGTGCTGTTATCTTCCAGACAAGAAGGTAAGCACTTCCACCACTGAAATCAGCACATCTCAGCTGCCTGTGCTGAGTGTCAGGGCCTTGAAGGCACTAAAGGGTCTTACTGGCCCTGGCTCTCCCCACACCCTGCCCACAGCCCAGGACTGTTTCAGCATCTCTGGGGCTGTCAGTCCGTGCCCAAGCAATGTCACTGCAGGGCTGGTCTCTAGCTCCCCACAGTCCTGCCCAGCCCATTCATGGACCCTCAGCATGCCATCCTCCTTCCCCTGGCCATCCCAAGGTTGTGTTTCTAGTCTGGCTCCCTTCAATGTCACCCATGGGCTGACATCAGAGTTGGAGCTGCCAGACACTCTGACAGTGCCTGGCACCAAAGGTTACTGATGATCTCTTGCCTTCACCCTTGCCAGGTAGTGTTGAGCACCAGGAAGCCAGTGGCTCTGATTTAGCTGGGAAAATACATTTTACTGGGTTTTCCCAGTAACAGCTGAATTTTAGCCTGGAGTGAGGTACTGAGCCAGCCCATTGCCACATTAGACATTAGTGTCAAATGCTCCCACCCCCAAAGGATGTGTTTGATGGGACCTGCTGGAATTGCTCAGCATGGATCCAGGCTTAAATAAGTTGTGACTATTGCTTTGCAAGGAAGTCATTAAGAAACACGATCTTCAAGGAGAAGCAAACTGCTTTGATCTCTGTCCTTCTGGTTGAGCTCCTCTGTGTGAGCTCAGAGCTGATTTCCAGTAAAGCACAGTCAGCCAGCACAGAAAAGCTGCAGTGTAGCTGCTGTCAAGTAGTAACTCTTCTAAGCAGCAAGTACTGCAAGGAGATGTGCTGTTCTTGGGCATGAGAAATAAGTGGCAGAAAGATATGACTGAACCTGTGGATGTACAGCTTTAGATTTTTGCTAAAAGCACTAGCAGGGGAATTGGAACAGACCCTTGATTAGTATGAACTGCTTCTAGATTCATAACATAACATCACTGCAATGATATGAGCACAGAGTACAGAGCAAAAGCAGTCCTTGCTAAATGACATAACAATTTGCAATGCATATTCATTGCAGGAAATACTTTTCGTCCGTCCTTGATTGCATGTTGTATATTGGCTATGGATTCGATGGCTTTGGATTTCTTTAGCATGCCCTTGGGCTTTCAAGTGTGCTAGGATGCATTGTGATGTAGATGCAGGGTGTCTGGCACTTCCTACTGAATGAGGCTTCAAAGGGAAGTTGGAATCAGACTCTAATTACATTTGTAATAAGGCCAAAGGCATTTTGACAAAGAAATTACCTGCTGTTCATGGACAGACTTTGTCCAGAGCGCTTGAAACCATGGGGTTGGTTCACACTTCCACTGGTATTGGCAGACATGGGACTACCTGATTTTTGGTAACTGAGATAAAGGCAGGCAATATTTGTGACTAGGCTTTGAACACAATGCTGTTACTCAGGTAGATGTGACAGCTTGAATGCATCTTCTCTGGAAGCTTTCCCAGCGCCAGAGATCATCTAACTGGGAGCACAAACCACTGACACAGCTGTGCCTGAACCCCTGCCACTGCAGACAATATTGCTGTGGGCATGTGGTCCAAGCAGCTTGCCAGGATCCCCTCATGCCTTTCTCCTTGCCACAATATGTGCCTTTGAAGGTCTAGTGCTTTAAAAAGAAGCCTACAGCCTTTTCTTTGTGCTTTACGTGGGCAGGTGTATTATGCTGCAAAACTCTTCTATCTTCTCAGGTCTTTCCCAAGCAGACAGTTTGTAAGTTACTGGGGTCCTGGAGCACTGAAAACAGAGGAATTGGAGTCTAGAGGCAGGGAAACAAACACCTTCAGCAGAGAGCAGAAATTAATACGATATGAAGAACAGAGGTTTGCTGTCCTCACTGAAAGCCCACCTCCTCTCAGGCCTGGTGTGAAAGGCATCTGTCAGCAGACGATGGTGTTGGGACGCGTTGTAGAGGTGCATCTGCCTCCTGGTGCAACGCCATCAGGGCTGGCCTGGGGAACAATAGAGCTTTGTGCCTGGCAGATGTCCAGGCAGTGTTTGCTTTCTTTTCCTGAGGGCGGTTGAAACACAGGGAGTGCACTGACCTGATTTGCAGAAGGGTGTCTGGTTCTTGTGCAAGTCAGGTTACAAGCGATTTGGCCAAGGTCATGCAGCGAGTGAGTGATGCTGTCAGAGATAGATGGAAGTCTGTGTAGGTGCTTTAGCTTGATGGTCCCAGCACAACACCTCCATTAGTGCATGACACGCTAGTGATTTATCCAAGCAGTACTTTGCTGATTAGGTTTTATCTCAGTAGCAGTGGGAACAGTCTGTGTGTCTTCTACATCCAAAGAGCAGAAAGTGTACCTTACTCTGAACAAAATATGGTCTTTGACCCCAGGGTCTTGGCACTGAACCTCACGAAAGGTAATGGTTACATATGATCCCTCTCCTGGCTTCATGGAGTGAGGGATTGTAGCAAGCCCTCACCTAATGGGTTGCTTGGCAGGAGGAGGTGCATCTCACAAGCTCAGTATAGAATCACAGGCAGAAGTGGAGGAAAATGGCAGGAATCACCACAGATTTTTGCCATACTGTGCCACTGAACACATGGAGAGAAAAGAGCGGGGTGGCCAAGGACACAAACCTCCAGAAACCAGGCATGGCAACCGCAGGACTTGCCTAGGAGTTGTTTCTGAGGCAGTGCTGGAAGTCTGGAGTCTGTGTGCCCTATCTGCCTGGGGAGTTGCTGTCACTTCCCCCCTCCAAGACTAAACCCTTGTGGAGGCAGATTCAGGCTGGGGGGAGGTTTGAAAGGCCAGAGGGGAGGTCAGCCCTGAAGCAGAGGTGCCTTCTCAGCAGAGGGATGAGCTGCATGCTGAGAAGCCTGGCTTGCAGCATGATGATGATGTG
Organism: Oriolus oriolus; assembly: GCA_013400235.1. Classification (NCBI taxonomy): domain Eukaryota; kingdom Metazoa; phylum Chordata; class Aves; order Passeriformes; family Corvidae; genus Oriolus; species Oriolus oriolus. Next base: position 127,107 of record VXBT01000496.1, read on the forward strand.
AATGAAAACGGACAACATAGTTCCATCCCTGCCTATGTTTTGGGATCTGTTTGCTGATGGTGAACTGGATGCACTGAGGAGAGGCAGACAAGGCTACAGATTTGGTTGTAAAGGAAGCAATGGGAACATAGAGCCAGTCCCAGGAAGGAGGGGGCAAGAAAGTGCAGTAAACTATTGCATAATTTCAGTTGCCTCATGAAACCTCTCCCTCAAGGATCCTCTCAGAAAGCAGATAAGAGTGGAATGCATCTATATGTGTTTGCAATGCAAGGGCATGTGTATGATGAATGTACATAAAATTAATAAAACACAGTGGGCTACAATAGGGAATTAGAGATTTAAAACCTTCACATTTTAAATCACCGAAGCTTCAGAGGTCCTATGGCAGAGATGCTGGAAAGTAATCACGTTTTACTTTATATGTAAATCTGCTGTATGAATAATTACACAATGTGACAGAGGAAAGCCATGTGCTTTTATTCAAGTTTAATCTTTATAGATATGAGGCAGGTATAGAAGGTGAGCTACTTGCTTTAATGGCATTATAATTTGATTAGATATTAGAATATGTGCCTGCAGTATCTGCTTTCTAAGCAACGATGGATTGGGCTGGAGGAAGTGTTCTTTGCTTTATGCCTCATGGTTATTGAGCTGGTTAATCGGGTTTAGACCCTAAGGCAGCAAGCACCTTTCCCATGCTCTAAGCAGTCTTCTTGCATAAGCTCAGACAATGAAAATTGCTTTCTTTATGAACCTCTCTATAAAATCTGCTGCTGTTGTTTTTCCAAGTTCTGCTATAGACTCTTCTGCACTTTGTGCCAGAATGACTTGGATTTCGGTCTTACAGTCCATCCTTAGGCCATCCTTATCCCATTTTTTTCAGGTGACTATTCACATCCAGCTCCTCGTGAAGGAGCTGACAACACTGCTCAACTGAAAGTCAGCCGAGAGTTGAAATGTTCTGAGCATGACAAACATTCGTATTGCATGTTAGTGGTTTTCCTTCCTTCCACCCTACAGGATCTCATGACCCCATAGATACTAGAGTAAAACAGGAGAGGCTTTCAATGGAAAATCAATGTGGCTTGGCAGCTTGTGAAAGATCTTAGAGAGGGAACTGTAGAGCTGTGTGGAGGAGTGAGCAATCTATCACAGCAGCATGATTTCCAATTCATGGAAGAATGATGAAGAAAATAGAAAGTGAAGCAACAGTGTCACAGCAAGAAGGGATATAACCTTTAAATAGCAGGTTTTTCCACCTCTCTGAAGCATTGGGCATTGGCTTCTTGCAGAAGTAGGACAAAGAGCTTGATGGTCTGATCTTTTACGGCAGATCCTAAGGGCAGGGGGAGCTGACATGCTTGTTAGCATTCGACCCAGTTTAAACTAACAGGTTCTGAGGAACAAACACTCCCTAAGAGGTTACAGAGAGGGAAACCTGAACCGAACTGACACTGAGAGAAATGTTCATGGCAACTAGAGATATAAGTACCTAAGGAAGAAGAACTCTGCCAAGCCAAAAACCTTCCCTAGCTTTGTTGTACCAGTGGCAATCCAGCTGGTGAAGGGACAAAGCTGGTGCCATGGGAGAGCGGATCAAAGTGAAAGGTCCCAGGCAGATCTGATCTATCCCAGTAAGTTTTCTGTGCTTGTCCCAGTCTGAAATTCTCAGTCCTGCCTTATCCCTGTTCCTTGGAGGAACATGTAAGAAGTTCTGACACTGCTTTGTGCTCTGCTGCGCTGGGGATAAACCTTATCCCCCTGGGGTTATTGTTAATATTATTTGAATAGAGGACATCCATCCCATCCAAGTCGCTTGTGGAATTTTAACACTCTTTGTTGGTGAAAGGAAAAAGTACTCATAATCCCACCCAGTTCTCTCTGATCACCCCGGATGTGCCTCATGGCACAATCCTATTAGCCACTACTGTACAAATGTTTTTCCATGGCATTTGGCTGATTAATGAGGATGTGCAGCACTTTGTGATGCTTTTAGGCCTCATCTTTGTTTTTCTCTTGCTCTTGCAAGAAGCTCCACAGCACCTTTCTGGACCTGCTGTGACTTCTGTAAAATTTAAGCACTTGATGTTGTAAGTAGAGTAGAAGTATTGAAAGCTGGGCAGACTTTTTAGGGAGGCACTGGTGATCAGTGCAGGGTGGGTTTGGACGGTGAAAAGACAACCAAAATGCCTAGATTCTGCTAAAATCTCTTAAAAGTTACTGATTCCTTGGGATGAGAGCCAGGATGGAGGGGGGAAAAGCCCCATGAGAGTGAAAAAGAGTTACCCAAAGGCAGCAGGCAGTATCAAAAGCTAGATCAGCTTGGAGGGAAAGACTGGAACAACTTAGATGGAGAGGATTAGGTAAGAAAATTCAGGCCCAGGGACATAATATGGCTTACTAGAGCCCAGGCAAGCTGGGTCTGCTGGTACTGCTTGGCAAAAGATCTGAGTGGCCTCATTAGGATGACTTTTGTGCCCAGAAGATCAGTTGTCTTAGGAGAAGAAATCACTGCCCCCACAAAATTCCCCCCACAAAAAAAGTGTCTGTGGGAGCTGTATGTATAGAAGTGGGAGCTCAACCTCACAGCTAACCCTGGAAGAATGAGTTTATTAATTTTATACCTCCAATCTTATGTGTTGTGCTTTGTCATCTTGTTTAATGCTATATGCACTACTGATTTTATTGAGATTGAGGTGTCTGTGCACTGAATGTTATTCAAGCAAAAAATACTGTCCTGTACAGAAGGCAGCTAAACCAAAGCAATCTAGAACCAGCTGCTACTTAAGGTAAAAAGGTCAGAACCATTGTATTAATTTTCAGGTTATTTTTAGAAGTGGTCTTAACTCCCACATCCTTTAGAGAGGCTGATGAAGCCTCTGTCTTGGACTTTCTGGAGACACCCATGCCACTGGGCCTCAAAAACCAGAGATGCCTACAATAAGAGCACTTGGTTTTGAATGAGAGTCAGAGACTGACTTGTCAAGCTCTTATCATCTGACCTAAAGCTGAATAAGCAAATACATACAAGTTAATAAACAAACCAAACTAAATAAAACAACCTAGCTCTGGTGCAAAGTCGAGAAAATGACTGGTCTCACGGAAAATTTCTCTGTGGCTCTAGCAAGGTTCAGGTTGTTACTGAATGCTGCAACTACAGGAACTGGGGATTGTGAGAGAGGATTCATCTTCTTTTTATTATTATAATTGTTATTTATTTTAAATTTTTTTTTAATTGGAGATTTGAGTTCTTGGGAAGGGAGAAAATTGGTTTAACTCTTGTCTGCTTTCACTAGAACACTACGGGAAGCTAAGAAATGAAAGGGCATAAAACTTGTTAATTTGAAGGGGTGAAGAGAGAGAGAGAGATGCTGACCTAGGTGGCTTCCAGGTCAGAACAGTTACTCCATGTACCTCCATAAAATGACACATTCCTTGTAGGCATTTTCTTATCAAAGGCACTTGTTGAAAAAGGACAAATGTAAACCATAAAAAGAAAAGAAGTGATCCACACTGCCAACAGGTAAAATAAAGGGGTCATAGGAGTCCACAGTAAGCAAATGATGAGACTGTAATTATTATAAACAGCATGGACCAAGACTAGTAAACAATGAAACACAAAAGGATAAAAGTGAAAATACTGAATTCTACCAACAGCCTCCTTGCGATATCCAGATGTCAGAATTATCGACGTATGTGGGGATCTCCTCACTCTGGAGAAAAAAAAAAACAAACCTTAGAACTTTAAAAGAATCATCTCTGCCCCTTTAAAAGTAGGTGCCACTCCCGGACGGAGCTGCCAGTACTTTGGCATCGGGTGATCCTAATGAGAAGGATTCTAGCAGCAAGAGTAAAATAACGCTGATTTCTTTCTGGACGCGGCAGAATGGCTAATAAATCTTAAATAAACTAGGAAAGAAGCAACATTTTAGATTTTTGCTTTGAAAAGGAGTGCGGATGGCGAAGAAATAGCTGTCCCGTAACGCCATCCATCCAGAGCGGGGATGGAGACCGCACAAAAGCCGCCCGCCGCGGGTGGTGGCTGGTTCTTCCACATTCGGGCAGGGGAGGAGGAGAAGCCGTTTCCCCCGGCAGGATTCCCGCAGGAAGCGCTCAGCGCAGCCCGGGCGCCGGGCGGGGCTCGGCCCGTTCCGGCAGCGGGGCTCCGGGAGCTCCCTCCGGGGTCGGGGGGGAAGAGACATTCCCGATAGGAAGCGGCACCGTCTCATGCTTTATTTAACTAAAGCCAACCTCTCCCGCTCACACGCGGGGGGCGGGGGAGCTTTAAGCTTTAATCCTGTATCCCGAGCATTGCAGATACAGCGGGTGACAAAGCCGCCCGCGGCGCCCCCGACACGCCGGGAATGCCCGGCCA
>VXBT01000496.1:131974-252767 GCA_013400235.1 Oriolus oriolus
ACAGCCAGCTCCCGGCCGCCCCCGGCGGGTGGGCGCGGCGGCCCGGCCGCGGCCAGCGGGGTGCGACTGGCGGGAGAAGGGAACCCAGGGTTACGGAATGGGAGGGAGCCGAATGACCGAGCTTTCTGCCGGGGCAGATGCATTTTCTTCAGTATCTGCACTGGAAAGGAGGGGGAGGGATCTGGGAAGAACTGAATAAATTAATGGAATAGCATCTTTATTTTACTGGTTTATTCACATCTTATGCTTGTTCAGAAAGAGTCTTCCTGCATCCTTCCTTCCCCGTCCACCCCAAAAAGGTTACAGAAAAAAAGGAGCAAAACTATTGTTGTAGGATCTAACACATTTTCTAAAATGGTTTTTTTTGGTGGGTTCATGACTGGATATGAGCTGATTACGTTGACATAAAGCAGCGGTTCTTCCTCAATGTCACTTTTGTTTATGTAAAAGAAACTGTTTAAGTCAGGTTTTTACATATAAAATTCAATCGACTTCAGGCTTAATGACAGGACTTAATTGCATGGAAGCTAAGCGTTTCTTCATGGAGTTACGAGTTTGGAAGTGCTTAAGTGCTAATGTTTGCCCATTCCCGTGCAATCGCACTGCAGGCGAAGGAGCTGTGCGTGGCTGAAGTTGAAGGCAGCTGTAGCTGTCACAGTGAGCACCTCTGCCTGGCAGTAGGATCCTGGCGATGGGATCCTAGTGAGGTCTCCGCAGCTATTCCATCCGGAAGTACCTTGCCTTCTGGTTGTGTAAGAGAAAGACATGATAATCTGTATCACTGGTCAATGTACACTGGTTGAAGTTCACGTTTTTGTCACTTGAAAAAGGGGTGGATGCACGTATCTTTCCAAGGAACAGCTTTCCAAGGAGCCCTATCGTAAAGCAGGGTGACTTAAGTCTCTACTCTTGGCAGTGAGCACACAGTGGAGGTAGCCCTGGGATCTCCAAGTTGAAGCATTAGCCAAATGTACTTTCATGTCTTTGTTTTGTCACATGTATTAGTGCCCACAGTCGTGTATTTTCAGTTTTGTTGCTTTTAGTAGAAAACTTCTGACTCGTGAGCCACCTCCCAGCTGATGGTGTACAGCTTACAGGGTTTGATTTGCATGATATGACCTATTAGGGTTTCAGCTAAACTTTGAGTCACCTCGAACTCTTCTGTCTGAAAAGAAACTATTTTTAAAGCTCTGTTGGCTGGTAGGCTGTGCCTTCCCTGATGTACCCAGACTTTCCAAGTTGCCTTTTGCTGATTTTTGCATCTTTTCCCAGGGAGGTGCACAGGTGCGTTCTTGGGGAGCGCTGCTCAAGAACAGCCTGAGTGTGGTGGGTTTGTGCAGTGTAGTGCCTCGACTACAGGGCTCATCTTCCGTGGTCATTCAGTAGGTTTAGCTGAACTGCTCCAGCAACACTAAGCAGATTTCAAAGCTAAAGGAATCTCCCTCTTCATTTTTCAGTAAAAGAAAGTAAATTTGGCACATCTAGGATAAACCCATTTATAAAATACAGTGCAGCTGTGAATAATTTCAAAGATAAATTACCAAAAGTAGTAATTTTTGAAGCAGTGTCTTTGTAACTGGTTTAAACTAGGCAAGGTCCAGCAGTGTAGTTTGGACGTACAAACATTTTTGGTAATGCCAGTTCAGGAGGCATTCTTAATACCTTAGGAGGGTTGGGGTGTGATAGAGGAAGAAGTCAAGTAACTGAAATATGATGGGACTTAATATTGGCAATGAGCAATGTTATATTTTTAGGGACTCGTGACAGGAGCTTTCTGCTATCAGCTGGGAGCTCAGCAGTGGGAAATGCTGGGGAGGAACAGGGAGTGCTGTGAGCCACAAATATAATGCAGCCGTGGAAAAATTAACTCTGGTTTGAGATGTAGCTGAGAAAAAATTTCTGTTAAAGCTTGGGGAGTACTAATGCCACTGTAGGCAGGCAGTAGTGAGAACCCATCTAGAAATCTGTTACAGGTTTCAAAAACCAAGCTACTAGTATTGAATTCATTGTCAGAATGGGTGGGGAGAAAGATGCTTGAGGGAACAGAAAGTCTGTTGTATCACAGGAAACCCACAAATGGTTATTCTTTCTAAAAATGTTCTTTTTGTAGAAATAAACGATCCCGTTCTTTTGGTGTTATGTAGCTGTGATAGCTACATCTTGCTGTCCTTGTGCTTAAAGAGCTTGTTGAGGTAAGTCACAAGGCATCAATGAAAAGTTGTTGTGACTTAAGCTGCTGCACAGATCATCCCCAGTTTAGCAAAAAAAGGTAATCAAGAACGTGCTTATCTCCAGCTCCGTGAATCCCTTGGCAGCCAGTGCTCACAAAGCACCTTGCTCACCCCAGGTCTGACTGATAGAGCTGCTCTGGGGCCGAGCAGAGGAGCAGGAGAATGGACAAGAGGAGCTCTGCTGCCGCTATGGAGGCCCCAGGGCCTGTCCTGTGAACAGAGAAGCAGTAGTTAGAAAATCCTCGAGGGATTTTCAGCTTTCAGATGGACTCGGTGGTGATCTGCTGAGATACAGGCAGCTCACCGAGGTACGTGGTGTGCTAAGGAGCTGCCTGGGAATCAGCTCTGCTGTCATCTGGAGCTCCCTGACCTGTGCCCCGCCTTCGCTGGGGACAGCCCGGGACTCTCCCCTGTGTGGAGGCTTTCCTTGCCCATGGCTTAAGCCCAAAATCTCTTTCCACAAAAACTCTCTTCAATTAAAAGCAAAAAAAAAGGCACCAAAAAAATCTTCATCTACTGCATCAGGTATGAAGTGAAATGTTTCAGTATTACTTTGAAAGCAGGGCAGAGAATTGCTTTTCCGATTCTTGTAGTGTTGATAGGTCTGTTCAGAAAATGAGATAAAATCAACATTTATAGTTGCATAACATTTTGACATGCTTTTAGGGAAGAGAATTTTGTTTTATAGTTTTTGTTCCGCTGGATGAATGCTCAGGGCTTAAAATAAGTTTGGCAGATGAGAATTTTCCACCAAGAAAATGGTTCATTTTTTTGTCTTTTGCATGTACGATGTTTTCTGGTACAGATTTTTTTTTTTGTTAGTGACTTGCTCCACAGCTGGCTTTTCAGATGGCTGATTTGGGGTTTTTAAGTGAATTAATTTTGAACAGTTAAAAGCTGTTTACCTATTGCTCAGCCTGGTAGGGTATTCAGGCACACAACAAAATTGCATATAACTTATGATGTTGTCAAAACATTTGTGGCCCTTATCACAAAGCTCTCACTCAAGGATGGAGGGAAGAAAAACCTTTTTTTTTTTTCCCAGGGACTCTTTTCCAGGCTCTTTCCAGGGGCTTGAGGGAGGAAAGGAAACTACCTAAGGATTTCTTGGCATTTAATAGTTGGAGAGGTCATAAAAGAAAAGCAGGGTATTTGATGTGAAATGTCTTGAAAAGCATGAAAATTTCAGAATTAGTTTCAGTGCCCTATTGAACTCCACTAAAGTAGGGTGGAGGGAGCTTTTCTGTCGTGTTTGGGGCTAATGGAAAATATATTTCAGTTTACTTTCCTCTTCATGCCTGCTTTTTTCAGGTAAAGCCATTTTGAGACTATCAGCCTTGGAACTGCATATGTGCTTAAATGAATTAGTTATAGTAAATATTTAAAATGGCATTTAACAGGAAGACCTAACTGTTCATTAAATTGTTTCTATCATATGTTTTGTCATACTGTATGAACTTCATGTTCAGATATAGTATGAACTATATGTGCAGGGCACAAGGTTTTCTGGCTGTAGCAGCTTTCACCATTTGCTTGGGGACCATGTTAAAATTTGTAGTATCTTGTTTGAGCATCACAAACTACAATTTAGAAAAATCCGGAATACGTATGACTCAATTAAAAAGAAAATGAAATATATTTTATTGGGGGAGTAATTTGGTTCTCTGGAGGAAGGTAGGGAGGGAATTAGGGATGGGTTTTTGTTCTGAAGTGGAAGGACTGGTCTCCACTGAGGGTGCAGGTTGGAGGAAGATAAGGTGCAGTAAACCAGCATGGGAACTGGGGCTTGAAGGACCATGTTGGATGGTGCCTTCTCTGTCTTAGAATGTGAATATTGGTGGAGCTGTGGTCGCCTGCTTGCTGTGTGAAAAGATTGATAGGATTTTTATAGGGTTTTTTCCACACATGAACTGTAAATATTACCTCAAGACTTGTGCTTGTGATAAGGAGACATTCTAGTTATGGTGTCTTGTCTAGCAAACGTATTTTACACTGTCTAGTTTTGGCCATTGTGTAAAGGTTCGATGTCTTACTGTCCCATTCAGTGTATACTTGAAAACTGTAGAGAGCTTCATTACTCTGCTTTTAAGATCAAATCCTTTATTTTAATGGCCAGCAAAGCAGAGAGTGGATGCTGGTCATGCTCACTGAAAATGCTGAATGTCTTGGGGAAAATGCACATTTCTTCTACGTCATGCTGTTTCCCTACAAATATCCAGCTATTGGTAATTAATTTCCCTTTAGTGAAATGTTGAAATCCAAACAGGGCATGCTGCAGTCTGGCTAACTGTTCTTCTTCTCTAGTAGGCTCTTATTTTTAGAAAGCTGAAAGACTTTTTCGTCCTTGTGTGTGCTCGGCACCTGCGCGCTCACGCCTTGCAGAGCCTCCCCACCGCCTGCGCCGTTCTCCTTCGCGCTTCCTCCGTGCCAAGTCTGTGCGCGAAGTGCACTGCCAGAAAACTTGGTGGCATTACTACAGCGATACAACTTCTTGTGCGCGTGGCTTTTCTGAAAATAGGCAATTGGATTTTTTCCTAGTTTGCTGGAAATAGACTGAGAAGTTTCCCTTTGCCGAGGAATATCTGAACAGTTGCAATTCCTGTTCATGACTTACTCAACTTACGCAAATGAAAAGCAGAAGTTTTGCTTTTCATTTTTAAGTACAGTCCAGATTTGCACAAAGCATTTTTGGAGGGATTGTCCAGGTGGATGAGAATGGTGCAATTAGAGGCAGAGGTGGTTTATGCTGTTCAAGGTAACAAAACTTAACTTGCTCCTCACAAGCAGTTGAGGTAGACTGCTTAGGATTTCTCATCTTTGCAGGGCTTGTGGGAGGGATGAAATTCAAGTGTTTCTCCAGCCCCCTTTAAGAAGTGATGCTCAAATGCAGCACTAAATCTTCTGACATTATAGCTGGAAAAAACCAAGTCTCATGGATTAGGGATTGGATGGAGTAGCTGGCTTATTGAAGTAACTGTCATATTTATTAACTGTCGTAATAATAGTGAAATACTGCGTATTCGTTTAGGAAACCTGTTTGATAAAAGTCTAAGCTAGGTTAATATTTTGTTCATGTGAAACCAAATCTTACTCTGCATAAATAAAGTGTTGCTTTTCTAGTTAAAGGAGTATGGAGATAATCCTTGCTTTTGGGAAACCAGAATTGGATGCTGAAACAGAAATAATGTTTCTGTTCCCTTCTGCATCTTTAAAGGTGGTTGCATGGATAGTTGCTGTAATGGTTCATTCTTCACCTTTTTTTTTCCTTTTTTTTCTTTTTTTTTCTTTTTTTTCTTTTCTTTTTTTTTTTTTTTTTTTTTGGGGAAAACCAGAAGTCCATTGTAATACCACAAAGATTTTAATTTTATTTTTTAAAAATCTGAATTATGCATTAAAGACTTAGTTCCTATGGGAGGATTTCTGCAGCCAAAGGAAACAGTGCTTTTTATAAAGAACTGTCAATATTATTGACAAGTATGATCTCCAGTTACAGTAACCTTTAATAAGGAATAACTCTCTTGCTCACTTGGATAACAGACCATTTGTGGAATTGCTGATGGCTGTGACGTATTGCTGTGTTTTAGTAATAGCACTTTCACTCTCTATCTGTATATATGCTAGAGAAATGCTGGATTTAAATGCTGGTGTGATTATTCTGTTATCCATTTGCCTTCAGCTAAGTTTTTTATACTGTATTCCTTTGAAAATAAGGTACTGATTGGGTTGGAAAAACATCATTATTCTTATCAATAGCACTGATTCACTAATGCTAAACCAAAGAGAATTTCTTGTACTTTGCTTGCCAGATAAGCTGCTGTTTTGATTTCCACTTAGAAAGACGAAAGCCTCTTGCGCGTTCGCAGGCTGCTTGGCTGCCAGTGGCCGTTGTGGTAGCAGAGAAGAAGAAAGTGTGATAGTGTACATGGAGGAGGCTTTTTCAGTGACAATCCCAGGAACTGCTCTGATAATATTGCAGGAGGTGGCCCTTTTCCTTCACACGGTGTAAACTGCAGTGGTAATCAAAGCAATGCCAGGCAGAATGGCTGAGCTGCTGTCCTTTATAAGAACGACCTAAATCCAGCTCTAATCTTGTTCCTGCGCATCAGCCTGAAGTCACTGCTGGCCCCATCCTGGCGGCTTAGTGGTGCAATGGCTGTGGAGAGACAGGGTCCCCGGGCCCGCAGCCACCTGCCCGGGGCACAGGGCTCTGAAAGACAAACATGGCACATCCCAGGGAGCGCAGCATGGATCGGGCTCGGCATGGCTGTGTGTTGGCAGGGAGGGTACGGACATGGTGGGTGTGAGCCTGAGGTCAAGGTCCCTGCTGCCAGGGGAGAGGCTCCTGTGTCAATGTCCACCTCCGCCCTGGACCCTGGGGTGCTGGAGGATGGTGGCATCTGGGGGAGGGCGATACTCACTGCTCTGCAAACGGAAGAACAGTACCCATAAATATGCCAGAATTGCTCAGGGCAGTGCGTGACTGTAGTATTGATTTCTCTGCTCAGCTGTTTTCCCGTGTCCTCGCCAGAGCCATTTCCCAGTGCTGCAGGAGCTGTGCCGGTGCGCTGACACCCTTCCCAAAGCTCGCCTGTACTAATGCAGAGCTCCACGTAGGGATAACTCCAAAATGAGCTGCTTCAGGAGAGGCTGAGCTGCACGTAAGCCAGCAGGGCAAGGGTGTCAGGGCTCTCTTGCCTGCCTTCTTTCACCCGCTTGTCATGGACTAATCAAGTTGTCCTTAATGCCAGCTCGTCCCTAAAATGTGCTGGCAAGTGTACAGCCCGCAAAGCCTCTGCGTGGGCTGGCGCTGGATATGTGGCTGGCACGCTGCTCCTGCTGCAGTTCTGGTCTGTTGCAATGAGGGCTGGAGTCAAGGAGAAATGTGAATGAAGGGGAAAAAAACAAACAGTGCGTGCACATTGATGCAGTCAATGCTGTGGTCTTTGGCTGGTGCTGTTTGAGATCAAGTGGGACCACTGACATATGTGGAAAGAACATTACAAGTAACTTGTTCAGCCACCTCTGGTGTGCATGGAGAGGAACTGTGACCCTGCATATAGTTCATGAGTGTAAATAGCCCACAATATTTTTTTTCTTTTTTTTTTTTTCATTGTCTACCTCTTAACCAGCAGATAGCAAATATATATATAGTAGGAAAAATTGCATTGAGGAAAATCAGATTTGGTCAGGAAGCAGTGAGCCTTCACTGTGGTGTTTTGATCACATTAGCCATATTGATAATCCCGAAGTAATTAGGGAAGAAATGGTGATGGGTCATCATAGTAAAAGAAACATACTGGGGAGATGACTAATGTGTGACAGACTGCTGAGGTGTCAGATACAGGCATGGCTGGAAGAAACTTCTGCTACATTACCAGTATGAAAATATAAACAGCTCCATTTGTGCTTCTTGCTTGGAGTCAAAGATAGTTTTTACTCAGCTGTCTGATTATTGTATCTCAGCTGATGGTTCTCTCATTAGGGTGTCCTAGGCTTGGTGGAGGTGCCTGGCTGAAAACATGAAGCTGTTCTCCTTTGAGGTGTGAGGTTTTGCTTCTACCTCCATACCTATCCAAGCCATGAAAAATAACATCAAAACATCCAGGAAGATGCTTGAAGAGTGAAATGGAAAGAGTATTCACATGCTGATGCATACTCCGTGGTTTGAAGTACTTTGCCAGATCTCAGTGACCTGCTTCAAGTGACAGTATAAAAATTAACTCTTAGCAGAATATAATATTGAAGTGAGGAGTCTCTTTTTGGTGGATCTGTAAAGAAAACTTGCTCTCTCACTGGAGAGCAACCTTCAAAATTTCATACAAACATGTCAGCTGTTCTTGGTTTGTGTTCAGAGGCAATGCTAAATATATCAGTCTTGTAGAGTGAGCACCCCCCTCAGCCTGGAGCGTGAATTTGACTTTGCATTACAGTCATTTTAATAATCAAATTGCAATAATAATTCTGCGATCTAGTAGCACTTAAAAAAAAACCTAGCAAGCTTTATGTCGAGCTCTATATGGAGTCAAATCCTGCTTTGAATCTGTGTGAGTGGTAAGTTGCACAGCCTGAAAGCCAGAAGAATCCTCTGTCCACCCCCATCTTGGTATTCTCTTGTCATGCTAAAGACTAACATGTGGAAGGGTAAGGGGACTTAATCTGAAACACCATTCTGTGTAAACAATGACAGGATTAAACAAAAAAGAAAAAAGCCAAGCTCAACTGTCATGGGTGTGTAGTGGCTGCTGCTTTTCACGGATGACTGAAATTATTTGTATAAATTTGCATTTTCCCCTCAGCATCTCTATAAACCTCTGCTCATTTCCATGCAGAGCTATTTTCATGTACAAGCGGATTGGCGTGCGGTGGCACACGATGTGGTGCCATGTCACCTGTGGTAGCAGGAACTAGAGTTACATGGGAAAATCAAGTATCGCCACGTTTGCTCCTTACACGAGGCTGCCCAGGTGTCAGAGGTGCTTCAGGTCCCTTGTGACTGAAAGACAAGAGGGCTGGGCTCTTTGTAATGAAATGATGAAACCCAGCACTTGCTTATCTGGTAATTCCTCAATGAAATATTGATCAGATGGGCCAAGCAGCCTGCTTTGGACTGGCCAATGTTTGGTATGCAGCCGGAGCCTGCTGGGAGAGGATGCTGCTGACATGGTCCAAATAGGTACTGCTTACACTGACTTCAGGTGTCTGACAGGTTCTGCTATCCATGTCCTCACTGACCTAGAGCCTGCCTGGAGGGTCCAAATCACTTGGTTAAGAGCTCCCCATCTCCTGCTTTTTCTCCAGATTGCCACTGAGATTAATCCAGTCAGATGGTGGAAATACCTTCTGCTGGGCCCTCTGGTCTCCCCTGAGATGCTCAGGAAAGAGAATTGAGATTTGTTGTTTTAAATTCAAATTATGAAGTATTTGAGAAAAGAATGCAGTATGCAATTGAATAAATATTTGGCTTTTCATTGTTGAGGGAGGGGAGGATTTGCTGATGAGTTAGTTATTCACACAATACTATTTTTCCATCAGCATTCCCACTTGGTATTCTTGTTTGTTTTATGCTGTGCAATACTCTGACATGAATTTAAAATGAAGAACAATTTTATGCTTAAAAACAAAACACCAGTTCTGTTAACACAGACTTTCTCTCAGCTGTGATGCTGGCTGGTGTGGAAGAGATAAAGGGCTGCTGCACTGGTTCTAGAATGGGACTTTTTTGTAATGTGGATGTTGTGCTTTCTCACTTTGTTTATTCTTCCAGTATAACTATATGAAAATACACAGCACCAAGTATTTGATAAAGAATCCCCACTTTTTGTTTAAAAAACCCCGAAAGAATCTGAGCAAAACCAACAAAAACACTGAAAACACCCAACACCCTAAAATTTTGTGAGGATATGAAGATTAAATGCTGTTCATGACTCACAATGCTTGAAAACTGCCAGGTGCTTTGTGAAAATGACTGATGGTAGATGTGTGCAAAGCTGTGAAGGGTGTATTCTGCTGTACATCGTGCCTTGTAAACCCTGCAGGAATATCAAGGCCAGGAAAAATGGTATTACAATGCCTTTAATGCACCCCTTTTGGGGTTGTCAGCCTTTGTCTGTAACTGCTATTGCTGTGAATCTGTTAAGGAAGAACATTTCTCTGGAGATCAGGATAGCAACTATTCAGCATGGATGGATTAGGTGTTTAGCCTTTTCCCAAGATGATGCTGTTCAAGATAGGTTTGTCTTACAACATATTTGCAAATATGTTGACTCTTTCTGGCTTTAGCAAGTGTGATAACAGATGTTGTTTGACTCTCCTAATTCAAGCAGGGATGTGTAGTCTAGTGTTTCTATCTCAAATTGGGGAATGACTAAGAATTAAAGAATCCTGGTGTAGGGAATACAATTAAGTAGTCATTTTTTTCCTGTATAAATATGAACATCTGCTTAGGGTGAGGCAGCTGTAGCTGTGGTCTGCTGTTGCACTTAGCAAAAGGGGAATGGTGATGGGAGATGTTAACTTTCACAGTGGCAGTTTTGGGTAATAACTTACTGTCATTTCTGTGCCCATGTCTTTGTTTACTTGGAGCTGTCCACAGGGTGGTGAGTTGAGTGGGGAAAGAAAGAACCCTGTTGAAATTTGCTCAGCCTAACACACTGTTAAAAAAAAACAACCAAAAAAAAATCCTTCTAGCTTAATGTGGGCTGAACTTCCCATGAAAACTCTGCCTTAATGAGCTCAGACCCCTCAGCCCTGCTTTGTCCCTGTCAGCAGGTGAGAAAGAGTCGAGGTCCCTGGCGCGGGTGCCCTGGCTGTGACCCAGGAGCTCGGGGCCCCGATTAGTTCAGCTCTTGTGCTTTCGGTGGGAATAAGAATGACAAAACATCTTGTCTGGGGGCCTGGATGCATTCGTGCTCTTTGCCTGCAGGTCTGTGCTAGTGCTGGAAAAGCCATTTGTCCAGGAGCCAGGGAGAGCAGGCACAGATTTAGGTCTGTCCCAGAGAATTGCTCAGAGCAGCCATTGCAGTGGAGTGTCCAAGATACAGATCATATGTGATGGTGATAACAATCTAAAAGCTATTTGCAATTCAAAATCTGTATCGGGTTTCAGTTATTGGTTAATATTTTGTCAGCACTTTGTGACAATGACTTCTGTGTCCCAGTGTTGCTTGTGATGCACTGAATAACTCAAAAAGGAAGCTGACGCTAAGCAGGAGACCATCTGTGTTGCTAATAGTGTAGTGTTATCACACTCAAAACTCAGCTTGAGTGATTGATAACATGATCACACTAGGCTTGTTTCCTTCCTATTAAAAAAAAAAAAGTTAAGATACCAACCCCCCAAACCAATCTTATCCTCCCCCAAACCAATCTTATCCTTATCTACCAACTTCTGAGCACACAGGTCAATTTAATTTTGTCAGAGATGGAATGGAAAAGAGAGGGGATTTTTTTTTTGTGAAGTCCCTGCAGCTAGAGCAGAGATCCTAATTAACCTTCCAATAGTACAAAGGCTGCAGGAAAAGCAGCAGCACTTTCTAAAGCAAGGGAGGCCCCTCCACGTGGGTATCCTGGCAGGCTAATTGGCAGCCCCAGAGCTGGGATCCGAGCAGCCCATGCATTGCCTCCTGCCCATCTGGGGGGATGGGGAGGGAAGGGAACTCCTGGTACTGGAGGGGAAGGAAGGAAGATCAGAGCTAACGGGCCTGTGTGAGCAAAAGGAGCTGCAGATGAGAGGACCATGATTTCTGTCCTGGCATCCTGTTGCATAATTCCTGGTGCTATTCACCCACACCTGTGAAACCCTACAGCTGTGTTAATGCCACCATTCTTAGTCTTTCTTGCTCAGTCTCAGCTCCTACAGTGTGATAACAGGCAGTGGGAACAAAGCTATGTGTGGCAATAAATAGCAGTTCTAAGATGATTATTTGTAGGGTCCCAGCCCTTCCTCAAGCTCAGTGAGAGGATGTAGGAGCTTGACTGTGTTGGTACTGTTGCATCCAGACATGTGTCTATGGAAAAACACTTCCGTATTTTTTCAAAATGCACTGAATGGGAGATACAGGGGCAGGATATGCTGGGGAAGAGAGTTCTTTACTATCTTCTTCTTTCCTTATCTTCCTCCTTCCTACATTCAAGAGCAAACCAGCTCATCCTCATGCTTTATTGTTCCAAAATGCTGTTCTGACCTTTCTGATGATATTGTTAAGAACTAAGATCTGTAGTCTGATATATTAAAGTGGTAATGATGCATTAGGAGTCATAAAACTGTATTAAGTGCATTAAATTTTGAGTAACTCCAGTAAGAGGCGCTGCAAGGGATGGCTAATCGCTTCACATTTACGAGTTGTCTTGGAAGTAAATGACAATATCCAGCTGAATCTGCCCGCTGAAATAGCCTAGAAGGAGATGGCATTGCCTTGCAGTGGAAGGCTGGCAATCCATGCTTGATTAATCTGCTCACACCAAAGTGGCACCGCTCCATGCTTCCGCAAGCTTGTAATAGATGAATGCATTAATGAGCCCCTCGGTAACCGAGACAATGCTCAGGGGTCAGGGGATACGGGGAAGGATAAACATTGCTGACTCAGTTTCTCTTTCTTATGTTACGTATTTTTTCCAAACTGTGCTTAAGTGATTCTGTGTTAAAGTGGGAGTATTAAAGTGCCTTTCAGCATAACAGTAGCAGAGCTATTTGTGTGGGTTTGACTGGCTGGGTTACTTGGCCTTTTTGTTTCCCTGAACTTTCTTTACCTGAAAAATGTTATGATCTTCAGATGTGAGACTGACTCTTGGTTAGTTGTTGCTAGACCATGCTGAGTCTTTGTACATTAGAGAGAGGCTGGGATCAAACCTCCCTCGGGGCCAGCCAAGTGATCCACTGAGCCATCATCATCTTTTGTGTGTATTCAATTAACTGGTTGGTAAAAGTGTGTAGAGGCCTCTGAGGGCTGATGACAATTTGTGGTCCAGGAAGTTTGGAAGTTATTCTACCTTTAAGAGAAACAGTTTCAGGAGGTTACTTAGCTTTTGCAGGCTTGATTATCTTTAATTTTCACGGTCTGAGTAAGTTTAATAAGAAAGGAATTGCAGTTAAATTTAAGCAGACTTTTGCATTCAGGAATTAAATTTCTGTTTTTCTTTCTTGTAGTGGCTTACTGACAATTGTCTTGCTAATGCATTTAAATTCTACTCCTTAAAAATGTATTAGCTGGTTTATTTGTAGGAGGTCATCAGTTTCACAATATTGAGTAAAACTGAAACCAAATCCTCCTGTCTGCAGCTGCAGTGTTAAATAGAGCATCATTGTCATGTGGTGAGCATGGCTGTCAAAACACTTCGGTCAAAGTGGGTAACATGAACAGTTCTTCTACATTAAATATTTATAGAAGAAAATGCAAACTCAGAAGGCTGCCAGCAGACAGACATACTGCTTAAATACATTGTTGTGGTGGTGAGGGCGTGAATCTTTGCGCTACAGCTTCAGGAAGAAGACAGCGACCTGTTTCTCCTTGCTCACGGGCTCTACGGTGTGCTTCTTCTGCATGTGAACATACATGAAAAGGAACTGGAAATTTAAAGCTTCAGAAGGAAAACAATAGCTCTGCACAAGTGCTTTGCCTGCCAGCGTCCCCCAAAACAGTCTGTTCTGCTACAGCAGCCACAGAAGAGCGCAGCACAAGCCTCTCTTGCGTGCCTGGCCTCAAGGGCCAGCACGTCTTTATTTCGGGTCCTCTGGTGCAAACAGGTGGTGAACTACAAGTGGTGAGATGCTGAGGAGAAAACCATGTAATTAAATCTGGCACTGTAGTATAATAAATCTCCGTTGTATTCTTTAGCATTCTAGACGCCTTTCGAGCAATACACAATGGCTGTGATTAATGACTGTTGTATTGTCTTAAATAATAAGCTTGAGCCTTTGGATAGGTGACATAATTTAGCCGTAATGAGCGTCAGTTTCATGTGTTTGATCTCAACGCTTTGAATTTCAGTGTCGTTGTTGCCGTGTCCTTGAGAGATTGTTTTATGCTGAAGAAAACCAGTAAAGGAGGGGGATGGGGAGCAATTTTTATGAGGGTGTGAAGAATCCAACCAAACTGTTGCTCTGAGGACACTGACTTTCTTGTTGCCTCTTGGTTTTAGATATGTGAGATGAAAGCAATTTGAATTGTTCATAAACTGGAGCCACTGCTATTGAGAGAGATCTTTTCTTTGATTAAAGTGTTCCTTGCTGGGAGGTGTCTGCTCAGAGTACAAGTGATGGGTGTTTCCTTTTGTGTGTCAAGATGTGCCAAATAGCCATAGCAGGGAAAAGGCTTTTCGGTCCTTTCCACACCATCGCCTTGTCCGTCGCCACCTCAGCAGGCTTCTCTGTTGTTTTCTCCCTTGACTGAAGGCAGCAGTTCTTTGAAGTGAGCTCCTATTTCTTCACATTGCCTGGATTCAGCTGGCAGACAAGAAAAAACATTGTGTTTTCTTCCCTGCAGTACCTGTGGAGAGCTTTCCCCATCTCTGTGCTGTGTATCTGCACAGCACTTCAGCAGAGCTGGGAAGGGAGGGCTGAGAAACTACAAAGCACATCAGACCTAATTATTCAGCCAGCATAAGGGCCTTTCTTTCTTGCTCGGGATATTCACTTTTGCCTGTGTGGGTAGTTTGACTGACAGAGCATGCTGATCCCAAAGCCATTGCACTGCGCCACATAAATGCTCCAACCCCAAATCCATCCTCTTTTGGGCAGCCTGGCCCAAGGGGGCAGCCCTCATGGCAGGGCTCGTCAGTGGAGGGTCAACGCAGACTCTCCTCTTTGTCATTATTTTTGCGGGGATGGTGGGGAAAGGGATTTAAAATCCCTCACCCTTTCCTATTAAGTCTGACTCATTTTGTCTGGTTTAGCGTTGTGGTAGAAAGAAACATAATGGATTTGTTAGGGTCAGTGCTTCACAATGTGACGGTTGACTTTGATGGGCAATAGGGCCTAGTTTGCCACTCCAGACAAAGGATTTGTAGGTCTTGCAGGCTGCCATCTGTTTCTAAAAGCAAGTTTTTGTGGAGAAGTGGTGCAGCTTGCATGCTGAAAAAGTTGGGGTCTTTTTCTTGAGAACTGCTGTGTCCTTATATTTGAGCTTTTAATTTCAAAACTAAACACAGTTTATTAATAGTAGGGTTCCTTTTGCCCTCTCTCAGGCAAGCTGAACATCCAAATAACATTAGTGATGTGTTGACGTCTTCTAAAATATTGGTATTTTAGAATGCATGCACTGATCTCCAGGGTGGGTTCTATTCTTTTCTTCAGCCCCCACCCAAACTCTGAAATGCAACATCTGGCTGCATTCGGGTTGTTTGTCTTTATTCTGCTACACAAGCATATAAGACACAGATTGGAGAAGAAATAATGTTCAGCTTTCATTTGATTTTTTTTCTCTTGTGCTGAAGTTTTGTCTTGTGCTCTCTTAAAAACAATGGAGAAACAGTTGATCATACTCTGCCTCTATAATCCAGACTAGAAATTCCTGCTTTCCTGCAGTGAGTCTGCTGCAGTGTCTCTTAAATAACGTGGCCAGCTGACCTGTAGGGCTTAGACATGCTGACAAATAAGGTCTATTTATGTTCTGTGTGTTAACCTGACTGTTAATGGATTGTTTCTATGTATAACTACTGGAGGAAGCACAGAGCTGCACAATCCAGGTCTGGAGGGCAGGAAGACATCCTGCTGCAGCACTTAGAAAAAATAATGAGTAAAGCCTCTGCGGTTTTCTTCTTTACAGCTGGAGATGAACAGGACCTCCAGCACTATAAAGAGGTCCTGGATTGCATTCTGGTCCTGCCCCTTTGTTTAGCCCATTACTCTCCTGGTGCACTCCTTCCTAACACTCTTACGGTGCATTTTTCTTTTTTATGGAGGGGAGTGACTGGTGTGGCTACTGTAGCTGTGCAGGTACACAGGTGCATCACTGAAAAGGGGGCTGAAAGTGCCGTGTTGTGACAGGTGAGTTAATATGCTGCTGCTGAATGTCGTGTTAAGACTGTGGTGGCAGCCAAAGGAACTGGCACCTTCCCCTTGTCCCCCAACACAGCAGCCCAAGGCCTGCCTCTGCAGACATCCAGGGCATCTTGTCATTCTCCTGCAAACCAGTGTTTGCCAGCCACTGGCAGAAAGCTGGCAGGCTGCACTGGGACTCGTGCTCTCATTGCAGAAGTGCTGTGTTTCTGTCTGTTCGTGGAATTAACCTGTTCTCCAAACTTGCTCCCAGCCCTGGCAAGCAGCTGATGTGGGAGAGGGGGCTTGCTGGCTGCCCTGCTTTGGCTTTCCTCCCAGCACTGTGCCTGAGCCAGCACTGTACAGGCAGCAGTGAAAAGAGGAAAAATTTTTTTTTTGAGGGAATTAAAGGAGTGAAATGACTGTCTTTGATGTGGTGGCCTGGTTCTGTACCGAGCTTTCTGCCGCAGGAGCTGATCACCTGTCCCTCTGCCAAATTTTCCTCTGGAGGGTGGAAAATGCTACTGATAAAGACCTGAGGCCCAGAAAAGTAGCATTCCTGGTCAATAGGATTAATTTAAATGAGGGGGTACCCAGCTTTTATATGAAGATGAGAGCTGATCCATAGCAGGCAGTCTAAACAGAGGCTGCTTCTGCTGATTCAGGCTCCTAGGTGCTCTACCTGGCCATTTTGTGGAATTTAAATAGTTTGCCAAGGAAAGCCTTGTCAGGTCCAGCCATGTAATCTAGACAGCTTTGGGTATCTGCTGCTGGTGATTTTCTTTGGAGATGTTGACGATGGTTCAACCATCAAGTATTTGTCCCAGGAGTGAGCCCATCCAGCTACCTCTAAACTCCTTTCAAGCAGCAGAAAAACTTCTGTCTCCTTTTAGGTGCAGCAGTGACATGGTATCAAGTCCTAACACCTATATGGGACCCTTGGAAAGATGCTTGAAGAAGCCCATCATTTTCTTGCAAGTTAATTTTAAATTTCCAAAGCTGAGACTTTCTTGACTCTCACTAAAATGCAGAGTGACACAACAAGCTTCACAGAAGTGCAGTCATTTAGCTTAAGAGGATCAGATAAAAATTGAAAGGGTTTTGTTTAAGAAAAATTTGCATCAAGTGCTTCTAGGTAGCTGTGTTATCATTACATCTAAAATGACTATTGAGTTTGAGAAGCCAACATGTTCTTTATGGTCCATTTGTGGACTCCAGGTTTTTGGCGATGTGTGTATGCTGCAGCTTTGGAGCTATCAAATTTATTGAAGTGGTGCGTGTATGACCCTCAGTATCTTTTTTGTGTAGTCTTTGTATTTTCTACACCTTAAAAAAGAGATCAAAAGGGGGCAGTGGGGATAAACTTCTGAAGAATGAGGACAAAAATGATGGAATTGTCATTTGTAGAAACAGCAGCTGATTTAGTCAGTTTAGCCAAAGAATCTTTGGCTCTATCAGAGAAGAACGTTTTCTGCTGTACTTAATTGGATTTGCCAAGCTGGAACAAGCCCTGGCATAGCAGTTTCAACCCCTGCCTTTGCTAGTCAGCAGCATTCAGAGCTGCAGAGAAGTGATGAAAAACGCTGAGCAAATGCTGTGTGAACTGGAAAGTCAGCACTGAAATGCCTTCTTGACCTGGTGGTGATGGTGGATCATTTCCTCCTTCTGAGTCAATTTGGGACGTTTGGCACATGTCCAACACGCAAAAATGAATTTTGTTCCGCAGGGATTCTCTTCCCTGCAGAGGTCTGTGTGTGCACTCAGCGCCGTCTGGGCGGGCGCCTGCAGAAGCTGTGCTCTGGAAAATGCATCTGATCTGATCTGATCAAGCTTCTGCAGAGGAGGAAAACTCAGATTAGTTGGGAGTTGCAAGAGGAAAGCAGGAGTTTTTACATACCATTATGTAGGGGCATTACTTTTGTCTGGAAGTATAAGGGTTATAGTGGAGGAGCCTAAATCCTAAATTTGAGTCCTGATGTGGCATTGACTGTAGGTCCCAAGGAGCTTTATGTTCTGTCATTCCTGCAGTCTACTGGAAAAAATGTGTTATTTGTAGAGGCAATGAAAGCATTGGCTGTGAAAGCTGCAGTCATTTACACATACAGCTGGATTGTTCTGAACCAGTTCAGTGATGAGGAGTCCCAGCCTGCCTAGTGAGACAGCGGGGAGCTAACATCCTACCAAATTAGTTGTTACTTGAATCAGGAAGGAGAGGAGTGGTGTGCAAATGAATGCCTTCCATTTGAGTTCATTTGGATGTGGGAGCTGCTGTTTTTGTTTGATAAACTTGATAAACCTCATCTGCTGTAACAGTGATTTCAATTGGAGGAAGATAAATTGAGGTGGAGAAGGAAATTGGAGGGCATAGGCTCAAGCCCGAGCAGGAAGGTTGTTTTAATAACCTTGTCAAATGCACGTTGCTTTGGTTCAGGGTAAACGCCAATTCTTCAAAGTTCTTAAGGCAAAAAAGGCAGAGACTTCAATTGCTCAGGTGTATTTAAATATAATATTTGAATGTATTTGAGATGCCTCTGAAAAGCAAGCCCAGTTTCAACCAACCAAGCAAGACAGAAGACTGTGTCACTTCCTTGAGAAGACAGGCAGACTCTCTGCTGGGTTTGTGTTCCAAGTCCTGCAAATGAGAGCTTTCTGTTTGTGCTGTCCAAAATGCTGATTAGTAAGATGTCCTGACAAAAAGGAGGAATTTAGCGCAGTAAGAGGAAGAGTGATGTAGGAGGAAGAGTGATGTAGTTTATCTGTGGTCATGGGTGTGCCCTTGTGGGTGTGTGAGATTCCTGCCCTGGATTAAGGGCAATGGTGTGTGCTTCTGTTGGGCCCAGAGGAAATGACTTTCAAGTGCATTGAATAGTGTTGGGTGTGTGTGTGTGAGTGAAGAATAGAAGGCAATGAACAGAAGCCTTTTTCTAACTTAAGTTTCACTTGTACTTGATGCACTGCACTAAAATAGCCCAGATATAAAGCTTGAGGTTCAAATGCACACTAAAGCTGGAATGCAGACTACTGTTTGGAAAAGCTAAATTGCAGAAATTTGTAGAGAACGAGAAGTCTGTAGCCTGAGAAATAAGCAAAACCAGTAAGAGACCTGGTAGCTTTTTTAGGTTATGAGGCAAGAAAGATTATCAAAGAGAACTAATGAGTTAGGGATGCTGAAGGTCAAAGCAAAGATGCACAATGCCTGGGATGCTGAGGGTGGTGGTGCCTGTTCTTTCTCCAGATCAGTGGGGAACTGTTTGTGTGTGTGTTTACAGATGCATGTGCAGATCAAGTTACTCTTTCCCGTCACAGAAGAACCCCAGCTAACCTGGTTTGTTAGAAAAGGGAGTTTCTGCTGGCTCACAGCTCTCTGATGAGACCCTTTTCCACTCACTAGATGGCAATTCACTGGATTTTTCTGACTGTCCTAAATGAGAGACAATGGCCAACAAGGACAGCTTCAAGAAGAATCCTGGAAACTTGATGGCTTCTTGTGTGCATTTTTTCTGCACCAGATCAGAGAACTGTAGTAATCTTTTGTATAAGGTGTCCAGTCAGTGATCTGACTGAAGGAGCCTGCTTCATTTGGTGCCAGAGCTCTTGCAAAACCAATTCTAATGCTTGTTGAAGAGTCTCATTATTCCACCGGTCCTATTGTTCCATCAGGAGTGATCTTTTAAATCTCTCCAAACTTTTCACTTATGCTAACAGGAGAAATTTTGACATCTCGTTCCTGCACTCTGTCCCTCAGTTCACTAACAGAAAGTTGTGGAAATGTGAAACAAGAAATCAATCTTTGTCTGTGTGTGTGTGTCTGTGTATGTTCATGATAAGTCAAGATAATGTTCTTAACTTTAAGGCTCTGAATATAAAATCCATATTTCAAAATCTATGAGGTAAGAAGTAAAAAGATGTAAATGGGAAGTGCTTTCAATAAATGTTTCTAAGAGGATTTGTTGAGGTAGATGACATATAGGGATTACCTCATATATATACATATGTATATTTGTACTACAAGATGAACTAATGTTAAACCTCTGACAGACAAAATCACAGTATTTCTTAAATGAGTACAGCATTTACATTTTTCTTGTGATATGGCTCTGATGTGGAGTCATTTGCCCAAGCTTATCCAGAAAGCTGTGGAAGCATGAGCTCAGTTACATCCAAGTTCAGTAAAATGTTCAGTGAAATTAGAAGCAACTCATGGCTAACAGCAGTCTTTTTTGCTTTCCCTCTGAAGCTTCCAAGCAGGTAGCGTGTTGTCAGCCAAGGGGGTGATTTTCAGGGCTGCATCAGCTTTGCCCCTGCATTGCAGATACCACATAGTTCTGCAAGGTGATGGGTGGCTTCTGAAACAGGCTGCACAAGCTGTCCTGCGGTTGGGGCAGTGAGTTAGGACCGAGCTGGCCATTTCGGGGCAGTCGTGATGGTTACTGCAGCACTGCCAAAGCACTGGCTGCTGGAACAGGAGAGTTGCAACTGTTCATGACAAATTCTAGGGAGATGTGTGACTTGATTGTGACTGTCCTGTCTGGTGACACTCAACTGCACAGAGAGACATAGCCAAACTACCACACTGAAAATCTCATGGGGAGCATGGAACAGATTTTGACAATTTTCAAAATCTTTGTCTGTTCACTGGTGTCTGAAATTTTCCTTCAAAAACAATTTTCAAAAGAAATTTTCTTATCCTCCCATCTTTGGCTCTTGTATTGGAGTATTAACAAAAAAGAGGGGTTTATCAGGGTCTCTAGGCCTGTTTTGCAAGGAGAAGTATGGTGGAAGAGGCTTCCAAGGACTTGCTCTGACAGTAGATACCCTTCGGAAGAGACCTCTGCTGTGTGAACTTCATCTTCACAATACTTAACCAAGAAAAGCCTTACCACTCTCTTTGCCTTCTCTCTTACCTTTCTACATGTCCAAAGAAAAGTAATTTCCTTTTTGAAACACAGCAATTTAATGCAAGACAACTAATCGTACTTGTAGCCATATGTTGTTACTGGGTTAAATTCTGTTGGAAGGCTGAATTAAAAACTAAGATGTCTCACTCAGGCAATCCCACATGTTTATTAAGTAGCTTGAGCTACAGATACTGTTCTGTGCTGCATATCAGTGTCTGTGTAGATTGCCAAAGAGTCAGCCTAATGCCAGAGATGATTCAGAGTACTTTCTATTAGCCCTTAATGGTGGTTAACTCTTATGTGGGAATTCCTGTCCTGGTCAGGTGTAATGTCCATCCTGTCTAATAGCTGGTATATGCTGTTGCTGTGGAGTATGATTCATGGACAGTGTTATGAAATAACTCTCCTGCAGGGAGCACATCTTCATGGTTACCCTTTGGAAAGGTTGATTTACATACTGAAATAGTAGGGAGCTTGTGTGTGTGCACGTGCATCCTTCTGCTGAGCTCAATGTGCTGTGACAGGCAGACATGGGCAGCAGCGTTTCATCCTCTACTGGTATCAAAGCAAGTTTTTGTTTTGCAGTCTTCTGTGCATTCAGAGTTCTTCTCTTCATGATCATCCCCAGCATGTGAAATAATTCAGGTGATAGATATATAACTTCATTCAGTTTGTTTGATGGATGGGATTTATCCCCATTACTGTATTACCTCTCTATTGCAACTTGTAACCTTATTTTGGAAAGTGGTTTAGTCGGTTTGGAGGGGGAGGGAAACAACATAGCTTGTGATGATATTTTTAGAAGTGAGAGAGAGGAGAATGTAGTTATTTGCTTCCTTGAAGCTGCCAGATTGACTTTCTGAAGACTCCCAAAGCAGGCAGATTTGGCATTTTTGAAGAATATGCTTACTGCTCTTTTACACAGTATTAGGAAGCTGTTCCAGCTCAGGAAGATGCTGGACCTCTCCAGCAGTCTTAACAAACTGCAGCAACAGTGTGTGCATTGCCCTGAAAGGGAGTTGGTGTACCCTGCCCTCTTGGAAATCTGGTATTGTCAGCCAGACAATACCAGATTGGTACAGCAGCCTCTCAGTGCATGATTACTCATGCTTAACAAGCCATGCTCCTTCAAACAGAGGCAAGAATATGAAGAAATAAAATATTGAGCTGACTGAAGTTCAGCGCAATCATTGCGTTAATCAAAACTGCCCTCCTCCACGAAACCGGCTGAAACAAAGTAATTGACTCATCAGTATGGATTTCATTCATTTCCAAATGATTCCATCAATACTTTGATCTTTGATGTATTCATTTTATCCAGTTCATTTGTTACGCAGCTTTTCTCACCAGACAGTCTCAGTCCTTTACAGGAAACAACTTGGTATGGCAAAACCTAGTTTTTATCAGTGGTTTTTTGCAGGTCTGCTGATGACATATACATGTGGTTGTTTATAAACTTCCAGTTTGGGCTTGTCTATAAAAAACTCCTCATAGGGTCTCCAGAATCCTTTTAGGAAGAGCAAAAAGAGCCTCTGGATCCCATTTTAATTTGCAGTTTTGTGTTGCGGTTGGCTGAGGGTTCACCAGATCTTCACCTCCAAGCACCTGGGAAGAGTGGC
The DNA here is from genome assembly GCA_013400235.1 of Oriolus oriolus. Taxonomy (NCBI): domain Eukaryota; kingdom Metazoa; phylum Chordata; class Aves; order Passeriformes; family Corvidae; genus Oriolus; species Oriolus oriolus. The sequence goes on from VXBT01000496.1 coordinate 154,197, forward strand.
ACAGGCTGACAGAGGTTTGGCAGGGCTCCCCTCCAGAGTCCTGTTCCCAGGCTGTGTGCTCTTCCCTGCCTTCCTTTCTCCTTTCTAGGCAGTATTCCTGAGCCACTCCTCAAGAGGAGTAGTGATACTAAAACACTGCCTCCTCATCAGAATTGGTGCGCAGTATCTGTGGGATCGAGGAAGCGGAAAGTCCTCTTGCTAAAACTCTATTCACAGAGGGGATATCAAGTACTTTGGCTATTTAAGGAAAATTTAAGGTCCCGATGTCTGTGATGGTTGCTTACTGTAAGTCTCTTGTGCAAGAAAAGAAGGTGGGTGGGAAGTCTCTTTGGAAGTTGTGTGAGCATATGGCATGGCTGGGACTGGATGCTGTATGTGATTTCTGAGCAGCAGCTCCTGGCCCAGTCGTCACTGAGAGAAGATTAAATATCCTTATGGAGTAAAACATAAGTTGATGTATCTTTTCAATGTCATCCTGTAGTTCATGTCCAAGGCTTCAGTTTACAAGGACAAACCTTTTGGTTGTGTTGCAAGGCTGGTGGTGGCTCTTAGGGGCTGTGTGAAGGAGTGCATTCTCCTAGGGCAGGAGCCAGGTCACTGCTTTGCTGTATCTTGGAGAACTGCAGTATCTGGCTGAATAAAAGGCTTTTGCAGATTGTGGAAAGTATTTGGTAGGACATGGCACAAGGTAATGCAGCACATTGTGAAATATTAATGTAGAACTTAAAATCTTGCTTTAAAAACTTGTTAAACTTTAATTACAACAAACATGGCTGAGCCACCGCATTAAAATGTTAGAACTTGATGTTCAATGTGTGAGTTCAAGCTGGCAAAGATCATCCTGAAATATGCATGTGAACAGGATTTCCCCTGCCCTTCCTCCTCAGAATAGTAGGGAGGAAACATCAGAAAGTAAAGTGTGACATCAGCAGTGCCAGTTACAGCAACATGCATGGTTTTAAGTCATTAGGTTCATATCTATAAAAGAGCTTGCCCCCAGGAAGTAAAAAGCAATTGTTCACCACCTTCTCCTTAATGGGGCTCATAAATCCCTGTGACCCAAGGAAAGCTGCAGAGCTCAAGAGGAACCTTAATTCTGTAATGCAGTTACAGATTCAACATGAGATTGAAGGCCCTGTGCACACTCCCAGGATTTGTCTCCGTGTTTTACCCAGCTGAGGATTGGGCCAGGTATTTTACCTGACAGTGTTGAGCTCATCCCAGTGAGATGAGTGGTGTCACCAGGGAGCTGTGGAGGTACAGTCACTTTACAGGTCTCGTCTGTGGCCATTTTACAAGCTTTGTGGCTTAGCCAGGCACGATGTTTTTCCTTTACAGAAGTGTTGTCAATGGCATGGCATCATTTGAAGTGCTCCTTAATCCTTAATGAAGGACTGTGAGTAGTGATTGTCTTGGCAATGCTTTGGAGCACCCGGTTTGCAGCTGGGTGATCCATACAGAGTGCTCAAGCACTGTTCATACATCTCTAAGAGGGCCTTTTGTTCTTGGTTGCGGCAGTTATTCAATAACGAATAAATTTTTAAAAAAGAAAATGTCCCTAGCTTGTCACAGGGATGGCTGTTCTAAAGCAGTGAGGAGCCTCAGGCTCTTCACGTGCAGGTTTCTCTCACTGTAGTAGTTGCCTTGGTATAAATTTTAATAGCAGTTATGTCCCATAGCAGCATATTACTGGACTGCCCTGCAGTTGTGTGTGTGCAGGGGCGAGTGGGAGGGAGGGGAGAAACGAGCCGGATCTTTCTAAGAGGGAGTTGCTGGTAAACAGTTGGAAAACCCCACAATTACTCCTTCGTGAGCCAGCTTTTGGTAAGGTAGCTATGGGAACCTTCTTTCAAAAAAAGGTAATTAAGTATTTTTCATCATCTCATGTTTCAGGTTGGTTTTCACTTATTTCATTCTTACCTTCCTTTCTTCTGTGTCCTAGCAGTTTTCTTTCACAGGTTTGAGGCCTCAAGTTCTAGAGAGCACGTCTGTCTTTTGTTTTCATTTTTTGAATCAGCGCACATTGAAGTCCTTTTTCCTTTAAATAAAATATCCATGCTTGAGAAATTTAAAACTTTTTTTGCCTGTGAAACCAGAGACAGTTTCCCTGCTGTTTAAAGCTGCTGTTGCTTGCTTCCTTTTCTTCCTATCCTCCTCATCCTCCAGGTGTCTTTTTAACAGAAGAGGCTGAAAACACCTCCGAGCCATCACAGCCACATCCACAACCCACTGGAGCTTGTGGAGACTTTTATATTCTAATTAACGTGCAGATGTTTAACATGAAAATGTTATCTGTGGATCTGAACATAGCATAATTTGCCATCTGTAGATGAAGCAGGGACAGGGCTTTGCAATAATAATGAGACTTGTTATACAGAAGAAATGTGAAAACATGGAACAGGGATGTCCAAGATCTTTTTGTGGCACTTGTAACAAAGTGAATTGACTGAGCTTTACAGGTGTTTAGAACAAGGACAGAGGAAGTAGAAAACTTTGATTTCTCTCTTAAAAAAAGGCCGAAATTAACAACAAGCACAGCTTGTGCTGCCTTTTTATAGCCAATACAAACCTTCTTGGTAGAACACCTGTAGTCTCCTGACAACAGCCCAGCCAGTAAAGGCTGCTGGCGCTGGGTTGGATGTGAAGAGCTGCCAGTGACGTGAGCCTATGTTTTATTCAGTTTCTCTAATTAGTTACAAAAATCACAGTTCTGAAGCTCTGATTAGAGATGGCTGATATTATACAAGAGAATATAAGAGTACTGGGGTTTTCCATGTTATTTACCACATCAACTGTACTTTTGCAGGGATCCATGGGGTTCCAAACACTCCTGAAAATCTTATTGCTGCAGGCAAAGCAGAGGGTGGCCTGTGGGAGCGAAGTCTCAGCGTTAGTTAAAAGTGAATGTGTGCAAGACAGACTGAAGAGTGTGTTTGAGCAGCAGCAATAGACAGAAAATTGTAAATGGGCCAGTGAAATGGTAATGAGTAAAGTTTATAAGGAAAAGAATCTGGATGTGTCTGATCCTTGCTAAATACTTGACAAGAGATGCTAAGACAGCCTTGAGAACAGAATATCCATCGCTTCCTGCCTCTTCTCCAGCCAGAGCCTGTGGGGCAGGAGTAGGGATAAAAAATTAAGCAGAAGATTGCAGCCACTTTAAGGACAGCAAATCCTGATGCCTAAAATGAAGCTTCAGTAACCATCTACATACATTTTATATTCTGCTTCATCTCTCATGTGGCCTCACAGAGATCCCGTAATTTTTGTAATTGCTTGAAAAATGTCGATACTCTTTCTGAATTGAGGCAGCAAATTAAATAGATAAGTACCAGAAGATTAGTTACTTTTTCTTTAGATCATGGACATAATAATCATTTAAAAGTTACTGTATTCACTAATCTACAAAAAATGGACATGATGCTTTCCCATAATGTACAGGCCTGTCCCTTGTAGTGAATACAACATGAACATGTTCCCATCTGGTTTTTTGTTCAGTTGTTTATTGTAATGCAGTGTTTTAAACAGCTGTTGCTGAATAATTGAATGTGTCTCCAACTCTGTTTCCAGATGAGTCTTACTGCTAAAGAGTGAAAAGTAACAGATGCTTTAGGGTAGTGGCTATCTAAAGTTCTTTAGAAGAAAAGGTGTAAGTGCATAGGTACCAGGCGCCTAGGTAGACCTTTTTGATTAATAATTTATTAATATTACCTGTGTTCCCTTTAACATCCCTATGTCCTTGGGCTGTGCATTTGGTTGGCTTGGTTCCTGTGGCTTTCTTTTAATATAGCTGGCTTGTGTTTTTTTCCCAAAGGCAAGATGATGTGCCAGAACTGTGTCTTTTTTTTTTATTTTAAAAGATTAAGTAAAATTTAGAATATTAAATTCACATGTTTGGGTGAATGTTGCAGTGAAGTTGTCGTGTTACTGAGGGCTATCATTGTTCATCCAGTTGTCTTGCTATAGCCTGTTACACAAAAAAACAGCTACAGGAAACACACGGTGTCAGTTTTAGTGTGTTAAACAATTCGGGATTTGTATTCTTAACCTGTTCATTGAGCCTGATTTTTAGTAACCTCCATCAGTAGGGTTGGTTTGTTCTATTTATTGGTGGGGCACTGCATCTGTTTACAACACAGATGTCTGTCTCCTGCAATGGAAATTGAGCTTTTTTTAGAGCCGTTTGAATGTTTTTAATATTCAAGCCCACTGCAGTCTCATAACTTAACCTACCAGCTGAAGTGAAGGCTTTCAAATGAGACTCTTCACTGCTGTTCCTATGGTTACACTGGAACAGAAACCTGCTAAATAGGAGCCAGAAGGGCGGAGAAAATCTTCTAGTAGCAGTTGCTATCATTATTGCAAGTTTATAATTTCCAACTTACTTCATTTTCTGTGCAGCATTTTCTTCTTAAGTGGCAGTGTATCTTTCTGAGGATTAGTGGCTGGTAGTGTTGGAAAACAGCAGCTGGAAAATGATGGAGACACACTCCCTGGAAACAGGTTTTTGTTCTGCTTGCAAGGGGGTTTATATTTTCCCCCCTCTATCAGTTAACTTAAATTGCAAAGCACTCTTTGTGTGCAGTTCTAAGAGGACAGTTCCTGTGTTATCGGTGGGTGACTTGCATGGGAACTGTGAGCCAGCATCAATGTGCACTTTCCTATCAGATGCTGGGAGTAATAAGTGGTGTGTTAACTGCTGTTGTGTGGAAATAATACATATTTAAAGCAAACAACCATCAGTTCCTTGAGTGCTGGAACAAACGGAGCCCAGGTCTCCTGTGGATTTGCCTTGTGCATGATTGATTTTTGCCGTCTGAGAATGAGCACGAGCATTTCCTCGCAGCTGGGGCATTTTGTGGGGTTTCCCTTGTGTCGCGTCTCCTGGGGGAAGGCACACTCAGCACTGCTGGTGGGAGCTATGGTGTCCTCCTCTCTCTCTCATTCCCACCCTATACCCACCTTTGGGCTGCAGCAGAGTGGTCTCCCCAGTTTCACTTTCTGTTCAAGAGCTTTGCCCTTGTGAAAACATCCCCGAGCCCTGTGGCATGAGCGCAGGCCAAGTCAGCTTTTGTGTTGCAAAAATCCCAGGGTAATTAGACAGTTGAGGACACATTAAAACAGAACAATGTTTATTCCAGCTTCTCTCTGGATGTTTGAGTTTGCCTTGCTTTTTACATTATTGTAAGGGGTGGATAGAAGATCACTGCAAAGAAAGAGCAAAAAAATCTGATTATAATCACATAACGCAAGCTTTCCTGCTCTCTTCTAATTCTGTTTGTGACTCAGGTCATGTGTGAGTAAAGAAATTTGGAGATTGTTTAGGAGGGACTGAGGAGAAAGCAGCAGGACTACAAATCAGGAATTGGGGCTCTGCTTCCTGTTCTGAATAATTTCAAGCTATATCCCATCATATGATGCCTACTGAGGCAATCCATGCTTTTGTATCAGTGGTAATATGTCAGGAACACCTGGGGCCATGGGGTTGGGAATAGCAACAAGCTGTTGGTGTGTTGGGAGGGAATGCAGCAAAGCAACAGACTGCAGCAATATACACCTGTGTGGCAGTCAGGCTTTGTGAGACATTAATTGCTTTTGGTTGTGGACTCTGCTCTCTGAGTCAGCCGCTTGGCTCTGGCCTGTGTCATTACCTGGCACCAGGGTTGGGGTTCTCTCAGCCCCTGCCCTGTTGCTGCCAGAGAGCCAGCCTGGCTGCGTCCTGCCATGCACAGCCTGGGGACAGCCACCTCAGGGCTGTGCTGGTTTCTCCAGAATATCCAGAGGATAGAGGGTTTCATATAGTGAGGGTGCTCTGGTGCCGTCATTTCTGGGATAGCTGTCCTGAAGAAAGACAGTATCTAATGTCCAGCACTTGGCCTGAAACCTTTTCTAATGGGAAGCAGCTTGAGGTCAATATAAAAGATACTTTGTTTTAAATTTATTTTATTAAATGAATCACAAGATTGAAATGCAGACAATACAGTTGCAAAGCTGAGAAAAACAGGTGAACAGGGATGAAAGGAAAATTGGAGCTGTGCTCTCTTGGACACCTTCTGCTTAGCCAAACAGCTGACTGTACCTCCCTGCACTGGAGATCCTTGTGTCCCTCTAACCCATCTCCCCTAAAACCAGCCAGCTTTATGCTGCTCTGGTACCTGGCTAAGCCTTATGTCCTAAAGGGCTGATGGCAAATCACTGGAGTTTTCCATATGAAATCTTTTAAACCTGTATGAGGTGTAACAGTGATGAACTCACCTTGCCTGCTATGAGGTTTCACTCAAGACCTGCAATTACTTTAATCAGCCACCTGAGGTGATGGTCCATTTAAAGGTAACTTGTGCAACTTGGTCACGGGGGAATGGCGTAGCAAAGGGATTACCACAAACTCACTCGAGTGCCTGTTCTCTGAGGGATGATGAAAGCACTGCTTGTCCTGTGCTGGATCTGAGACTTCTGCTAAGCTTCATCTGTAATAATGTTTTAGCAGAAGTGACTTCCCCAGCACCGGTGCAGTAAATAACTCTGCCATGGTAAATTTACTGAACTGTTTATTGACGGTTGCTGACTGCTGAGAGACCTTTCTGCCTTGTCTGCTACTTTCAGGGAAGTGAAACTACTGTTCCAGAAACTGGTGATTTATTGGTGCTCATCTTCAGATGCTTGAAATCTTCTTCAGTCTTTGATATGGTTATATTTGTGTAGACACAGCAAGTCTTGGAGGTAAAATGGGGAACTTCAGAAAGACTGTTAACTGCATGAATAAATTCTGAATTTAAAATTAGTAACGCTTCTGTCTTGTCAATATATAGACATATAAAAGTTCACTTTGTACCTCCACTCCCCTTCTGTGTCCATTTTTGTCTTTTAAGAAGGTTTCCTTTTTTTTCTTTTCAGCATCATCAAGAAGACTGGCTTTTGCTTTTCCCTCTGTGTAAAAGCTGTCTGTTAATAAGCTGATAAGGAAAAAAGGTGTTTAGGTTGTAACCTGAGGCTGCTTTCTGCCTGACCAGGTCCTTCTGCACAGTTCCCCAAATGGCTTTAAGTACAAAGTTCCTTTGGTCTACACCACTTTTTTTGTTATTTTGTTTTGGTTTTTTTGATAAAAGATGGCATATTGCTTTTTTGGAGTGTTGTAGGTGACATGTGAAGTAAACCTACAATGAGAATATCTTTCTGTAGATGCCTTTGGTTGCTGGGATCTCCTTTGGAGACACCAAAGTGGACACACCACTTGAGAGATACCACACAGAGCCTGCTGTTATATGAGGGCTGGTTAGGAGTATTCCAGTGCACGTGAAGCTGGGCAGGGAGCAGACCCAAAATGTATTCATGGACTGACTGAAAATACAGCTGGGTAATGGCTGGGATTCTTCTTGCATGTCTTCTTTCAACGTACTAATGGTGCATTTCTTCTGTTGTGCAGCACGCCAGTTTTGGTTGATATCACCTTTTTTTGGGAAGTGGGAGAGGGAAATTTAGACACAGTCTCTCCTCACTCCAGCAAGCAAAAAATTGAACACATTTTTCATGCCTGAAGGCAAATGTTCTACCTCTTTATGCTGTGTTAGAGCAGCCCCTTGCTATTCCCTTAGAAAGAAGTTTGTCATGGTTTAGCCTCAGCCAGCAACTCAGCCCCACGCAGCTGCTCGCTCACTTTCCCCTGGTGGGATGGGGGAGAAAATTGGAAGAGTAGAAATGAGAAAATATGGGTTGAGATAGACAGTTTAATGGGTAAACTAAAAATGGCCCATGCAAGCAAAGCCAAAAAAAAGGGAATTCATTCACTGCTTCCCATGGGCAGGCAGGTGTTCAGCCGTCCCCAGGACAGCAGGGCTCCAGCACGTGTAACGGTGACTTGGGAAGACAAATCCAAGCCATAGCTCACTACTGTGAAGAAAATTAACTCTACCCCAGCCAAAACCAGCACAAAGCTGTAGCTGCATTTTGTGAGGATGCTTGTATAACACTTGAAGCTTTTCTGGTTTCTGGATCAGGCCATGCAGGGACTGGAAACCAGGGAAGGTGGTGCCTCAGCTGTGGCTGACATGGGCAGGAGCCTTGTTTCTGGTGGCTGAGGGAGGAAATACGATAGGAAGGAGCATTCTGCAGAGCTGAGGTGCCCAGGCCAAAGGAGGAGTTACTTAACAAATCTGTAAACCCCCAAGCAGTGAGCAGCCAGCCCTGCAAGCGCCAAAAGCCAGGCTTTTCTTAAATACAGAAGGAAAATCCTATGGTGCTGTGTCCAGTTTCGGATATGGGTTTAAAGACTTTTCAAAGACCAGAAAGCTCAGCAGTGTTACTTTTCCATTAAATCCATTTTGTAAAAGCCTGAGTAATACCAGCCATGCTGACAATAAGTTTGTGCAAGCAGTTCACATGCAGCTTTTGCCTCTGTGCATGTGCTGCCTCTGGGAAGATGTTGGATTCTGTAAGTCCACTCAAGAGATCTGTGTGTAGTTCTTCAAATAGAGGTGATGCTCCAGATTAAATCAAGACATCACTCCTGAGGAGGAGACCTTCCTAACAGGATACCCCTCTGCATTTTAGAAACAAGGGCAGTGTGGGGACAGGGAGATTATGAAGGCTGGAGGCTTTTCTCCTAGGGCTTGAGGAAAAAGAGATGGGGAAAATATGCTCCAAGAAGGTATGCACTGACTGTCTCTCTGGCTCTGAAAAAAATCTGGGGGCATTCTGCTTGTAATCTTCCCCACAAAATACTTTCTTTTTAAAACTCCAGCTCTTCCCTGGGTTGGGGGTTTGCTTAACACAAAGCGTACATTTCCCCTGTGGCTTCCTTGAGCCCAAGTGATGGGGCCTGACCAAGTTCCATCTCACACCTTCAGAGCCAGGTTGGCATAGCTGGCTTTTAGGATTTGTTCTGTCCTTCTGTCTCATGCTGGGCTAATTTAGCCTCATCTTGGTAAACAAGAAAAGGGTCCTTATTCAACAGATTTGAGCTGGAGTGACTGCAGCTGTCGTCTGGTCTGTGCGCAAACCAATTTTGTTCATTCCCTCGCCTGGCAGGAAGCCTGAACCAGAATTGTGTCGGGACTAATCAGCATTAAACCAATGTCAGAGGGGCTGCAGCAGGCTGCTCTGTGGCCAGGCAAGAGCAACAGGCCTGTTTGGGAGGGATTAGCCTAAGTCCTGTTCAGGATGCAGCTGTGCTAGGAAAGGCACTGAAGCTGTGCAGAGTATTTTTTTTGGGCCTTGTTTTGAAAACAGCCAACTGCCAAAAAAAGTGGCTTCACAGTGAGAAATCAGCATGATTGACTGTATGTGACCATAGGTAAAAAAGCCAGGAGAAGGCGCAGTGTCCACGGAGCTGTAATATCCAGGAGATACAAATGATGCCTTTGAGCGTGCTGGGCTTTCCTCTCCTGGAGAGGCAAGGCGGCGGACAATGAAGTGAGTTCGGTGTGTGGTCTCCAGCCAAGAGATGATGTTAGTGATGCTGCTGCTATTTGTACGTTAAACCATCATAGATGTGTTAGTACTAAACAACATGACTAGAACGTGGAAATATTTTGAAGAGAAGATCAGAGACTTGGCAAGGGCTGATTCATAGCTCAAGTACCTCACAGATTCTGTTTTCCTGCCTGGCATTTACCTTGCAGGTTCACAAGTGCCTCCTGGTTTGCACTGCAAGCATTAAATCAGAGAGAACCTGCCTTACACTGTTTGCTCCAAAGATGCTGAAATATTGATGTCTTACTTTGCTCTCCCCTCCTTACAGCTATTGAATTCTTTGTAATTTTTCATCTCAAAAATTATTTTTGTCTTGCTCCTGAGCACCATGATTTGCCTCTGAAATCAGCCCTGCTTTGAACAGGGGCATGGACCAGATAACCTCCAGAGGTCCTTTCTGATCTGGTTATTCTGATCCACTCAATCCTGATCCCCCTGCTTTTACAGGTACATATTTTGGATGATTCTACACCTGAAATTCTTCAGCTTCCTCTGTAACTCTGTCAGGGATCTGTCTGTTTGTGTATGTGCTCAGCATTAGTCATCCCTTCTCTGACTGCAGCTATGAGAGTTCACTGGGAACAACCTGGAGTGGGCTGGTGTGTTATCCATAGCAGGCAGAGCATGCTCTGAATGCCTTCTAGGCCTCTTAAACCTCTGCTAAATATGAGTCTGCCTGAATTTACATGTCAGAACTGTTTTCTTGTACAAAGCTAAGCCCAAATGAACTTTTGAACCATATCCCTGCCACATGGTAAGCATGTTTTTGTTGTTTCAGAAGCTCATTTAGGGGAAGCAAGCAGACCTTCTGGTCTGAAGTGCCCCAATTAATTATAAGCTACGCAGCATAAGAAATCCTCCTTCTTAGGGAAACATCTTTAGCAGCAAACCTGTCTGAGATGAGTGAACTGAGGCACAGGAACAGAACAGCTCTCCGAATGCTTTCATCACTAGAAAACTCCTTTAGGTCCCAGTGAAGAAAATGGGACCAAAGGCCCAGCCTTGCCTTGTTCTTACTGATATGTGATATGGTCTCTTCCAGCAGTGTCTGATGGCCTGGAACATTTAGTAGGTGTGAGATCATTCATTAGGCAGAAGAGTGTTAGCTACCAGCAGTGCCTTCTGGAGCACCATTTTCCTAGAGGGTCGTGAAATGGTTTGGAGCATACTCTTAAGCAGGAGTAAAAGGTTAAAAAAACCCAGCTAAACAAAAAGAGCACTAATTTTCTGAAAACCTGCCATCCAGCTGAGTACTAACAGAACTATATGGGCTTTGAAAAGAGCCTCTAGTGCACATACTCAGATAGTCACTGAAATAGCTGGAAAATATGTATGAGCCTCTCCAACTCTGGTAGTGATTTTTTTTAAAAACAATTATTTTTTTGCCAGTCTTGGCTGGGAACATCCTGGCTTGCATGAGAGCTGTGCCCATGCTGCAGGTGGGCAGAGCAGATGGGGAGGGCTGGGCTGTTCAACTGAGGTGGGGCCAATAACAGAAACTAGATTTGCCGTAACCCAAAGCCCCTTTTATCTTCTGTCCTTCAAGACTGGTATTTTTTCCTAAACGAGTTACCACTTTGAGATTCAGAGTCTCTCTGTTAGTCTCTGGATATTCAAAAATTGCTTTCCCCAATGCAGTTATTATGCTTGGATTCTGGGGGGATCTATTTTTCATGCTTAATTATAGGCAGTGTGCTCTGCTGATGGCCAGTGGCTTCAGGCTGTTATCCTGAAATTGCCACCTCTTGCCATTTCTAATGCAAGTGGTGTTTTTTTTAATTCAAGGCATTTGACAAGTTTGGACCCCCTCCCTGTGGGAGCGCAGATGGCAGCTAAAGGGATGCTGGAACAATTTCACTCCTACCTTGGTGACGACAAACCGGGTTTCAGGAGAGAGTGGCAAGATTCTGCAAATCTGTTTGAACAGATCCTGTGTCCCTGACAAACATGGAGGGGATTTGATGCTCCCTGTGGTGGCCAGTGCTGGGGTCTGAGGTCCTGCTTGCTTACCTACATTCTCCTGATTGATCATTATGTCCAGGGCTTCCCGCCTGTCCAGATTTCACTTTCTTGCTTTCTGCCTCTTCTGCCTCTGCACTGTGAGAAGTACAGAGCTGTTCTTCTTGTCAGGGAATTAATTATTCGTCTTCAAGTAGAAGGGCTCTTCAGGAAAATTCATAGGATGATAGAACGGTTTGGAAGGGACCTTAAAGATCGTCTAATTCCAACCCCCCCTGCCATGGGCAGGGACACCTTTCACTAGACCAGGCTGCTCAGAGCTCCATCCAACCTGGCCTTGAACACTTCCAAAGATGGGGCATCCACAGCTTCTCTGGGCAACCAGTGCCTCAACGCCCTCACATTAAATTTGAGCTGGTGCAGCTCCTTTCTCCATCTTAAAGACCACATGTGGTTTCAAGGTTTGTATGTGCCCAGCTTGCACAGACCAGGGATTTGAAGAAAGGGACAGGTTGGACTTGAAATGTCCGCAGGTGCAGCAATTTCCAAGTTCATCATCTCACTTTGGAGTTTTGTTTTCTGTTGAAGACCTTTGCAAAGCTTTGCGTTATTTTTTGTGTTTGGAATACATTGTACTGTAGTTTCCTTACTGAACTACGATCTTTCTTAAAAGAGCATGATTTCCAAAATAGTAAGTTAAAGAAAGGTTAGTGAAAGGGAAAAACTGATCTTGGGTCAGAGCAGAAGTCAGTGCTTTGGCTTCTACCGGTTAACACAAGGTTGCAATTAAATGCCTTTTCAAAGCAGAAAATAAAAACTTAGGAAACATCAGTTATTTTAGACAATATTGGTTTCATGGCTTCTTTGACATGCGCTGACAATTCAGGGAGATGCAGCAATGTTATTGTTTGTCTAAGAAAGTGCAAACCTTTGTGAGAGGGTCCACCTGGATTACTATTGCGTGGTCATGTGAGTCTGTGTGTTATCATTTGGGTAGGGCAATTGCACTTTGATCTAACCTGGAGAAGGAGCTGTACCTATGTGGGGCTCAGGTTTTGCTGCCATTAACTCACCTGCTCAGGACCTACCCCTGCAGGCTGCAGAAAAATCCATCAACTCTTTAGGCATTGAGAAAGCAGTGGAGAGGTGGGAAGGTGATATGAGTTAGTGCCTTTAGTGCAGGATTGCTACATCTTTCACCTTCATTGTAAAATCAAAGTGTTCCTGACCTGAATGAAACAGGGCTCACTGCTTAACCTGCAGCCTAAAGCAGCTTTGCTGGGAAGCACCAATGTGAGAAAGGAAGCAGGAAAGGTGAGGAAGATTCCTGGATAAACACACCAAATAGTTTAGAGCTCTGGGATGGGTGGCAGAAAGATGTTTCTTTAAGGAGGCAGTAATTTGGGAAGGGTTTAACCAGAAGCAGCACCAGAACAGACAGTTCCTCAGACTGTTTAAAAATGGATGCTCTGATGCTACAAAATAAAAGATTCAGGCTGAAGTTTCATATTTCTGCATTAAAAGAAGTCACATTCAGGCTGTCATATCAGTATAAACAGAGAATAAACCTTGCTGAATTCAAAGCCTGGGGTGAAGTCCTACTTTAGCAAGCAGCCTTTTAAAGAGGCAAAAGAAGTGTGTTTTGGAAGCTTTGTTGTTTTGGCTCTTAAATAAGTTTAGCTAGAAGTTTGAATGTTTTGAAATTCTTTCATGACCCTTGAATTTGCAGCTGTAGGATGTATGTGAGTGCTCAGGTTCATTTAATTTCATACATACATTGTGGTTTTCATTTCAAAGGGGAATTCTGTTCCCCACATGCGCCGCCTGTTCTTGAGACGACTTGGAGACCAGCCCCATTGAGCTGATTGCCTGTATACATGTGAAGCCATTGAAATATTCATTATAGTCTGTAGTAATCTAATATTAGTGAATCATCTTACAGTCTGTAACAAGAAAGTATTTCTTCATCCTGATAGTAAAACTACAGACTGTATTTTAGCAAATATCCAGTAATACTTGTGCTCAGGTATCCTCTGCTTAGCTTGTTCCTAACAGCTGTGTAACTGCTGAGATCTGCATCGTTTGTTGTCACAAATATTTTTTAGTTTGAGTCTTTCCTCTTGTGCGGGTTCCCATTTAAATATATATAAAAAAAAAAAAGAAATTGCTTCGTTGATGTAAATATTTAATACAATGCACACAGACCTGTTAACCTCTGCATTGAGGAGGCATCCATCAGGGATGCTCCTGGCGTATTTGCAGGTTGCAGAATAAATCACCACAACCTGTCAAACCCTGAAGAGGTATGCAAATGCCTGCGTCTCTTTAATCTGACATGTGTGTATCCTGCCTGATTTGAGATGGGAATTCTAATCCCACAGGAGCAATGCAGGAGCTCCTGATGCTACCGCATTGCTGTGTGGAATTACGAGCCAGCTGGTGTCCAGGTTTGAGGACTGTCTCTATTGTTGCTGGGGCCATTTTGTGGAAGAGCCCCAGGTGCAGGGGGCAGCTTTTATCCTGGAGCAGAGTGTTCCTGCCAGGTCCCTCTCTTTGGGAGAGAGGGAGCGTGCACAAGCGTGAGGTTGTGAATACGCTGCACGTGTGCTCTTTCTTACACAGAAAAATGATCTTGAGTCCATGGACGTATGTTTTATAGGGAAAGTTGTGTGGGGACTATTGGAACCCATCCTTAAGCATCCAAAACTACTCTCTTCTACCTTGATTTGAAGGAATAACAACTTTTTCAATGCAAAATGCTTTTGGTTTTTTTTGCTACAGGATGTTCAGGTTTAGCTGCCCCACATTGTCACACCAAGACAGCACAATTTTCATGTGTTGTGTTGCTACACCCGTGCATTGTGTTAATTCTCTCTCCTTTTGCATTTATTAGACCTTCCAGACCTTTGTACACTCACAGAAACCATAAGCTCTAAAGTGTGTTCAGCTATGGTCCGTGCCTAATCCAGCCTTGCTCTGCTCAGTATGAAATGCTTCATCTCTAATGTGTAGTGTTGTGACAGCCACCGAGGCTCCAAAACAGCATTGTATGATTTGCCTCATTAGGTTGAAGCATTTTATTTAACTCCATAAAATTCCACTTTATGCCAAAGGAAGGTGTAAAATACTGCGACATATGTCATGTAGAAATAGCAGGAGTTGCGTGCAGTGGCCAGGGGGGCTCTGGTGTCTGTTTGAGGTGGCTCTGAAAGCCTTGGTTTTCAGGTAGATCTGTAATTGGTGACAGCTCATGCTTATATAAAAATTAGAGCAGCAATTACATGCCTTCTAGCTATGTATTTTTAGCATGCCGATCAACCTGGGATCCAGGCACCAAAAGATTAGTGGATTAGTAGTAAAGACAAAACATTTGCTTAAATGCCAAGTAATTCTAGATTTATTTAGATCTCTGTTCCCTGCTGCTTTCATCTCTACTAACAGGGCACTGAATAATAGGTAAGACATGCACTTTGGTTGAAAGTAGACTTCAATTTCTTACTCTCCTTTCTGTGCATCTCTCCTTTTTCAGAGTCCCACTGGCTCTCTTCAACCTGGTTTCAGGCCAGGAATTGCTCCCTGTTCCCTTTTGTGCCTCTCCTGGGTCTTTTTACCTTTAGGGTCCAAAAACATTCCTGAAACATATGCCATTCTTAAATGGATATCTCCTGATAGAGGGATTTTTATGGGAGTGGCAGTGGAAATGTGAGGGGAGAAAGGGTGAGAGACTTGTTTTCATTGCTGTGCTTTGGCAAAGGGGAGGCTTGTAAGATACAGAGCCCTTGGCACTTTTCTGTGTTCTTTAAGAGATCTTGTTGATGGCAGTGGAAGGTGTATCCTGGGGTTTAAAGCTGGGTGTTGGGAGAGCAAGCAACCCCAAAATGCACCTGAGAGGAAATCTGGTAGAAGCCTTGAAGCAGTGTTTTTGAGGCACAAGGGTCAGGACTGCACTTGCAGAATTGCCTTCATTTCCAGATGTCTGTGGGGATGAGTGGGACAAGGGAAGAAAGGATCTGAGGCGCAGGGGCATTTGTGAGCTGTACCCGGAGACAATTACTTTTCTGGCCTTTTCAAGTGAGATCCTTCTTTCACAGATGCTTTGGAGCCTACTACTCCCCAAGTCATTAAGGGAACCCAAAGGATTTAGTTTCTGGCAGCCTTTGTAGGGATCTGAACTAAATCTAGAGGCATGATAGAAATGATGCTGTGCTTTGAGTTTTCCACCTGGAATCTAGTTTGGATCCAGAAATTAATGTTTGTCTATGCCTTTGGATTTGAATCCTGAAAATTTACAGTGACCTGGTTATTGGGTCCTGGAGTCAACTTTCTGTACTTTCATTAAACTTGGGAACTGGCCGCAAAATAGGCAGGAGTGATAAAGCATAAAACTGGGGGTTTATGCTTTGTCTGAAACAGAGCTCTGCTGCAATGAAAAAAACCTAAAGCTGTATCTAACTAATCTAACTAGTAATGATTTACTTGAGGTTTACACAAGCATAAAAAATATTCTACGTGTGGCTTACATGCACAATTACTGTGCACTGATGGCTTCTTAATGATCCCTTTTGTAAACTCATTGGCATTCTTCAGATTGTAAATGAATCTGGTGTTGTGTAACACCTGTAGGTTCTCACAGAGATGTTCAGATGTTCATGGTGTAGTTACAACAACTGAACTTTATTTCAAGTGGTATTTTTTTCTTTTAACAATGTTCTAATGCTTCTAGTTGACAAAACTCTTTTTTTTTCTCCCCAAAGCTAATAATAACTGCATCATCCAGCGTGGTGTATAAATGCCTCATTCCTTTGGTGACAGCTTTGCCCACTGTCAAAGCATTTGCAGCAATATGCTGATCTCCAGTTACTGTGATACAGCTGGGTTGAAGCAGCTGAGAGCAATCTCCAAATTGAAATGGTTTTCAGGTAGCTCTTAAGTGGAAGTATCAGCTTTAAAGGATGAAATGGCTGTGTGATGCAGTGTCTCTGCATCTCCATTCCTGCTTGCCACCCTTCTCCATCGGAAAGCTCTGGTAATTTCAAGCCTTACCTGAGGGTTCTTGTGACTTTTCAGTGTGCAGAAGGTTTTTTGTCTTTTCTCCTTCTAAAAGGATTCATTTGTTGAAAACTGATGGAAGACTGGCTCTTGGAGGCTTTCATAAGGACAATTCCTTATTGGCAGCAACTTAAACAGCAGTTTCTCAAAACTCCCTAAGCAAAGTTTGTGCTGCACAAGAGAGTGCTTCTACTTTATGCCAATGAAAGAGCTTTGCTGACTGCAAGAAGCAAAATTCTTTCTTTGCCTGACCCTTTTCTCATCAAGACCACATATTAACTTAAGTTTTGTGAAAGCTTAGCAGCTGCAGCTTTGACAGGTAGCAGTCATCTTCCTGTAACTCTGTACTTGTAAAGAGTGTGCAAAAGAAGTAACTCACTGCAGTGGGGAGCCTCTTCTGGGCCTACCCTTTCCAAATCCTCCTTTTGCCCCACTAAGAAAACCAGCTGTCTAAACCTGACAGGTGTGGGCCAGCTCTTCAAAGGACTGCAAAGAGGCTGTCCGTGGTCAGGGTGTTTTAAGTACCCATCCTGAGTGCCAGTGTTGGGTTATGGACTGTGCTCGTGGAGGAAGAAGAATCTTCGTCAGAAAGTGGGGATAACTTCCTTCTGCTGCCAACAGCATGTGGGCAGCGCTGAGTGAAACCCAACCATGAGTCCCTTGCATCCTCTGTGTGGCTCAGCACATCAAGGGATAGCTCTTGGCAGCATCAGCAAGGATGGGCTTCCTTTAAACTGGAGAAATCCAGTGTAACGTTGCTGAGTCCAGGGAACTGAGGTGTTGGGCTACACTGTGTGCTGGAAGAGAGATTAGGCCTTGTCGGCTGCAGAAAGAGCCTCGTTCTCAGACCCGGAGGTGACCCTGGGATTACAGCCAGGTCACCGGGGATGGGCTGAGAGAGCATTGTGGGTTTCTGGACAGTGTCAGCCCTATGAGATGTGATAACTGCAGTTTCTGACCTTGTAAGGTATTGTTTACCTTTTACCATAATAGGCAATGTCTGGGAAATATTCCAGGTGACTGAGGGACACTGAGGTGAACATCTTTCCTGTTTATATGAGGTGATTTCCTGTAGGTTATGGTATTTAAGGGAATTTCGGATGCGCAATAAAGTCTTTGCACCTTTTCCACCATGTTGCGGAGTCCATGCCCATGCGTGAATACTGCACTGAGGCTTCAAGCTTGCGTCAGGTGGGTAAAAAGAAAGCTAAATCCCTGGGTTTAGCTGGATATTCAAGCTGCAGTGTGGACATCTTCATGCTCTGTTGATGTCAAAGTTGTTTAGTGCTGAAAATGGTCCAGGCCGAATTAAACTTTCTTTTTTCGTACTGATTTGCAAGCTGAGCTTCATTAGCATGGCAAGAGGTGTTGTGTTGGTGAATTCATTTGCACTCTGCTGCTATATAAACTCAGCTTTGGTGCAAGTGCTTCTGACTTCAAGTACCAAAACACCTGAAACTTGCCATCTGATGAGCGGAGACTGATATTGGTGCATGATAGAATGTGCATTGCAGAGTGGTTTAAAAAAAATCTATCTGAATACAGCCCAGTTTAAGAGGTAACTGAGTGGACTGGAAATTTAAAAATAAAGCTGGCTGTTCCTGTCTTTAAAAAGCCCCAAAGCAAAATTTACTGCAAAACTCCCCTTTCTTTCCTGAATTCTTGCACACCAACTGAAACAGTTCTAGTACAGGGATTTTTAGGATGACAGGTTCTACTTGTTTGTGGGTTTTGGTGGGTTTTTTTCTTCCCTTTTCTCCAGAAATACCAACTGTAACAAAGCAGATCTTGGGACAAGTACTCTTGTACTACCTCTGTCACAGTGGAGGAGAGGACAAAACCTGTTTTAAGATTCATTTGAATTGGAAATTATATTTGTGAGACTATTTCCAAAACCAATCTGAGAATGCAGCATCGTATTCTAACACAGAAATTAGATGCATTTGAACTTGAACCTGTCCCTGTAAATAGGTAGAAAGCACAAGCATGGAAGATGTGCTGTGCAAAAGGTGTGACTGGGCACCTCGTCCTGCGTTCTGTCTGTGGAGGGAGGTGAGCACACGAAACAAGGAGTGGGAAACTGACATTGCAGTGAGTAGGAAGCTGTTCAAACTTCATAGGGAATGTGATGACATCTAAAATACCTTCATTTTCTTTGCAGTTAAGCCCAAGGCTGCAGTAGTCAGGTGCCTGTTGGTCCAAAGCCAGGGATCCCCTTGCTGGACAGGCTTTAGAATCCTGCTATGTTTAAGGACCTGAGCCCGTGTCTTGCTCTGCTTGAACATTTGTCACTCTGCCTTCATTAAAGTTCTTCTGGGAGCTGAGGGCTGGGTTTCAAACTCTTCAGTTTCATATGGTTGTGTACCTTGCTCATGTCCTGTGTAACTGAACAAAAACTTAGCAGGCAGTTTAAGAATAATGATGTATGAAACTTCAGTTTAAATGAACTTTTAATTGTTGCTCGGACTGTTTTCTCTATTAGTAAAATTTCTCATTCATTCCATATCAAGTATTCAAAAAATACAGCAGATTTGAATATAAACATGCAATAGAAAAGAAAATATGCCACTTGTATGTAAACAGGATAGGCCAAGGATCTCTGGGGCATGTTTTCCATAGATTGGGAGCCCACACTTGTAAAAGCAGCATGAATACTATGAGTGAATTCCATACCTTGATTTGTAGAGAAAATAAAATCCTGAAGCCTAAATAACTTCCTGTAAGTATACGTCCAGTTTTGTATTTGCTCCACTGTTGGCTGCTCATGCCTTCGGCCTTTGGAGACAGACTCCAAGCACTGGAGCTCCATGCCTGGAACACCATGCATTGGGTACCTGTTTATTAAACTCCACCTGCCCCACTGCAAAAAATCACCCAAAGTGATATAATTTAATTCTTCGGATTTGACAAGATTATAATGCAATTTTTATGTAAAAGGGATGGTGTAACTCATACTTACTTGCTAGTGTAGTGACATGTCTGTGATCTCTTGGCAGCTGAGACTTGGGGCTATTTTAAGACTGACAGTGTTGATGCTGTATAGTGTTACTCAGTAGGCAGATAGTTCAGGTTTTTAATCAAGGACAGAAGGAAGAGATGATGGTAAACTAAATTTCTCATTTTAAGAGCCTTTTCTTCTTTATTTAGACATGCAATGACTCTTTTATGTGAACAAATCTCCTTTTTAATAGAATTTTTTAAATACTGCACCTTTTCCAAGTGTAATTTATTTGGGGCAACAATAGTATTTCATTACATTGTGTTTGTGTAAAGAATTAGGCTGTACAACACAGGGGACTGTACATAGCTCTGTGTTTGTGTCATTGTTGTCAATTTGACTTCCTGTGGAGGAGTTTTTACATAACTTCTGCGACTGTTTAGCCCTGTGATTGATGATAATAAGCGGTCAAAGTACTGAAATGGGCAGCAAACCAGAACCTGTCCCAGTGCATCTGGTTATACATTACTTCACGAGTTGCTCCTTTTCGCTCTTCCTGTTGCAGAGGTGGTGGCTGCCTCTGTGGAAGCTCAGCGCCGAATTCCCTTTGAATTAAAATCTTTAGGGGAGAGCTGAAAGGACAGCCTGGCAGAGAGACTTGTAAAGATAATGTGGGTATGGGCTGTTAGCAAGAGGCGTCTCTAGTTTTGACAATTGTTTTGTTTCCTTTAGCTTAATACTTACGCAACTTTTTAGCTCAAACAGCTCAAAATTAGAATGAAGTAACGTAAGGCACATGGGATAGAAAAACATCATCCTGCAGCTTTGAATGTGGGCTATCTTCAGGTGCCTCCTAAAGAAAAGAGAAAATTATTCTAAAATACAACTTCACATCTAAAAATCTCTGTTTAAGGAACTCCTGAGCCCTCTGCTGAGGGTTGCCTTCCCAGAAAATCTGGCCTTGGCAGAACTCTCTGGGTCCTCTAAATTGATGTCCGGATTAACAGCTCAAGTAGGAGGCTGTAGCAGAGCTACTCTGAATTTACACCTAGAGAGTGAATCACCAGAGGTCACTGGTATTGCAGCTTTAACATAGGTGCCAGCTCTATAAAAAGAGATTTAACTTGAGGAGGATTGTGTAATATCTTCGTGTAGTGTGTGAGTGTGACTTTTTTTGACTAAGAAATGCCAAGGCATCTGTGGAAACATTTTTGTTTGTCTGCAGGAGATGAGCAAACCAGTTGGAAGAAGCCTAGTTAGACATGCTAGCAGGAAGCTCTTCCTTTAGAAGTGGTGGGTCTTGCTGGAAGACATTAAAATTGTTCGTCCAAGTTCTAAACATAGCTTATTTATTCAAATTTTATTCTAAAAACACCCAGTTCGGAGACAGAAATGATGAATAGAGCTATTAGGTAACTTCAGTAAGTCCTGAAAATGGCATGCAGTACAGGACTGGAGGTGTAACAGCATAGCTAACAGTATTATACTAAATAAAACTTGGGTTTAGTTCAACACTAGCTGAGGGACTGATGTGTTTTTTTCCCCTGAGTTTCTCAGGCTCTGGAGGGGCTCAACATGTGAACAAAGATGTCTTTCATAATAGGGAAGCTGTAAAGCAGCGTGTTGTTTGAAGTACTGAGAATTTAATCTTGTTACTAATTTTGACAAGTATTTCTACCATGTCTGTCATTGCATTCAACACCTCTATATAATCCAGTCCTGGAAGGTTTTATTTATCGTGTGGATTTACCCTTTGCCAGTAGTGGGGGGAAGAGAGATTGCGAGGGGGAGTATTTAACGTCTGCTTCATATTTTTTCCCTTCCCCAGTACATTGTTTATCTTTTCAGTTTGTTCATACTTGCTTTTTTTATTTCTGTTTGTCCTGTTGTGTAGTCTTGTACCAATGGCTACAAGCAGATCTCCATGGCAAGAGCTCAGACACTGCAGACAAAACCTCAGGTAAAGAGGGCTTAAGGATAAAACAATGATAAGGACCTCTCTATTTCTTTGTTTTCAGTCTCCTAACTCCTCTTGAATCAAATTAAAGATCACAGATCAAAATCAAAACCAAAACTCTTGGACTTTTTCATTCTTTTACCTAATTTAAATCAATATTTGGTAAATTTTGTTCTATTTCTTGAAGCTCTCTTGGCAGATGTGGTTCTTCAGCAAAATCCCAGTAGTGGTGTCAGTGTATTGGTGGAGAGGAGACTGCTAGATCTCTGTGCTTAATAGACTGAACAATATCTTGCCTGAGGCCATATTAGAGGATACTTATCCAGAAATCTAACAAGGCTTAGTTACGTGGATTTGTGAATAAAGGGGCCTGAAAGGTTCAGCTCCACCAGTTTCTGATACAGAGACACAAAGTTTCCTGACACCTCAAGGAAGCACGTTTTGCAGTCTAGAGTTAAATAGCAGTAATGAGGTTCACACAGACACATACCCTGCAAAAAATTCCAAATAATTTAGCTGTATTGATAGGATACATATACCCCTATGGCTTCCTGCTTAGATATGATCCATTAATTCCTTTACATATTGACATACAAAAGGCAGGTTAGACACTGCCCTCCTCTGCACCCCCCAAATCCACTACCAACTTACAGACAACTCAGATTTTAAAACTTTGGCATGAAAACTGTGTTGTCTGCTTTGTTCCAGTCCTCCCTTTCATATCATCTCCATCCTCTGCTGTGAGATTATGAGAATACGTGGTCAGAAATAAGGCCTCTGAGTTACTGTCCTTGAACTCGGATCAGCCTCCCACTGCCACCTTGGCATCCTGGGGAGGCACGGAAGGAAAGCAGCAGAGCACAGTTTCTGCACTACTTAAACTAACCAGTTCCTGAGCCTGACAATTAACAACTTTCTTGCTCGCCAGCCAAGTGCTGTTATTCCTGTGCCCACATTGTTTTCTCACTCACACATTGTGTATTATTTGCTTCGCGTGCAGGGTCATCCTGTTATTTAATAAGCTTAACAAAATTCCATCTGCAGGGAGAGAACATAGCTGGGTATTCTGAGCACTTTTAATTAGAGGTAGCTATCACAGAGGTGGTCACCATGAGCACTGTGCATAGTTGTGCTCCCAGTACGTTCCTCTAAAGGAATAAAAGATATTTTTGTTTCTGTAGTCACAAGCATTCCTGTCCACGTTCCAGAGCTTGGAAGGAGCGACAGATAGCTCACATTCCCTGGACCGGAGGGTGTGGGTGGAGGATGCCTCTGCCTATTTGGTACACGGCTTTGTATGCCTCTGTCACTGTGACAATTAATTTAAATAGATCTGCTTAAAATTTAAGATCACTAATTTTTACTTAGGATCACTCTTAGGAAAGTCATCATGGTTAACAACTTCACTGCTGTAGCTGCATTTCCCTAGTGATTGTATCCTTCATCCAAAACACGGATCAAACTTACTTTCTAATTTCGAGCAATCTTTTTGTTTTGAAATGAAATCAGCACAGTTTTTTCTTGATCTGGCATCCATTGCTGCACCATTTGCTTTTAATTTGAAACTAGATGTCCCTTTAAAAGCCACCTTCTTAAAGGGAAGGCACAAGTTGTTTAAGAGTGCCATTAACAGGATGTAGTATCCAAACAAAATGGAAGTTGAATCTGACATGTTTTACACAATTTTTAAAAGTACTTTATTTTTTTTTTTAATATCCTGAAAGCAAAAGGATTCAATTCAAACCCAATTTTTAAATTCACCTCTGAGAGGCAGCTGACTCTGTAAGTTGTGCTGTTTGCATGGGCAGCACGAATCAAATACCATGTTCCTGTCCATATTCATAGTACTGTTATCTGGCCATTAGTATTTTAGCAAATGGATTCAATTCACATTTGATACTTGGTTTACTTTTAATGTGCCTTGCTAATCCTGTTTGGAAAGTTAGCAAAGAAGCACTTAAAAGCACGTAGGAGAATAATGAAAATTCACTGTTCGTCTAGAATAACAGATAAGTAAATTCTCTCTGCCACATGTGACTCAGCAGTTCAGAACTACCGAGGCTGATACTATCAGGTACCCTTCAGTCCGGATCCCTTCCCTCATGTTTGCCAAGAAGATTCTACTCCCTGTGGTTCTCTTCCAGCTGCTTGTCAGTGTGGAGCTGGCTGTCGTGGTCCATGCCTCTCAGCCAGTTTTGGTGAGAGTTGGGGGTGTTTCCTGCTGGTTTGGGCAAATGATGACATTTCACCCTCACACACAGGCTGCTGCTGTCATATCCTTGTGCTGTTTCTTTCCTAAATTACGTATCTCCTCTAAAAGCTTGCCCTGCTTGTCTTTCCGTGAGGCAGCTTTGTATGGAGGGTGCAATGTCACATCCTTTCAAGCTAATGAGAGGTTGATTTACTCCAGTGTGGTGTCTTGGCTCTTTTCTTTTCCTTCATGATCACTGATTGAGAGAATTGTATTTTCTCTGTGTGTGTTTTACCTTAAGTTTATATTTTTCTTAAACCACTGGGGTAGTAAAATGTAAACACTGCAGAGACTCTAGAAAGGTAAGTTGTTTGTGCCATTTACTTTTCTGGATAAAATGAATCCATGTTGTCAGCCTACGGGGGCATTGTAACTGCTGGTTTTGGGCAGCTGGATTTCTTAAAGCAATGCTTATACTTGATAACTGAAACTTCTAAAATTTTTTTGTCATGAGAAAAGAAACCTTTAAAGAAATTTAAACTTCAGCAATCGCTTACTGTTAGTGGTGGAGGACTTCATGAAGTCATCCATATATTCTCTTCTAACTTTTAGCAGAAGCAACCAAATAGATTTAGCATCAAATACCTGCCTTTCTGCTAAGTCACAGTTGTAAGGTAAACTCTGTCAGATGTGAGAACGATTGAAGATCTAGTTGGGAAATAACCTCATGCATATTTGATTATGCAAGCATGTTAATTACTGTTTGATTCTAAGAGCTGAAAATGTTGCTGAGTATGTCTGAGTACATACCTGGAGAGAGAATTTTTGCTGGCTTTACTTGTTGGGATCTTTATTTTGTGAAATTTTAGGAATTGTTGGATGATGACGTATCTTTAAATTGCTCTGCAAGGAACTTTTGGATCAAAATAAGAGGTTATTCTACTGCCATGTTCTGAAATAGAGAAATAGTCTCTGGTTTTGTGTAATTGTCTGAGCTTCTAATTGGGCATGAGGAGGATCTTTATAGATCTTGTGCTCTGGACTGCCATAGCAGCTCGTGGCAAGTCTGGTCCAACCTGGCAGAAGTGATGAACTAACGAGCTAAACCCTGATGTATCTTTTAGTATGATCCAGATCAGCTGATAACTTCAGTTTTCTTTATTTCTGTGATGCATACACTTTTGCTGGATTTCTGGTTTGCTGTAAGCAATTCCAGAAGCAGGCTGGCTTCCCCTTCCAGAGCTCCTCTTGTAGAATCATAGAATCATTACTTTGGAAAAGACCTTTAGGATCACTGAGTCCAACCATTACCCAGCACTCCAAATTCACAATGGAACCGTGTCCTAAGTGCCACATCTACGTGTTTTTTAAGTATTTCCATGGTGACTCAACCACTTCCCTGGGCAGCCTGGTCCAATGCTTGATAACCCTTTCTGTGAAGAAATTTTTCCGAATATTCAGTATAAACCTCCCCTGGTGTAACGTGGGGCCATTTCCTCTGGTCCTGTCACTTGTGCCCTGGAAGAAGAGACCAACCCCTACCTTGTTACAGTCTCCTTTCAGGGAGTTGGAGACAGCAAGAAGGTCTCCCCAGTGCCCCCAGCCAGTTCTCATCCTACCTTTTCCTTCCCCAGGAAACACGACTGTAGTGTTCAGTGCTAAAAGAAAAATAATCATACAATCATTAAGGTTGGAAAAGACCTTTAAAATCGTTGAATCAAACCATTAACCTGGCACTGCCTTTTTCCTACTAAACTATATCCCCAAGTGCCACATCCACAGGTTTTTTGAACACTTCCAGGATGGTAATTCCACCACTATGATGCTGCAGTGTGTCTGCTGTTTTTGCATGCTGTAGACAGTCCAGTGAGGGGAATTCCATTAACAGTATCACTGTGAAAAAATTTGTATGCTGATAACTGGATGCATTTCTGCTTGATGTCTAATTTCAGTCTTCCTCTTTGCACTTGCTGGATTCTTTGTGTGGCAGAAGTCTGTCCTTGAAATTGATGTAGAAAAAAAAAAGTTTAATTTTCACACAGGACTTGTAATATAAAAAAAGATCATCTGTAATGAATCCTTGAATAATTTATAATAGCCAAGAGGTGCTCATATTTTTTATTGACCTTAAAGACAACTTGTAACAAACTTGAGGGAAAATGCTCTTTCAGTGACTAAGTAAAGCCATCTCTAGATAATCAGTCTATAGGGAAAGGTCAAGAATCCAGTTGATTGCAAAGTCTTTTTCTGTAAAATTTCAGCAGTGATTTTTCTCTTGGCAATATATTTCCATTCTCTAAATACTAAACTGGAAGCTATGTTGCAACTGCAGGAAGATTTTTGTGGAAAGGAGGGTAAGGTTGGACTGAATGGGAATCTTTTCTGTTTCCTCTTTTAAGAGTAGTACCTCTGTTGAGAGTTAAAATATCCATCAGATTTCACAAAAAAAAAAAAAAAAAAAACTCAAGCCAGCTCTCTCTGAAGCCTCACTGCTGTTTCGAGTCATTATTTCTTCATTTGTTGCAGGAGAGAATTTCGACCAGAGTCCCATAAGAAGGACCTTCAAGTCCAAAGTTTTGGCCCATTATCCTCAGAACATCGAGTGGAACCCCTTTGACCAGGATGCCGTCAACATGGTAGGTAGAGAAAAAACTCTCTTCTCGAATTGTTACCGACAGCGTCAGCTCTCGAGACGTTCCTGGGTTGTTTACAACCAGCCCTTGTGATGCTCTTGTGATCTTGTGATTGTGGTGCTTCTGCTGGGACTAAGAGCACTCACTGGGCATGCTGCAGGAAAAGCTGTAGAGGAAGAGGTATTGTGAAAACACAATATACGTTCAGGCACAGCAAAACTGAAGTGCTGCATTTCCCTCGTTAGTTCTAAGTCTGCTGCGTGATGAAACAAGTCTAACCACCATCCCAGGGACTGGGTGAGAAGGGGTGTGGTCACCTGGGATACCTATCCACAGGTAGGAAGGAGGCAAACCACGGAATTTTTAAGATACTGATATCCATGTGAAGTTTTTGAATACAAAGCACCTTGATTGTGCAGACAGCAAGGAAAGAGGAGTCTTTTTGCAGAAGCTGGAGCTTACCTAAACCACAGCTTTTGCTGGGTTGTCACTTTTAATGGTACCCCTGCACCAATACATCTCCTGTACGTGTCTTTCCTCTCAGTTATATTTGATGTGAGCATCTGTGTGGCTGAATCCCATGGACTGGGAAGGGAGGAGAAAACAGTGCTTGGAGTGGGGGCAGTGACAACTGAAAGACTGGTGATCCCCTGGGAATTTTTCTCAAGAGCTGGTAATTAAAGGGTGAATCCAAAATCACCAAAGCACTTGTAAAGAACATAACCTGACAAAGACAACAGATTACTGGTATTTGAGCTTCCCAGCACAGAAAATGCCATTTGTTTTCTTAATTTCAATGTAACCAACTGTTGTAACAATAACATTACACAATATTACTGCTTCTAGCTGTTGTCAGAAATGTGTGTTGGGTCTAACTCAATATTGGAAAATTAGGGAGCCCCTTCCCCCAGTCTAGTTTAGATGTGCTGTGCATTTGAGGAAGGTAGGACAGCACAGACCTCATTGTATGGTGCAGGTATGAAGTCAGGAGAATCTCATGGCCCTCACCCGGCAGAAAGAGAGGTGGGGAATACATAAAACTCACATTTAGTTGGCTTTTGCAAATGCAGAAATTCATTTGGAACTTCCCTGCGGTCATGAAGATGTAGAAATCTGGAGTTTGTCTCAGTTTCCACTGAATTTTATTTTTAGCATTCTGCCAAATCTTTAACTCAAAATCACGGGAGCAGTGACAGGGAGAGCTGACACTGTGGCACTGCACTTGCATGGAAAGGCAGAGATGAGCCCGGTCACTCCCTCTGCCTGCTGACAGCTGGAGATTTCTGTCTTCTGCTTCCAAATGTGCACTGCTGGAGCTGGGGTGGTATTTGGGCAGGTCTCCACATCACTTTGCTAAAACAGAAGGCACGAAGGACTCGGAGCCATGCTTTGTCAGCAGTTAAGATGATGATAGCTCAACTGCCAAGGCTATTTATGCCTTTTAGTTCTGCCTTTGAATTGGGGGTGTTCCAGGACGAAGTGATGAGGGGTGTGCAGCAGGAATAAAGCAGCTGGAATTGCTGCGTTATTTGTCTCTCGCGTTACAGTTGAGAATGTCTAATATTCATGAAGTGTGATCGTAGTATCAGACAAAAATAGAATGCTAAAACCAGCAAGAGACCTATTAAAATAATTGAACTGAGCTGCATTCAACTAAAATCAAATATCTGAAGAACACATCTTTCATTTGCAATGTGTCTTGGAGAAAAAAAACAACGTTTACTAACAGCAGCAGTATTTAATGATCTTTTAAATTATCTTTTGGAAAACTTCTTTATTGTTTTGATCTGAAACATCGTTTAAAGTAATATCCACCTCCACAGAATCCCTTGAGGCAATTATCGGCCTTTGTGATCTTTCCTTGCCACATTAGTTCTGCCTATGTGTTTGCTTTATGTGAGCTTCCAGAAGCAATTTTCCTCAGAGAAGAAAATGCATAAATCGTTGAAGGTTAACTTGTGAGAACTCCGGCTTTGCTGGATGCCTAAGGAATTTCAATTGCCTTCTGGAACCATCCTGTTGCTTTAAAAATAGCCCCCTGAAGTCCCAAGCAATCAAGCTGCCAAAGAGTCATGTTTTCTCTCTGTTTCAAAGTGTGTCAAAGTCCCGAGTTCTCTTTAATAGGGAATTGTGTCTTTCCCCCCCACTGTTTTTTGTGATTATCCCTGCCTAACCTCACATACTATCTTCTGTGGCCATTCTGCAAGTAAGTGTTGTACCAAACTAAGGTTCTCAGTAGAGAGAAACAGAAATTTTTAGAAAATGAGCCTCCTATTTTAGCCCTCTGATTCATCAAGGTGTATAAATCTTTGCCTGTATTTCTGAAGCTCAAGGAAGCATTATCTGTTTAACATCTCATGTACTGAAATAAAAGAATTAAAGGTTCCCTGGTGGAATCTGAAGGAGCAGGCTTTAACACAAACAAAAGCATCTTCCTCTGCACCCCCTCACCCACAGTGCAGTGTGGGTATGGAGCTTGCCGCCACGGCATGTTGTGAGCATGAGAAATATGTAGAGGCTTAAAAAGTGAAATGAAGGATCTAATGGAGAAGAGGTGAACCAGTGCTAGTGAGCAGTGGTCCAGGGCAACCTTTGGTTCAGAAATACCTGCAAATGGTGATGGCTGGGAGAAGAAGGAGGGAGGGATTACGGGGGGTGTGTGTGTCCTGCCTCTGTGCTTGGGGAAGGGATGTCTCCTACTCATGACTTCCAGAGACAGGTTATGGATTAGTTGATACCTTTTTATCTATCCTGGTGCAGCTTCCTTTTGTTTTTACAAGCCATCTTGGTTATAAGCCTTATTGCAAATACAGTGTAATTCCATGGTTTTCTGCTGATGGATGTTTAAATATAAATAGTGAAGTGCTCTGGAAACCAAAATCTATAATCTTGGATAGTTTTCAGTGTTCATACAAAGATACAATGCAGGTGGCTGACTCTGTTCTCAGCAATACTGAGCCAGATTCACACCAGCAGGCTAAGATTTCACCCCCCTTAGCACATCCCAAGTCGCTCTCCAACACTCTCCTGTGGCATGTGTGACACAGATGCGATGGGAAGTGATTGATGTCCGAGGCCCTAAGATGAAAGTTTTCATGCATTAACCGCAAATTCAAAGCTTTCTCTACTGCTGGAAAATGAGTACAGGCTCTTCCTTTTGATCTTAGCTTCTTGAGTGACTCCTGGTCATTCCTACTGCCTTGGTTTTTCCCATCTTTTTTTTGTCTGCTTCTTCCCATGTCCTCTTATAGGTCTTACAACAGCAGGAGTCTCTGGGCCAAGGTTTGCAGCCAGGGTTTTAAAAGGTCAATATTCTGCGTGTGTCAAGTTGTGGCTGAAACTTAATAGATGGGCATCCCTTTGTGTGTGTTTACCCAGTATATAATGGACGAGGGAATAATAATTAAGGCTTGGAGGAAATTTATTTAAACAGCCTTCTGAAACTGTCTCAGCTGATCTGAATTTCCCTAATGCCTGTCTGTGCCTGATTGTAATAGTATATCTAATTTGCTTGTCCAGGTATTTTTCTGTAAAGTGGAGAAAGTATAATCACTGATAGCATTGAGATTTAAGCCTATGATTTCAGCCTGGTTGGCTTTGATAAGGCTTATAGCCACCATTGAAAGCCCACATTCTAGAAATAAATTTTTATTAAGCAAGCCTGCCAAAAAATGAGGTTGAGAGAGATACTTATTGTGCAGAATAAATTTAAATAAAGTGTGAAACAAGGATTTTTTACTACTACTTTATTGGAGAAGCCTTAACCATGGCACTGCTGTTAATGCCTCAATAAAAACTATAAAGCTTTTGAATAAAAATGTGTTCAGAAATGGTTCAAGCTGCAATTTCATGGTTTATGTCAGCAAAGCCCATCAATTGAATTAAATTCTTCTGCCAACTCCAGGCTACTTATTTCCCTATATATTGCCTTTTTGAGCAATACATAAGAGCTGCCCTAGATAATTTAGGGGCCTGATAGCCTGTTGTGAAGTGAGTCTGGACCACTTGCCGAATTCCCAGCTTTATCAGGCTGTTGAATGGTCTCTGCAAGGTGTACTGCTGAAGTTCAGGGTAGGATGTGCCTGAAAATAGATAATTATTTCTCCTGACCTTTTCCAGCATCAGAAGAATTTACTCCTGGTCAAGATGAGACATTAGGGGACGCACTCACCTATGTGTAGGTTCACATCCCGTTGTAAAGTTGGCTTCTACTGTTGCCTTTTATGAAAAGGAACACTTTGAAGGTTCTCCTCCTCTTCTTTCATTTTATTTCGTCAGATGGTACAAATAAAGCTATAGTTCTTCATTTATAAACCTACTTACTTAGCTAGAACATGAGGAGTTTCCTGCTGCTGCACATTCAAACAAGTTTTGCTGGATGTTTGTTATTTTGTATTAGATGGCTGATAGCATTCCCAAAGAATGTCTGGAAAAATGCCTTGATTTATCACTAGGGCCATGCTTCAGAGAAACACCCAGTGTAGTAGAGTCACTGCAAGGGATTTTGCTGAGTGGTAAATCAAAAACAAGGCTTTCATGGATTTTGGGTGTTTCCCTCCCTGCCCTGCCTTTTTTCCAGTGTAAGCTATTTGGTGGCACTTAGAGAAGAAAGTGAATGTAATAGCTGCCAGTCAGTTGGGGTTTGGTTTGCTTGTTGGGTTTTTTTCCCAGAAAATTAGGGAAGATCAAAGAATTCCAAGAAGTCTATGTAATTTAAATTCAGTGGTATAAGATGCTTCCTTGGCTCTCTGATTTTAGAGTACTGTAGGCATGATACATGCAAATGAGAGCAAAACTGGATGTTTTTATATGATGTTTAAGTATATGACACAAAGACTATTCAGTAGTGAAAACAGTTTCAGCAGGTAACAAAAATGAGTCGTAATGACTTAATAGATGGGTTATTTTGGAGGGTGCTTTCCTTTCTTCATTCATGTCTCCCTCTTAAGTAGCATCAGTTTTAGGCTGTTTGTTCTTGGATAATTTTTATGTTTAAAGGTAAACGGCTTGTTGTGACGCAGCGGATAAAAAGAAAGTGCCTGTACAGCAAAAATTAAAAACCCAAAATTGTGTCTTAAGTAACTCTGTTTCTTTTGTCCTTTGTTAGCTGTGCATGCCCAAGGGGCTGTCTTTCAGGACGCAGGCGGATAACAGGGACCCGCAGCTGCACTCGTTCATCATCACCAGGGAGGATGGCTCCCGCACGTACGGCTTTGTGCTCACGTTCTACGAGGAGGTCACGAGCAAGCAGATCTGCACAGCCATGCAGACGCTGTACCAGATGCACAACGCAGAGCAGTACAGCAGCGTCTGCGCCTCCTCCTCCTGCAGCATGGACTCCCTGGCCAGCAGCATCGACGAGGGTGACGCCACGTCCCTCGCCAAGCTCCAGCGGTACAACTCCTACGACATCAGCAGGGACACGCTCTACGTCTCCAAGTGCATATGCCTCATCACCCCTCTGCCCTTCATGCAAGCCTGCAAGAAGTTCCTGATCCAGCTCTACAAAGCAGTGACCTCCCAGCAGCCACCACCTCTGCCCCTGGAGAGCTACATCCACAACATCCTCTACGAGGTGCCCCTGCCGCCCCCGGGGAGGTCGCTCAAGTTTTATGGGGTTTACGAGCCCATCATTTGCCAGAGACCTGGGCCCAACGAGCTGCCGCTCTCTGACTACCCTCTGAGGGAGGTCTTCGAGCTGCTGGGCCTGGAGAACCTGGTCCAGGTTTTCACCTGTGTTCTTCTGGAGATGCAGATCCTTCTGTACTCACAAGGTGGGCACTCACGCAGCAATGCATGTTTCCAGCGGGCAGTTCCTGGGCAGCTGCAGCCACAGGAGCTGATAGAATTTAATGTTATGTGGAGCTAAGGTTGATTTTTGAAATGTGAGAATGCATTGAAAAATCGAGAGAATTAGTGTATCCTAATGAAAGCACTAAATAATTGTTTCCTCCAGGCAGTCTAGGTGCTGCTTGGTTAATTATACATTGTATTTATCACTTGTGGCAGCTAGCAATAGAATACATTTGATTATTATCCTCACACTGCCCTTGATCATGCAAGACAGCATGAAATTAATCCTATCTTCTTAAAAAATACAAGCAGAAAGTAATACATCTTGCAGAAGACACTCTTGCTAATACTTTGTTTTTCACATTTCAGCAGCGTATCAAAATCTGGTGAAATTTCCTGCCTCCCATATAATGGATATGCTCTTGTTAAAACACTGAGAGTCTTTTAGCACTTGGAGGCTAAAGATTTAATGGTGGCTTGAAACTGAGTGGCATTACAGGCCATTCCTTTCTAGTTCTGCTTGAGATATTTGGCAGCTTTGCTGACAAGGATGCTGGTACTTCTTTTTGAGACACTAAGGTTGCAGTTGGCCAAACATTGGCAGAAGTTGCTTGCACGGAGCCTGTCCATGTTGAAGTGTGCTAGCAAGCTTTGGAAAATCTGGTTTTGAAAACCTTTTCTCCTGTGTTTGTGTCTTTCTGTAATAGTGCAATGCTCTGCTACAGGTTTGGGGAATCCTGATTTAGCACTGGGCGTGCTCTGGGATTTTACACCCCTGTTACTGTTTCTTGTAGGATGTTGGTTCCTGTGGGTCTGGCCCTGCTGATATTTGGACGCCCAACATGTCAAGTTCAAGTTTTCCTACTGGCTTTCAAGGGGATGTTCAGACTTTTTGGATGTTCCTCTAAATCTCACTGGAAGCCTGTCCATGTAATTTGGGTTCCTCAATGGCGTCTGTGATTCTGACCCTAAATTAGGAAAATGTGCATCAGGAAAAAATTTCTGGGGGTGGGAGGAGTGGTTTCATCAGAGTAGAATGAAAAACCTGGAGCCAGGAGGTACACATACCTCTAAGTGAAAAGAGGAAAAGATGCTGAATACCTAGACTTTTCAAGAGAAGCGATTTGAGCAGCAGACAGCTTGAAATGGAGCGGGGAGAGAGGATGAGAAATCGTCTAAAATGAGTATGGATAATGAGCCTTCAGGCTCCAGAAGGGATTGCTTGGGTTTGTCATAGAAAAGAAAAGGTCAGGAAGTGTGTAATGGTAATGCTAATAACTAAATGGCTGAGAATGGGGAAAAATGTTCAGGGAGGTGGAAAGAGGGTAGTTCTTCTGCAAATGACTGAATTCAAAGGGTTGATAGTTCTTTGCAGAGCTCTTCTCCACATGGACTCCAGGGGTTTGCTTTCAAGAACTGAAAATGAAAGGTTTTATCTTCTCTCAGTTTGAAGTGTGAGCAGAAATCCTGCTGTTAGTTTTGATTAGGCTGCTTTTCCCCTCCCTCCTGCTTCTGTGTGTGTGTGTGCACTTATCCCCTTTCTTCCTCAGTTTGAATCATGCTGCCTTTGCCACTTTACACTGGGTTTTGATATTAAACAGCAGCACCACTGAAATGCCTCTCACCCATCCCTGTTCATCAGTCCCACCCTGGTCCCTGCTTATGGACTCACTGAGAACTGAGAATTTTTTTTTTATTTTTTCTTTCTCCCTGAAAGATAGTAGAATTGGGAAAAATGTGCTTGTCAGGTTACATTTTAGTAGTATTTCATGTGGAGAACAACCTGTATATGCATTACTTTTATAGTACTCATTGAGACACATACAAAATATCCACTAAATAGTTTTGACTCAGCCTTCATGTCCACCAGAAGTTAGATAAATAAGTGTTGTTCTTCCAATTACTGGTTATAATTTAAGGGTTTACTTGTTTTGTTTGGTTTCATTGTGTGGGGTTTTTTTTAAGGAAAAATGAGATAGTGAGAAGCAATCCTTTCCACCCCTCAAATTTCAGAATTTTTGTCTTCCCCCTCTCTTCCCTTCTATTTGTAAATCTAGGGATGTCCTTGACATGACTTTTACTTGCCTGTCTAGTATAGACACAATTTGATGGTGCATGGGGGAAAGTATATAGCTGTATTAGGGAAATTCTGTGATTATGTAAATAGCAGCGTAATGCTGGCTCCCAGAGGTGAGGAATGTGGAGTGGAGGGCAAGTGCAAAGCCTCAGTTTTGGCATACTCTGATAGCTGAGTGCTTGGCTAATTGTGCACTGAGGCTTCTTTTAAATGTCAGTCTTGCAGTTTCTGAAAAAGAAAACAGCAGCTATTTTCCTATTTGAGATAGAACCAGCCTAGATGGTACTGAAATCTGCTCTCTTCAGCTTTGAGATCCATCTGGGAGAAACACTTTCTTAACTCCCAAGTTCTTTCAAGGCAAAAGATGAAAAGGTTTTGGCTGACATATCTCTTGTTCCAAAATAACAAATGAGAGAGGGATTTAGCAAGTTCGTCCTTCTTTGCCCTCCTGCTGTAAAGAGAGACTCACTGGACTGTGTTTCCAGAGGCCTGGCCTTGCTGCAACCTTCCCAAACTCAACAAGAGATTAGTAGAAGATCCACCGGTTGCAATTTCAAGCAAGACAGCGTTATTTACACAAAATCACAATTCACTGACATATAATCCTGTGATACTCAGAAAATCAGAGCTGGACCAAAACCTGCTTCAGTTCACTAAACTATTTCGGTGAGAGAGCTGCTGTTAACAAGTATGGGAAATGTAAACTGACTTTTTTGTGGTTCTCCTAGACCTGTTGGAAGGAAGCTTTTCATTCAGGCTTGCCAAAAATTTTTTTCTTCTTCTATAGAATAAAGGCTTCTTTTGTAAAGTTGAGTGAAAATATAAATTGTTGCACAACGCTGACCACACAATGAGCCTAGCTGGTGATAACAGCAGTGAAGGGCTGGCAGGAAGGTTACACAGAGACTCTACTGGCTTTTCTGGAGTGGTTTTTCTCAAGGGAACGAGGAGCTGAGGATGAAAAAGTTTATTTTTAACCCTGTAACTGGGGCATAATGTTTCCAGCAGCCTGAACAAAGACATCTAAGTCAATGAAGAGGTGAGGGTGTTGGGTGACTTTACCCGGCTTGCCCTGGACGTGTTCCCAGCGTGATACGAGAGTGTGTGGCACAGCTCTGCCGTGGGGACAGGACCAATGAGTGGCTGTTTGTACCATGGCTGCTGCAGTCATCTTTGGGTATCCACTTGCACTGTTGATGGTGTCTTAGGGGTGACTGGTACCCCATCACTTGGGACAATGCAGGGATTGTAGTGGACTGTAATGTAACTTCACCTCTGTGGTGGTCAGGCAGAGGGCTGAAGAGACTGATAGCAAAGAGTGATGGGCTCACTTTGTAAGCTGCTTTGTTCCCATACATTTTGGGCTGCATAGCTAGGTAACTGGCAGAGGCCTGTGCTTGCACCTCAGTGGCAAGACTGAAAAGATCCACCCTTACTGTTCTTGGAGACAGTGTGGACTTCCAGGGAGTTAACCACAAGCACTGCTGGTGGGAAGTGCCACCTTTGGTCTGCAAGGTGGTATGGAAAGCTGTACCTGAAATCGCTGAAGCTGAACTCCTGTAGCTTCAGGTTACATCTTTCTGCATATAGAGAATATTTTTAAGATTAAATAGGGCAAGTTTTCAACATTCAGGCTTTGAAAACCAAGGGGAGGGATTAGATGTGTTTTCCCTGCAATTATTCAGGGTGCAATCTTTACAGTGCTCTCTTAAGTGCCTTTTATTCAGAGCACAGCTCTCCATGCAGCTGTGCAGATGGAAGGTCTTGTTTATGTCCACTCTGCAATAGCTACTACAGTTTCCAAAGGGTGAGTAACAAAACACCACTGGTGTGAGATTCCTGCTGGAGAGAGATGAATTAAACTGTGAGCTCTGTGGAAACCTCAGCAATCCATTTTGTATGTCTGCATTTCTAGGGATTTAAGCATGAGAGGGAACATGTGGATGAGACAGAGATAAACTTCTTAGAGCTTAGGCTGTTTCTACTCATTATAATTTTGAGCGTTTTCCAAGTTGTTTTTCCAAGGGCTTGAGTAATTGCTCCTCCAAGATTGAAATATTCTTTGCATTTTTTTTTTTTTATCTTAGAAATTATAATACAAATGACTATGCATTTATGAAGTCATTGCCTAGAAAACGTGTCTGAAAGATCTTTCTTATGAAGTCTGTTTTGGGGGAGATTTTTAAAAACTAATGCATTCATAATGTGTTTGCCTTTCAAAGCATTTTTACACCAAATAGTTATATAGAAAACCTTTGCTTTTCTGCTCATTATTTGAATAGTCACCCTCCTCACTAGTGTTCATCCAAATCAGTAGGAAGGTATTTCAGAGAAAAGTTTATATGGGGATGAAATCTGTCTGTGCTGTGGAAGAGACCTGGGTTTAGCGCCTCAGTAGAACTGCACTCAGAGGAGGCTGCAGTACGTGTTTCCCTGGAAAAAAAGAGAAGTAATTGGGTAGAATAATCAGAGAATGACATATAGTTTTCCTTTTTAACTTAGGTGGAAAGACAAAATTGTTTTTTAATTAGAAGTTTCTCAATTTTGTTAGCCAGAGTCAATATGACCTGAAAAGTGGAGGTTTTAAAACATCAGGAAAAAAGGAGCAGGAGCTGGTTCAGGTGTGTGCCACAGCCCCACTCCAGCTTGTGTTTACAGAGAGGTAAAGGGAGATTGGGCTGCTGCTTCTAACACTATCCACACACACACCACAACCTCTCCACTTCCTTTTTTAATTGAATCTCATTTTTTTCCATGATGAAACATCTTTACCTTTTAAGAATGAGGGGAAGAAAGTTAAAATAGGTCTTTACATTGCAGTTATGGCAAACGCCAGATAAATAACATGGCAGTCTAAAGTGGTCTTTACCATGCTGGTAATGGGAGCTAATTCTTGAGGTGGCTCTTAATCATAAATTAATTTATGCTGAACCACTGATGGCAGGCTGTGACATAGTTAAATTATATAAATGGAAATGTATTGAAGCAGAAGCTTTTTACATTAAGCATTGGCCAACAAGGAAAAAGGGTAAGAATTGGCCTCGGTGAATACTGGCTTTGGGATGTTTCCCTTGGGACAGAACTGACCCCCAGTTTGAGAGGCTAATTCTTACTTCAGGCAATTAGATGCAGGCTTGTCTTGACCCTGCTGTTTAAGAAAATATGTATTTTCATATTTGCATAAATTGCCACTCTGCTTTTATCATGTAACTCACGTGCTATGTCGCTCTCTGGTAAATCCACCCTTCCATCGGGGATGAAGGGCATTGAGATGCCAGGGGTCATTTCCTTGGGACAGACTGCTGGTTACAGCCCCATGTCACAGCACCTGTCCAGGTTCCCTGAACGCAGCACTGCTATAAACTAATTTCTATAGTGAATAAACATTTCCTGCACCATTTTTGTGTGTTTTATCTGAACAACTCTTGAAAGTCACCTAGATTGGCTTGTCAGTCGTCACAGCTGCCAGCACACAAATCAGATGAAAGGTGGAAGCTTCCAGGGCACTTTGATGTCTGCAGCACTTGTGTGTGCTGCTTCTGTGGAGCTATTGAGATCTGATTTGAAAACCTTTGCTTTCATAAACAATTTTTGTCTCTGATGTGAATTTCAGATTTCGTTTTTCATCTGCAGTGTGCTATATATAAACATTACAGATCTGAAGGTACCCAGACCCAAGACAGGTCTGGTTATGCGCTGTTCCTGACTCATACTCAGAGCTCAAAGCAAAATAGTTTTATTTGCCAGTTTTTCCGATATACCTGGATCATCTAATTCATATCTTGTTCCAAAAAAAAAAAAGAAAAAAAAGCAGTTGAATAACAGTTGCTTATAATACTTTGAAGAGGTAGCATGTGGAAAAACTGTTGGTCATGGGAATGTTTTAAAACCTGTTCAGGTGTTTCTCTCTAAAGAATTAGCTTTTATTCATTAAGGTTCATTGATGGGTTTTTTTTCTCTGTTGTTGGTTTGGTTTATTTTGTTTGAAGACAATTGTTTTGTGCATATCAATAAGGTACTTTTTGAGAACACCATCTGATTATTATTTTCCAGAACACATTTTTAGATATGTGGCTTTGCAAAGCTGAAGTTGTCCTTTATGTGTGTTCTAAAAGCAGTAGAGGAAAGGAAGTGGTGTCCAGGTAACTCATCTTTTCAAATGCTTCCAAGTGC
Organism: Oriolus oriolus; assembly: GCA_013400235.1. Taxonomy (NCBI): domain Eukaryota; kingdom Metazoa; phylum Chordata; class Aves; order Passeriformes; family Corvidae; genus Oriolus; species Oriolus oriolus. Next base: position 192,435 of record VXBT01000496.1, read on the forward strand.
TTTCAAGTTGTACGTAAAATGAGACTTCAAAAGGAAAATGAAGAAGCGCTGTCTATTTTTAACGACTTGGACTGCATCTAGAAGATCCAGGCTGTGACTCCAGCTCTGTGGTAGGCTTTCTGCCCTACCTTTGGTAGGTTACTGGAACAGAGAGTTGGAAAATGGCCAAGTTGTGCTTTCATCGGGAAGGCTGGAGATGTTGAAACTGGAATGACAGTACACTGTTCCCAGCAGGAACGCTGTTTCTGTGTAGAGTGAGCCTGTGTGCCTTGTACACAAGATTCCTGTGACTGGGCTTTTGCTCTCTTCTGTTTGATTATGACCAAAGATTTGAATCTGTTTTGGGGGTAGAACCTGAATGAGGTCTTAGCTCTTTGGGGCAGGGATAACACTGATGTCTTTTTGCCTTCTCAAAGGATCTTGGTTTTGCTTTGCTGCAGCATGGGAAGGATTTGGAGATAACACACTCCTTTGTGGCAGCAAAAGTAATTTTTATGTTGAGCTTTGTGAATTGCTTAACAGCTCAGAGCTTCTATACCCAGTGTGTAAAATGAAAAGAAGATTATTTTGTTTTGTTTTCTCAGTCACTGCCTGTGTTTGAACTTAAGCTCTTTGGGATAGGTATTTCTGATTGGTTATTGTCCTGTCAGTGTGTTACAGAGAATCAACATCAACACAAACAATTGTCAAGTTTTGTCCTCTTTCAGAAAAACATTATAGGGAATTGATGTTCAAATGCTGAACTTTTTCCATCTCCAGCAGAAAATAGCGATTCGTAATTCTACAGGAATATCTCAGGGTTTGCATTTTAAGCGCTGTACCTTGTGAGCCGTGTGAACGTTACCAGGCCTTGGTAAAGCATGGCTGAACATGGTGCTCGAGCAGCAGAACTGCAACCCTGCAGTGGAGCAGGGCCCTGCAGCCACTGCGTGTCCTGCACAGGGAATTGAGATGCTTGGCCGAGGGCCCCTGGCAGATGGTGCCAGAAAAGGGAGGTGGACCCAGAGTCTTTGAGCTTGGCTCTGCTGCCCTCTCCTTCACTTAGTGAAAAGGTTGGGTGAGAGACAATACTGCACCAAATCCAGCTAAGCTGTTAGGAGGCAGCGGTTGCAGTACAGGCCCCAGGGACCACTTTGCCCTGGGGTTATCCTCCTTGAGCAGTTTCTCTTGGAAAACGTTCTTCTTCGAACAAATTAGAGATTGAGCTTTGAACATGAAGAGTCATAGAATAATTTTGGTTGGAAAAGACTTTTAAGATCATCAAGTCCAGCTGTAAACTTGACACTGCCAAACCCACCACTAAATCATGTCTCTAATTGCCACATTTACATGTCTTTTAGATGCCTCCAGGGATGGTGACTCAACCCCTTCCCTGGACAGCTTGTTGCAATGCTCAGCAGCCCTTTCAGTGAAGAAATTTTTCCTAATATCCAATCTAAACCTCCCCAGGCACAACTTGAGGCCATTTCCTCAGTCCCTTGTGTCCGGGTTGTCCTCAGTAACCATGTAAGCTTCCCTTAAAAGATGATAGGTACAAGAATCTCTCCATCAAAAATTATTTCAGGCTTTACATGATAGGTGTCTAACTTTGTATAAGCTTGAAAGTACATAAAAAGTAACTAGAGTTTCTGACTTCTTTAACAGATAACAAAAAAATCATTCACAGATTTTTGAATATTATTTTTCTGGAGGAAACTGGAACTTCCCTCTCTTCAGTCAAAACTGTTGGGTACATAAACGTTTTTTATCTGCTAATCACTGACAAGCATTGCTAGTTAGTAACAGCCTAATAATTTGGTCATCACTAGTTGGGTTGGTTTTTTTTTTTAAACAGCTCTTCTCATACTAAATTGGTTACAAAATTTGTGCTAGTGACCATGTTAAATATTATCAGTAGCACCAGAGAGAAGGCAGCATGCATTTCCAGAATTGAATGCTCTTATTCAAAAAGATTCTTGCAACTTTGCTGCCAAGACCTGTTTCTTCATGTGGCTGTGGGGATCAGAACAGACTTTGAAGGTGTCTTGCATACTAAGACATGCTACTTTCTCTATTTGATTTTTTAAAGCTTTCAGAGTTATGAAGTGTTATGAGACTCCTAAGCTTCACTAGTAGTTATTATAACTTGATTTTGTGTAAGTGCTCCTCAACAAGACAGCGAATGCACATGTATAATTATAGACCATTGCATGGGCAGGGACTCAAAAGTGAGTGATCTGTAGCTGGGAGCGATTTGGGGGTGTAACCTTGAGACTGACTTGTATGCATGAAAATAATTTTGAAGACTGACTGAATAGCTATTAGTAAGACAAGATGAAAAATGTTTTTGCCCTGCCAACTGACCTTCTGCAGATCGTGGCTGGTTTTCCACAGAGAGGTGCTAGCAAGGAGAATGGGTTATGCAATTTGTTGTTGTAATTTGCATATTTATTCAAGAGCATCTTCCCAGTGACCTCCTAATGGCTGAGCAGTGTCAGATGACAGCACTTTTGCTGTTGTTGGTGTCTGCCAAAGTCTCAGGCTGGGATGTTCAGGAAATGGGAAGGGTCAGGCTGTGCTCCTCTCCAGGCCAAAGCAGTCAGTGGGGCTGTAAGAAAAAGCCTTCTCACCTGACTCAGAACCAGGGTGTTCATACATGTGTCTTTAATTTCCTGGAGCAGAGCAGAGAGGATTAGGAGAGATGGGCAACAACCCAAGTGTTACCCAGGATCTGGGTCTGGCCTCAGAGAGAGGGAAAATCTTTCGGTTGCTCAAGCCAGAGCTCGTGAGACTCGCCTGGCACTGATGAGACTTGGGTTTGGATACAGCCATGGAGCTTACAAACCCAGGGGTCTTTACCTGTTTCCAGATGGATTGCCTGCAGTTTGAGATTTGCTGTAAGGATGACCATCTCTTTAATACCAATATGTGATTTATTTAGGTATTTATTTGTTTTTAAAATTGGTTCTCAATTTATCCCCTCATTTATATTAGTAAATATCTTGTAGTATTGCATCATGCCAGCTGGTATTTGATAAATAATTTGCTCTTACCCAAATTCTGAAACATCCAGCTCAGCTGGACCAAAATAAATTTTAATTAAAAAAATAATGTACAATGTGCTTACTAGAATCAAAATATTGCAAAGCAAAGAACTGGTGGATTAAATGCAAATTTGGGAAAGTAATGTAATATAAATATACTAGCTACACAGAATACATTTGAGAACTAAATTTATATTAGGCTTCTGTTTGGATTTAACTTAAAAGCACTGCTTTTATATACTTAGGGACTGTAAACTTCTGCTGGTATGTGGCCAAGACAAGTCTTCTGGAAAGTACACTCAGCCTTGGAAATGGTAGCAAGTGGAGCAGAAGCAGGCAGGCAGGAGCAAGCAAGAAACCACAATGTTTCCTTAAAGTTCACGTCTTTCTCCTCTTCTTCACATGTAAAAATACATGCCTTTTATGAAATTAGAGTATTATTATCCTGTACTACAGACAGAACTTTTGGTATCCTTTTAATAAATAAATCCAATGAGAGAACAGATCTAGATAAGGCATGAATATCTATGCTCAGCAATTTCTTTATGGAGGAAGGAGTTTCAACAAATTAAGTAATGTTTAAGGTTTTTAGGTACTGTCTTATTTTCCAAACAACATCTTATCATATAAACATGGATTCTGTCTTGTTTTGTCACTGATGTCCTTGCCAAACACATCTCAAAAGCAGAACACAGGGAGATAATTCAATATGTCTCTCTCTCTTTCCCATGTCTAGATTATCAGCGTCTGATGACGGTGGCAGAGGGAATCACAACGCTGCTGTTCCCATTTCAGTGGCAGCATGTGTACGTCCCCATCCTTCCTGCCTCTCTCCTGCATTTTCTGGATGCTCCTGTTCCCTACCTGATGGGGCTGCAGTCTAAGGAGGGAACCGACCGCTCCAAGCTGGAGCTGCCTCAGGAGGTCAGTGTCCGCCTTTGAGGTTACTATCCTGAGATGCCTTAATAATATTTGTGTGAATTACTGCTGGAAAACAATTCCTGGTGTTAGGAGGCTTGTCTGGCATTGTGGAGACTGATTGCCAGCAGGAGCGAGACAGTAGGGAAGTCTCCACAGCCCTTCTTGTTCCATTTCTGAATTTAATGAGTTCCACTTACTGTTTTGATTTCTGAATGCTTCTCCGTCTGCTATTTGTTGTGACAAAGCTGAAAGTTCCTCGGCTTTCCCTACATCACACGCTTCACCAGGTTTTGTTACTCTTTCAGTGTCACAGTCCTACTGACAGAGGGTAAAGAGCAGTTCATTCAGGGAGGATCCTGATGGATCTGGATCTCAGGTGCAGTTGCTAGATGGTGTAAACCTGTTCCTGTCCCCCTCTTGCTGAGGAGTGTGCCTTGTCCTGCCAGCCCCATCCCATCCTTGGTTGAGCCCGTGTGTTCCTGGTCTATTACCAGACCAACATCCTGGCCTCAAGCAAGCCAGGTTTACATTAATACTGTGCCTGTGAACCACTTACAGAGGAAAAAAAAAGGAAGGAGAGGTCATCCTCTTAATCTAAGGGTTAAATCCTTGGTGGTAGTGGAGAGTGAAATGGAGATTTTTCTCCTTTAAATTTGATGGAGGTGATTAAAACTGCTTCACATTTTAACCTGGTCATACAGCAGTCTTTGGGATGTGGCTCCCCTGTCTGCATTCCAGATGGTGACTGGAACCAGAGCATGCCATGTGCTTTTTAACTTAGGTTTCTTCTTAAAATCAGTGGGAATCCCACGAGTATCTGTTCATACAGCACTAACATCTCCTGACAGTGGCTGTGCTGAGGGGTCCTCTCCTGGGGGCAGAGTCCCTAAGGCTTCCAAATACCTGCTCTGACTGAGAATGCAGGTGGGAGCAGCAGCAGAGGAGAATATGCAGGAGTGGGAGGTTTTGCCTGGAAGTAGAGGGATACACACGGGGCAAGGGTAGTACAATTTTTGATAAAGGTCTATTCTAAGTATTGCATGAGGGTGACTGAGTCAGCCTCAGTGGCGTGGAACTGCAAATCAAGTTTTACCTCATGGATACAGTGACTGGAGCACATGAAATCTACACTGGTGTGGAAGGAAAGCTGCTATGTAGCTATGCTCCTCAGTAAAACCATGCTAATATTACATAATTACTGTGATTTTTAAAATTATTCGTCACATGCTTTTGGTTAGCAGATTAAGCTGTCACTTTTCCTGAAATTAAAATTTTAGTGTGACAGAATTTAATATTGCAGTATCGCTGGAATAACAAGTATCACCAGAGAGAGAAGAGTAATAGTGGGGTGGAATCTGCCCCCTCCATGATTTCTAATAAATGAGTGAAAAATATCAGCATTTATGAATACCACAGGTCCAGTTACTGTGGGAAAGGGAAAGAAAGAAAGCATATTGAACAGGGAAGATCTTGAATCTCAAATTCCTCTAGACAATAAAAAATAAAAACCCTCTCAGCATGTGAGCAGTAATGAAGCACTGCTCTCTTTAGCATTCCTTTATTGTTCAGGCCAGGGGCTAGCTTTTCAAGCTCTTGCTCTAAATATATAAACCATTTGTTTGTTAGAGATAAAAATTCTAACAACTGGCCATCATGCTGTCTTAAGGTTACTAATCTCCCTGCATTAACTTTAATCATCAGATGTTTTTGAAGAGAGAAGTGAGACCAATTCCCCAAGGGTTTTCTGAATCCAAATCTCATTTTTCAAATTTTGTAAATGATATGCAGAGCTGAAATTAAAAAGCCTTTGAAATGAAATATTGATAGATAAGAAGGCAGTCCCTGAGCTAAAGAATGGTACTGACAAATACCACAACTCTGTAATAGCTGCATAGTTAAATAAAACAAATCGTTTTGCATGGAGAAATGCTTTTATTTGTACAATCTAAATTTAATATGAAAAAGCTGAAGGGACACTTCTGCTTTACTGAATGAATCGTAATACCCTTTAAAGTATCTGTGTGAAAGGTGATTAATGTTAATAAACATGTCCCTGAAATATCCAGTATATTATGAACATGTTTGCTGTGGAATGTATTGTCCTGCTGAAAATTAACCTTTTCAAAAAAGAAGGAAAATAAATCATTTATCTTCACATAACCTGAAGATTAGTCTAGGGCATTTGGTAAGAATTAAAGAACACGAAAAATGCCTGGGAGAAGGCAGAGGAGCTGTGCTACTGGCCAAGTCAGGCTAACAAAGACCTGCTGCTGCCCTGTGAGTTTTCTGCATCTCCTGTTCTGCAGTTTTATGCCAGGATAAAACCTGTCAGAGCTGAGCACCTTGGGAATCTGACCTGGTTTAAGATTTTACTCAGCACAGTGCACTCAAACGGCGAATTTCAGATGTAAGCCGCCGTTCAGATGATCAGTTACTGTTTTTCATTCTGCTGTTATTCCTGAGGGTGCATTTGCAATATAATTAATTTTTATGTGGGGTTCTTCCATCCCTCCATCGACACTTTCCTAGTAAAAGTATCTGCTCTGCTAGATTAATGTCTTCACTTAGCTTTAATCTTATGGGCTGAGATCCATCTCCATTCATAGCAAAGCTGAGAGCACTCTTTTAAGTCTCAGGCAGAGGAATTGCCAATATTAAAAGCCTCCATGGAAACAGGGAGCCAGGGGAGTGGAGAAGTAGGGCTTGGCCTCTAATGGACAAGCTGTACTCAGACATAATCCCAAAGGATTTCCGTGGGGGACCCTCTTCTGTAGTTTTGCTTGAAGCAGCATCATCTTTCTCACTGGACATCTCATTTCTTGGTAGCACAGCTGCAGAGGCTTCTTGCAGTTGGATCCTGGTAAAATAAATGTGCCTGTGAGATGCAGTAATTCATGCAAGGGGTACTTATGTGGGCTGAGAAGTGGTGCTGCACTTCCTGCTTGGTGGTGTTCTCTGGGAGGGCATAGGAAATCTTTGTAGTGGAGAGCTTGGGGTCTGCATGTCCTGGGGGAACAGGAGAGGGCAGGAACCTTTATTTGTCATCCAGCTGGCCCTCAGCTTTACTGAAGTCTGAAATGTCACGGGCTAGACAACACAGCTAAAGTGTCCTGCATACATGTGCGCTTACCCTTCTGTCTGGAAGCACCCTGGGAAAAAGGGCTACATCACAGAGGAACCAGTTCAGTGCTGAGTGTCCATTTTGAAACTTTTGTTTGTATTTCAGGCAAACTTGTGCTTTGTAGACATCGATAACCATTTCATTGAGCTGCCAGAGGAATTCCCCCAGTTCCCCAACAAGCTGGAGTTTATCCAGGAAATCTCTGAGGTTCTCCTGCAGTTCGGGATCCCTCCAGAAGGCAACCTGCACTGCAGCGACAGCGCCACCAAACTCAAGAACTTGGTTCTTAGCGACCTGGTGAACGACAAGAAGAATGGGAACATCCCCAGCAATGCCCTCAACATGTACGAGCTGCTGAAAGGCAACGAGACGATCGCCCGCCTGCAAGCCCTGGCCAAGAGAACGGGCGTGACCATGGAGAAAATGACCATCACCACCCCCCTTACAGAGGAGAAGGATGGGAAGCTGTCGTGTGAGGAGCTGGAGCTGAGGGACTACAAACTGAACGTGCAGCTCCGCGAGGTTTTTGCCAACCGCTTCACGCAGATGTTCGCGGACTACGAGGCTTTCGTCATCCAGGCTGCCCCCGACATGGAGTCGTGGCTGACAAACAGGGAACAGATGCAAAACTTCGACAAAGTAAAGATAGCCATGTATTCGTGTCTCCATCTAAAAGGGGGAGGGAGGATAGCTGTGTTTGTATATATAGCCTAGGTACTCTTTAATCTGCCGTTCCTCATCTGCCTCACGGAGAGATTTGTCCATTTCCATTACACAGGGCCAGATCTCCTGCCAGAGTAAATCAGAACACATCCACTGAGCTGTTCAGAGCCATCCTGACTTGTACAAACCAAGCTGGCAGGCTTCTGCCCAGCTCATGGGGCTGCTCTTGTGGGCTTGGTGGAAGGGTAGCAATGCAAAGTGACTTCTTGTTCTGTCTTTCTCTTTCTTCTTTTCTGTGTGTTGAGAGGAGAGGCATACACCTGAGACAAAAAACCAAATCTAGTCTTTCATGTTTCCTAATCTCACAGCAGGGTTTTTGGTAATGGGTGGTGTTGCTCTGAAGAAGGTTATCACTTCAGGAGTATTGTTATGATTCCACTGTAGTGTGTGCACAAGAGGGAAGAGGAATCCCTTGAGATTAGAATTGGGGATGTAAAGAGATGGGAGGATGGCAAAAGGAATGGGAAGTGTTGTAGAAGCTTGCTATCTACAAAGTAGATAGTGTTCTTAGCCATCATCTTTTTTAGATACAAGTCCTTCTCTAAGGGAAAGGTTAGAAGGATGAATAGTGAGGAACAGACTAAATACTGATCTGAGTTTTTGATTTTAAAAAATTGCTGCCATGCCTTTTATTGGTTTGTTTGTATTCAGGGATTAAACAGTGCAGCATTCAAAAGGATGGGGTTGTTTAGGCAATCTCTGCTAGTGCTTCTGCAATAAAATGGGCTGTTAAGTTTAGGGTTTTCAAAGCCCAGTTAGAGTCTTAGACACACAGTTCTAATTGGAAACTCATGATTAATTGCCCTGTGTAATATCACAGAAGAGCATCAGCTGAAGAGCACTGTGCACCCCTTGATATGTGTGACACCTAAATAAGTGATCTGGTCCCAGGCAGCGAGGCCCAGACTGGAGGTCCCCAGTGGGCACATGTGATGGTCTGCTGTGCGTTGCACAGGGTTTATTCCTGTGGGTGAGAGCTGCTAGGTTGCTTTGAAAAAGCAGGCAGCAATAGCACTACTTCGGTAACTCCATATTCCCTTTGTTCCAGCTGTCACAAAGCCTCTGACTGCTTATTTCTTACAGTTGTGAACCAAACCCCTTTGTAGATGCATTCACACCTCTCTGAGAGGCGTTTTTATGGTGGGGAAGCCTTGTCCAAGCCTTCCTGCTGGCTGCTGGATTAGTTTTGTGCCACAGGATGGCTGGGCACATCAGTGCTGGGCGGGACCGTGGCACTAATGAGCTGTTCTGTATTTCAGGCTTCCTTCCTTTCGGACCAACCCGAGCCTTACCTCCCATTCCTTTCGCACTTCATCGAAACACAGATGTTTGCAACCTTCATAGACAATAAGATAATCTCCCAGTGGGAAGAGAAGGACCCTTTTCTACGAGTTTTTGACTCGAGAATTGAGAAAATAAGGCTATATAATGTCCGGGCCCCTGCACTGCGGACATCCAACTACCAGAAATGCAGCACTTTGAAAGAAGCAGGTACGTTCAGATGGGCTGGTAAAATATGCAAAAGTACAATGTCAGCCACTGGAAATATAGGTCCTCAGTCATCTGAGTGTTGCAGTTGATGAGGAAGTCCTAGAGCTACCCGAGGAGGACTCAGTGGTGTCCTTACCTCATCTAAGCAAAAACTTCAGCATGCTGTTAAACACCAGAAGCAGCAGGAGCCTGTACCTTCCCTTTGAGCTCTCCTAGGCTGGTGCCTTTAATAAACCCAACCCAAACCCAAATGGAACTGGCTCACAGTTTCTCATTTCAGGCAGCTCCTGTTCCATTGCCAGGAGAGCTTTCCTTCACCCTGGTGGTGGGACCAGTGCCAGCCACACTGAGGAGTTGAGCCCTGGTGTCTGCTCCACTGGCCTTGTCTCCCCCTTCCCATAAAAAGACGTTGTTTTGCCTTACACCATTTGGTTAGAGCAGCAGGGGGTGCCAGGGACGTAATCCTGTGTGGCATATTTAGTACCTCCAGCAATAGATGTTCATTGTTAATGAACAATGCACTCTACTGAAGGCTTGGATTTTTTTCCATTACAGTCACAGGATGCATTTTCAAATTATACTTGAGTTTCTTACTTAATACTTGTGTGAGTATTTATTTAATTTCTAAGTAATACAGGGAAATTGTACTCTTAAATTTGTTGGGACACATATTAGTAAGGTAGGGCGCACACATTTCTCATGTTTGGTTTTTTTTTTCTGTTTAACTCCTTCAGTATTTTACTTGTTATAAACATGTCAGAAATAGAAATCTGTGTCTGCTTAACTTTTTCTGTCTAAACCCAATTCTAATTTGCAGGTCAGCTGTCTATTCAGCGTCTAGTTTTGGCAGATATTGTGGCACCAGAACCTCATTTTCTGTCTTGTGAAAAGCAGCAAACTGATAGTAATACCAATTTTCCTTCATATTTACCATTCACAGTATATGTGACCCCAGCACTGATCCAGCACCTGTTTGTGTAACTATTTTCAAAACCCTCCAAACCCTCTGACCCCACACTACCCATTCCTTTTCTCCAAAATAGAGCCATACAAAGTGATTTTTATTTTTTTTAGAGGGGTAAAAATACTTGCTGAGTTTCTAATGATAATGTATGTAAATCTTGTGACAGTTTCTTTCCCATCACAGTTTTATAAAATAGGAAATGAGTTCTGTGTTGTTCTTCACAAATGGAAAAATGGATTTAGTTTCCACATTTTGCATATGTATTCACTATCTGTGATACACTGAAAGAACAGGCCTGCCCGTTAATAGATGGGCTAGAAAGAGTTGAATATTAAAGCTGCTAATTAAATGCTGAATTCCCCCATACACCTCCTTTCCCCAGCTCTTCACAAATTAAGAGGGTGACAGGTTTTATTTCCATCCTGCTTGAGGTTTGAGGTTGAAATCCTCAAGTCCTTGAAGCAAAGGACTGAAGCACTTTAGTCTCAGTGGAGCTGAGATTCCCGGAGAGCCCTCTCCCATTTTACCACAGGCTTCCCTGTTTCCAAGAATCTGTTCATCTTCTTGATGCTGCTCAGATCTTGCTGCAGTTATCTGTGCTTTTAGAAGGCCTGTAATCCAGTAAAGGCATATCCCGTTTCAGGAGGAGGATCGTTATAGTCCCAGACGTTTGCAAAACTCAGGTATCCCCAGCCATGCATCTGCCTGGGGAATGTGTCTGGGGCTAAGCAAGGTGCCCAGCCCCACAGGGGTTGCAGCTGGCCTTGGACGTCTCTGTTCTGCTGAAGAAGCCTTAAAACCAAACAAGGAATTGCAGGGGAAGATTGCACCGCTCTTGCCGGTTCCTAATGCATCTCATAGACTCCTGTAAATACCTGCTTGCTTAACAGCTGACTTGTTTGCACCAGTGCTCGTTGTGTTGGGTAAAGAAACTAAAAGCAAAATTAAAAAACCTCCAGCACAAGTGTCTCCTCACCCCTGCGAGTGGCAGATTTCTGTGTCTAAGGTCACTGTTTAACTTTCTAGTGGGTTTCCAGGGGTCTGAGCATGAGCACTGCTGTGGTGACAGTGTGTGCCCTCGGGTGTTGGTGGCACAGTTGTTCACCTGTGACTGTCACCTGCAGCCCAGTCCATCGAGCAGCGGCTGATGAAGATTGACCACACAGCCATCCACCCTCACCTGCTCGATATGAAGATTGGCCAGGGGAAATACGAGCAAGGATTCTTCCCAAAGCTGCAGTCAGATGTCTTGGCAACGGGACCCACCAATAACAAGTAAGTGCAGATTTTATTTTCTGTATTTAAAAGCAGGTTTTTCATACAAGTGATCCACATCATTGGACAGAAGTCCTAATTTTGGATGGCATATAACCAGTCTAATGAACCCAACAGCTATTCCCATTTCTGGTTTGTATGGGCTGCGACTTCTGAAAATATAACGATAGTTTGGGTTATGTCAAGAAGCATTAGCTCTGTTTTGGAGAAGATTCCTCACTGCTGTTTTCTGTTGAGTGGTAAGTACTCTGTCTTCTCATGCATAGTTTTTGTTTTGTAATTGGTCTTACAAGTTTCAAATGAATTGTTTGGCTGGTTTGCACTGAATACAGTAATTTGGGAACTCAAGCTGCAATTCAGATTCTGAAAGAAATTTTGATATTGAAACCTCTACACCATCATGCAGAATGAAATTAATGCCTACTTTGTTCCTCTCTTTAGCTGTTATTGCTTGACCCAGAGATTTTTATAGCTCTCTTTCAGTTTCCACATTAGAATACCCTAGAAGAATAACTTGGTGAGGGTGGAAAGTATGTGGTTCTGTACCTGGATTTCCTTTTTGAGTCTGATAAGGTTCTGTGGTGCACTTTGATAAGAAGGTAGGGGTACCTATAGCTGTGGAATTTAGCATACCATTACATGGTTCATTTACCTAATGTAAAATGGGAACCTGGATCACTGATACACTTTACATTTGTACAGTTTTAGTACACAGTAAATACTGTGAGTTCCTTTTTAATCTTTCTTCCTTCAAAACCCATGAATGGGAGGGGTTTCTCCCTCTTCAGAAGTGAAGTATTTGTGCATCATTGATTACAAACTCATTAAATTATCAGCTGAAGCCCTTAATTCCAGTTTCTGGAAGTCAAAGTGTGGGAGCACAGGTAAATCCAAGAGCTTCAAAGGCTACAGTTGTTCAAATGTTAAAGCTACCTCTTGTTTCAGACATGTGCATGCACACATGCTGCTGTGAGCTTCTGCATTAGGTGCCTACTCTGTTCTCTTTATACACCTTTTGTGCATACCAGTGCTAGCTAAGCCCTTTTTAATAACCTGCCAAGAATAAAAATTGAAAATGATAAAATAAGATATCCTTTAGCACTGAATGTTTAAAGGAATGCAGTTCTTTGAAAGAAATTTAAAAAAAAACCCAGGACCAACCAAAAAGGAGGAATGCATATTTCAAAGTTCCTTTCATTTCAGTCTTCCTGCCAGTGGAGACAAAATTTTATGAGTGATGGTCCTTTGTGGAATGGAGGATTTCTTCACCTTGTGAGGTGCTGTGTTTAGCAGTCTGCCTCTTATCCTTATGGGTAGGTTTCTCTTTTACAGTGTCAGCAACAGTGTGAGCCTGCTCAGCCTGCTTGGAATTGCTTAAATCTTCTGTCTCTATTGCAAAATCTTAGTGAATCTATGAATAAGCATCACTTAAAAATAGTTTTCCTTATGCCCTTTGAGATTTGCTTCCGTTAGTTTAGTACCTGTTCTAATATGTGACTTTTAACTCCTTGAGAGTGATAATTCTGATTTAGATTGCAGCATGTTTCAGAATTTGTAAGTACCAAAATCCCATTACTTGCCACAAAGCGATGTCAAAGTGACAAATGTTTGGAATTCCTCCAGTTGTATGTTGCCAAAAAGGTTTGTAATTGGAAAATCTCAAGACCATCTGTTTATATCTTTCTTCTTCCTGGTTTTCATGCGAGCAGCTGAGAAGACTCTTTCTCTCCTGTTTAAGACATGTAATTCTGCTGATTTTACACCCATGTACAGAACAGCTTTTCCATGCTTTCTGCAAATACAGCATGACTCTTCTGACCACAAAATCAGTTGAAGTATTATAGCCTTCCATTAAGCTGAATTTCCGAGTGTATGATTCTTGGATTCTTGCAAGTCCTTTTGCTTATAGGACTTTGGGTATGGGTATGGGGTAAGAGAACATTCCAGCTACACTTCCAGACACTTCAGATGTAGCTATTGTATGTTTATATTATAAAATGAATGCAAAGGATATTGCTGTCTAGATGAGAATTATTTTTTCAGGCTTCAGTTTTACATAGCAAATTTTGTCCTGAATTTTGTACGGAAGTGCATTTGTGGGAAGGCAGGAATAATTCCCATGTTGCAGTCAATTGTTGCTGGACAGCAGCAAATAAACCAATTCAAAGCTGTTTTAATGAAAACGTGTCCTCAGTGGCCAGCAATCAGGGATTTATTGCTTCCCTTTCTGGGCTGATAAACTAACCAATACATAACCAGAGCTCATAATGTTATCTAGCTGTGAGCAGGAGGAGCACTAAGGATACCTCTGTCAGTTACTGGGCTGTTATGTCTGCGATATGTTTTATCTAAATCACGAATATAATGCAGACAACAAACACTTCTAGTTTCAGTTCTAGATCCTATATGTGATGTAAACAATTTAAACTAAACCCGAAACACCCCACCCAGTTCTGTCCTCCTTCCCCCCAGGCAGCAGTGTCCCACTTGAGGGACTCCCTCTCTGCTCATTGCCTTTGATACATCCCTCACATCGTGGGAAAACCTTCTGAATCTACAGAGAGCAGCTGCAGCTTCCTCTGGGTACAAAAGCGTCCCTTCACGCTGCTCTAGCTGTGTAAAGCAGTGGCTTCTGCAGAAGTCCTCCTAGAAAGCATCCCAGGAGAAAACAGGCTGCAGTCCCTCGGGCAGTTTGTCTGTTATTCCAGAAAAGAGCTTTGGTTTCCGGAGCCCTCATTTCCTTTCTCAAACCCCAGCACCACAGTGTGGTTTCTATGTGTTCCCTTCTTCCCTGTGTGCATTTTTTGCCAGCCTTTAAAATTGTAGCTGGGACTCCACTGGCTGATGCATTTGCCGTGATCCAGGAGTGGAATTTGAATGACAAAAAGCCAAGCTACATAAACACTTCATGGTTTTTGATTAGCTAATTGTTAAATTAGGGGGAATATGCTTACAGTGCAAAATTAAAACAATGAAACAAGCTGTGTTTTCAGTCTAATTGATTACCTTGTAACTTAATTTGTACTAAGAAGCCTGATAAATGAGATTAAATATTGCAGAGGAAAACAGTGATTCCCAAGCATGGGAATATATTTGCATTCTGGCGATTTGTATTGAATGCCTTCAAAGAACAACTGAACTGATTTTTTTCTTGTCTCTTTCGGTTTTCAAATGAAGGATTTGCTTTGTTACACATTTTAAAAATGGCTTTAAATACCTTTTTTTTGCTTTCTTCTCTGTTTAGACCTGCTTTCCCCCTCCACTTCTTTATCAGAGCCCTGCTTTCCTCCTTGCTTACTTTCCTGACCAGCCTGTTTCCTCTTTCCTGCCCTGGCCACTTCTCTCACCTGAGGCCTCTCACTTGCATCCCAGCTTCCTGTGAGCCTTGTGCTTTTGTCTGTCCTACCTGACCTGCAGCAATCCCCAAAGGAGGGCACAGTCCAAGTCTTCAAGCACAGATCCCACTGTACTTGGCCTCTAACCTCAGGCTTTTGCTGAGTGGTGTGTTGCTCTTACCCATGAAGCAGATTTCTGAAGTTATGTGTTTGCTTTCTCCAGGCATTTGTTCCTGAGCTGTGTTTTGCTGATCTGACCACTGTGTCAGTATTTATTTGCAAAACCCATGTACTAGGAGTGTATGAAATTGGTTCATTTTTGTGCTCCGTTTTATGGCATGACTTGTGTGTGCACTGTCCTGTGGCCTTCATCTTCAGACCCCGCTTCAAGTTAGGAACTGCCCAGGGTTTATCTGGGCTTATGGTTCCCCTCATTTTTAAACAGGGCTCTTGTTTGCTTGCTGCTAGCATTTACTATCAGGTAATGATTTTAAAGGAAATATGAGGTATATATAATGCAAAGGAGTTGATGTATCTCTGTATGATGATAGAATTTGTTCTGGTTTTAACTAAATTATTTTTTGTATGGGAAATAGCCTTTGTCTTTTAATGAGTGCTTCATATTGTATGGCCTTTTACTACCTCCCTGTCTGCTGGGTACTGTTTTAAGGCTATGTTAAATGAAGATACCTTCTTTTTTAATCCAGCCAAACAATTGCAAGTTTTATAGAATAGCATCTCTGCAGCGCATCTAGGTGAGCATGAAATGAGTCAGCAATGAGCCATCCATACACAGTACTGAGCTTATTTAAATTTTGTGAGTGGTGAAAGCTCACCTATTACAAAAGAAAATCTGAAACAAGCAGTTACTGTAATTCAGGTAACCTAATGTAGCAACCACTGATGGGTGCAATGAAAATATGAACCACTTGTATTCGAATACGTTCATTTTCAAGAATAAAGTGTGACTGAAAATCTGTACTTAGAGATGGTTTCTGAGATAGGAAATGTGTGCTGTGGTGATTTGGAACCTGATGGGTGAGTCTCCTGAGCTACCAATCCTCAACCAATGCTCAACTGGTGCAAGGCGGGAAAAGTGCAGTTAGCTTCTTTGAGTTAATATAATTTTAACATATCTGTGCAGAGTTAAAGCTGATGGGAAAAAATGTGCATTGAATCCTTGCATCTCCTATTCCGTTTGCTCTCCCCTGAGCAGGACTGCTGTCTCAAGGGACTTGCAAATTAAATAACCTCATAGGACAGTGGTTCCTCAGGGCTGAAGAGGTGATGCTGCCCATTCACTACAGCTGTTCCTTGCAGAGGATGACAGCTGTGTGTGCCACTCTTTAAAATCACTTCTTTTCATATAAACGGGTGAAAGAGCCTGTCAGTGCAAGACCACTCTCTTCAGTGCATTTTACTGATTTTTGTCCACCCAATGAGCTTTCCCATTCCAGCCTGCAGCAGAGATGGAAAAGGTGCATAAGTGTCCATGTAAGCCTTCATTCTCCTTACCATGGAGCGGTGTTTGTGGAACAGATTCACGCTGTGGCTCCCCTCCCCTGTCAGCCTGTCCATGATCAGGTGGAGCTCAGTTTCAGCGTTCCTTTCCTTGTTTGGTCTGACATGTCTTCGACTTGGAATCTCTGTGTAGTCCCACGCAAACTACATCTGAGCCCAAGGAGTTTGCGTGTGCAGTCTGTGTGTGTTTAAGGTGTGCATGCTTTAGGGGCTTTGGTGGAGGGTGTAATACAGCTCTGTGCTAGTTTGTGAATGCAGAAGCTCAGTCAGGTAGCTCCTTTGATGGACCTGTATAGGTAGAATGGGTATTGTCATGATTTGCAGCCCTGAATAGCAGCCTGCCTCATGAGATGGTGTATATGAGGAGATTTAGGTTCTGTCCTATAGACAAGTGCATTTGTCTCCTTCCTTCTCTCCATTATCACTGTAAATGGATTCTAAATTACAATAGTGGTTTTCATGGTGACAGCAGTATTGGTTAAATCCATCTGAGAACGAAGTTCTCTAGCAGCGTGTTCATGTTTTGCAGTATAAATCTTGCCTGCTACACCCATGTCTGATTTGGGAAGACATAATTTCTTCATTTCTCCAGGGAGCTTTAAAAAGAGGGGCCAGGGAAAAGGTAGGGGAAGAAAGAGATATGTACACGTGGTCTCAGCAGTGTGGCCGGTCCCTGGTGTGAGGTACTGTTTTGCTAGATTGTTTCTGACGGTACAACTTTGCTGCTGACTACCTTACCTCTTTATTACAGAAATGTAAAAGATGATACTTAACACAGGATGTTTCAAATGTCACCATTACATTTCCTCTAACCTGTGCAAACCTATTCCTGTGCTTGTTGGGTCTAATTTGATACTAAACGATACTGACTTGACTGCCTTCATGTTACAAAGATCTTAGTTGGAGGTGCCTTATTTCATTTCCATATATTGAACTGAGCACCGTCTTCCCTGGTCCCTCCTCTGAAATATCACTGCTTTTCCGCAGTCCCTGGAGGTGAGGAGCATTCATCTGTGGACATGGGAGTTAGATACAGGCAGACACACTGAAACGAGCCTTTGCTCACTTCTCCATGGAGGCAGCTTGTCCCTAGGCTCCCTGCAGCACCGCACCCGAGCTGTATCTGCTCCATCCCCAGAGACCTGGTGCTTGTAGCAATGTCTCCACTGTGAGGAGTAAATGAAACATGCCACTAGTCCATGCTCATGGCTCTACCAGCAAAAAATAAAGGGGAGAGGACATTTTTGGGGTCAGGGAGTACTTGGGCAGCATCCAGGCTGAGCAGCAGTGGTGTGTGTGCTCTCAGGTGCCAGGCAGCTCGGAGCTCATCCCTGCAAGGGACCAGCCAAAAGGGCTTTGTCTCCTCAGGACGAAGAGAGGAGGGACACAGGCAGTAGTGGTTATCTGAAAAGCCCAAGTCTAAGGGCTGACAACAAGCAAAGGATTGCTGGTGGGAGAACAGCTCTCCCTGGTGCTTTGGCAGCACCTGGGCTGAGGTGTGAATAGAGCAGCAGCTGATGACAGGGCCAGCAGAGGTATCCACATGGATTTCAGCAGCCCGAGGGAGGTGGTGCAGCCACTGGGGCTTTTATCCCCCTTAAAATCACTTCAAGTGATCATGGCAGGGAGAGGAAGAGCCATTTAAAACACACTGCTGAGGAGAGGGAATGGTTATTGTAATGCTGAAGCATTGTTTTGGGAAAATTCTATGTGGCCCAGTAAAGAAAAGGCTTTAAAAGATTTAGCTGCTTAATCCTGCTCATCTGCTGTTAGATCTTCACAAAACCTCCCAGAGAGAGTCAGAGCAGCATCTGAATGCACAGACCTCACCCATCAACTCAACAGCTCCTCTTCCTCAACTTAGAGTTTGGAAAAGAGGGAATATGCAGCTCACTGCGTGTAATTGCTCCAGCTAATGAGCAGTAGTCTTTTTTTTCATAAACACCCAATGATCTTCACTTTTTTATGCTTAAAGCATTCAGATAGTTCTGATTAATAATCTGGAGAATGGTCTGTGCCTTCTCCCAGATGAAGTACAGCTCTGGAATGAACTGAAAACGCTTTAGTGGTGGTGTATTATTTTGTAATTATTCTGCAGCTTTTGTTCTTTCACCTTTGGTGAGATGTGTTCCCTCAAAGGACACTTCTAGCAGTGCTTTCATCTCTCAGTAACTGCAGCAATGCCGGTGGAGAGGGATCCAAGCTCTGTCTAGAATTCAGAGAATAACCATACAAATTGGAGCAGAAAAACTATGATACAGGGTAATATTTGATCTATAAATTAAATTTCCAGTGTGTTATTGGCATTTTGTTGTGTGAAACATAAACATGGTCCTGACTTGCAATAAATGGAAGGTCTCCAGAGCCAAGTGGCTAAAGTCACATTAATATCTCCACTACTCTCTGTTCAACAGTGTTTTTCTGTGGCATCTCTGCTTGTTGAGATTATTAAAATGTAAGGGTTTCTTTTCCCCCTCTTAGTCATCTAACGAGGCTTTGGCTGTTGCTTCTGAAAGAAAAAATTTTAAGTGGGGACTTATTAAGCTCAGGGGCTGTATATTTTTAAGACTTCTGTGGAGGTGCAAAGACACTTATGTCAGTGATGTGTTCCTCTGAGAAGGTATGAGCATTTGCTGTGCAGACACCTATTGGGCTGTTTCATTTTGTTAGCAGAGATTTGAGGCCACCAAAAAGAAAAAATTGCTTTAAAAATAAATGTGTTGTCTTATGGGATACTGAGGTGATGCACCATAATTACACACAGACCCAGATTTTCTTCCTTTGTACTTCTTTTCCTGATGTTATTTGTGAGGTAGGATGGGACTTCAGTTTGTCTTTTAAAACAACAGTTCCTGTGGCTTTTTCTCCCTTTGTATCTGTGTGGTGAGCCAAAATTCAGCCTTTGGCTGACTCCGTGGAGGAACTGGTGAAGATGGTTATGTACATGTTTGCAAAGTCCTTCTCTCTGGAAACAGAGGTGTTTTTTTGGTCACCAGAGGCCACATCCCTGCACTACTCCTGCGTCAGATTCCACTCCCTACACATCCCCCGTGTTTTGCCAGACAGGTCAGAACCCAAGTCCAGCTCTGTGCAAGAGTTTCCTCCCCAGGCATTCATGTGCCTGTGTCACCAGCTGAAACTCCTTCCCCAAACAGTTAGATCCCAGATTTTATTTGTATATGCTTCTGTTTGGGGTGCACACAGAAATATATGGGTTTGGGATCTGTAGACTGCTGTCCTCACCAAGACCACCTGTGTGGAGAGAGGAAAAATTCAACTGGATATACATGAACAGGTAGAAAAAAAACAGGCTTTGTGTGGTACTTAGAAACCAAATTCAAAAAAAGATAAGGTGAAAATAGCAATATGACTTATCCCAGGAACATCAGTATTGTTTATAACCTTTAGACACAGGTGCACCCTGTAACAGTTGTTAAAATTGCAATGAGAAGTTTCTCTCAAATAATTCCTGGAAGTACTGCAGAAAATGGAGAAAGGAGAAGTAGCACTTCTCACAAAAGAGCAAAATCGTAGATGTTGCTACTCAAAAGAAATCATTGTATTTTGGTTGTTGCTAAAGACACCGTTCTTGTCAAACCTCATCAAATGCAGCAGTGGTATTGGGTAACTGAGTGCAGCGACTTACCTAGTGGTGGCATCAATCCAGGAGCTCTCACTGGAGACCCTGGCAGGCAGCTGGGCACGTTTCCATCAGGATTTTTGTCCCTTGGGTGAGTGCTGGCCTGTCACCTGCCGGGTGGTTTCCCATGGGGAGGCCAGGCGCCAGCTGACACCCGCGTTTACTGCAAGGTCCAAGCTTGGGCTTTCCCTTCTTTTGCTGCAGACTCATTGGATGTCCTTCAGCTCCTGACCCAGGCTTTCCCTCCTGGTTTTCTTCTGCTCACACATGTCTTCTCTCTCTGATTTCCCAGCCGCTGGGCCAGCCGCAGCACCACCACGCAGCGGAGGAAGGACCGCCTGCGGCAGCACTCGGAGCACATCGGGCTGGACAACGACATGAGGGAGGTGGGTGGCCTCATCTGAGGGCAGCACAAGCTGTGATCCAGGAGGTGGAGGTTTGGACAGCAATGTGCCTGTTACTTGAGGCAGTTTTGTGGCTACTGTAAGGTTTGGTTGGGTCTGTGTGGCCATTTATATGCTGCTCCGCTTGTCACAGATGTTCTACAGCTTCAAAGCACACAACATAAATAAAGTGCTTTTATTATTTGGGAACAAGACAGCCCCATTGTCATCAGGAAAATGGCTTATTTGCTGATTTAGACCCTGGCCATGTTACTGCACACAGACAGCAGTACAGCTGCGAAACTCTGGCCAGGGTGGAAGTCTCTGGAGAAGTCAAGTCCTTGAATAAATGTCAGCCCTGTAGAAGCAAATGAGGCAGGATTCTTCCTTTTTTTTTTTGAAAGGAACTTTTTTCCTTTCTCTTACTTAGATTTCTGACATGAGTATGCCTATTTGAAAGGTTAAGACTTGGGCCTTTTTATGCCTAAAGCTTGGAAACTCCCATGCATCTTGTAAATGTCAGTCACATACATGCATTTCTTTCCCATCTTTTCAGTTCCTCGTCCTTCATTAAATATTTTCTGCCACATTTTTCCATTGATGTCCATGTGCTTCTTTTGTTTGTCACTAGCAAAAATATAACACTCCTGCTGTTTTGTGGTAAAGCTCTCTGAATAATGTTGGTCGGTGTTGCAGTTTGCCCCTCCAAAAGAACCTGAGTGGATGAGAGGACTCTTCAACCATAGCTTTGAATGATATTTCATGGAAACCCAGCAAAACAGCACTTGTACATGTTTGTTGCTATTTTTGCTAACATGGCTTTGCAAGTATATTTTAAACAGTGCCTCATGTGTGTATATCGCAGCAGAGCCTTTTCAGTACTTTGTCATGTATTTACTTTCTTCTTTTTTTGGCTGTGGATCATATGCATGCTTCTTTTGCTTTGTCTCCTCTTTCTTTCTGGCTGTTCTGCCATTGGGGCATCTGCCTCCTCTTAGCCATCGGAGGAGCTTTTGCTTCGTCAGAACTCAATGGCCTTCTGGGAGTGGGATCAGGGACCACCCCCTCCTGCACGGCCTCCTAAAAAATCCTTCTCTGAGTGCTGCCTGGTATGTTTTAGTTTTTCTTGTTGAAAGCTGCTTTTGAGATGTTGTTAGCATGAGGAACCTCTGTCTTCGCTGCATCTCAAACCTCTCCCATTCTTGTAGAGTATGAGCACGTCCCTGTAGCGCTTGGAAGTGTGGTTATAATCAGAAAAGTAGCCGGAAAGAAGCTTCCACACCAGCTCCCTGGAAAACATGACGGCTCCAAGGCTAAAAGACACCAATTTTGTTTTGATTTGGGATTTTTTTTTTCCATGTTGCTCACCTGGCAATTCAGTTTAGGGTGTCAAATCCCAAAAGCATTGCTCTCTGACTGCTGGATCATTGCATCCCAGTGTGCAAGAGGGTGGTGGTGTGTGGATGCTGATGAACAGGCAAAGGGCAATCAACTGATTTTCTCAGCCCACCCTTATTCTTCTCTGGAACCTTAGAGTCAATATTTATTTTAAATTTTAATACAATAAGAAGATACATAATGAATAAGGTTATCTGTGTTTTATACCCTTCAGACTATAACCACACTTTCTATCCCTTCACATTTAAAAAGAAATATTAGTTTTTCTAGTTTTATATTCCCTGTTTTACTTTATCACTGATTTTGCTGTTAATTTTTGCACTGAGATGGAAGTCACTTGTGAGGTTGCCTGCTGAACAGCACACTTTCATCATCTGTAACTTTTTTCTTTTATTCCCACCTGTAGTTTTTGAACTATTTTTAAATCCTTACAGTATTGGTGAAACTGTAGTTACCTAGCTGAAAACTTCAGTGGAACACAGCTTTTCATGGCAGAACCCTACATTCTTGTCTGACCTGTTGGAGTGATGCTAAGTGGTTCTTATCCAAACTTCTGTGTTGAAAAAATCCAATTGTGTCAGAAAAACTGTATGAGGTATCTCAATTAACTTCAGTATGTTTAGATTTTGGTTTTTCTTTTCCTGATCTCCTGGAAGGTATCCATGCCCACGGCAGAAATGTTGGAACTATGTGATCTTTGAGGTCCCTTCCAACCCAAACCATTCTATGATTCTATGGAATAAATTTTCTGCCCAGACAGAAAGCTCTAAGGATACAGCAGCCATAGTGACCTCTCAGTTCCCCAGAAAACCCAGCCAGCAGCAGCAAGAATTCCCTGCAGGGATGTGATCTGCTCCTTCCAGGAAAGAGTGGTCCTTGTCACATACCATCCCCTGGAGAGGCATCATTAACTGGACAAAAACCCACTATGGAAACAGAGCATTCCCACACCAGGCTATGAGCGCTGCTTTTCAAGGCTTTCATTTGGCACCATTCTATTATCTTGCTCTTTTTAAGAAGAAATTATGAATAATGCTTGAACAACATTTTGATAGTTGTGGCCAACATCTCGGCCTTGCTCAGCGTGGAGCTCTCTCGCTGATGGTGGTGTCAGAGGTCACCTGCTGATTGGGTTGTGGGTTTTTGCTTAACAAACAAACAAACCAAAAATAAAAAACCAGACTGAAGCAAAAAATACCCTACCCCTGAAGACAAGGCAGTGGAACAGGAAAGTTTAAAAGTCTTCTATTATAGATTGGATCTTTTTTTAAAAGTATGTTGATTTTTGTGCATACTTAACAATTACCATAGTAAAAACATGAATGAGCCCAAGTGTCAGTTCTGTTTAAAATGAGGTTCATTTGTAATCAAGAAGTTAATTGAGAATAAGATCAAGTCTTATTTCTCCCACATAAACTATATAGATGAAAAGTAATAGATGAAATCTTTCTCCTTCACTAAGTGTATTTCTGCTTCTTATAATTTATTTTCAAACATTTTTTTTTTCTATTTGTATATAGTCTGGTCACAAATTAGACAATTCTTTTAATTTTTTTTTAAGTGAGAATCAAGTAACAGTGGAAAGAAACTTTTCTTGGTGTTTTGAATTTATTGCTAAATGAAGGTATTACACTTTATGCACTTGTTGTGCCTAACTTCATGCTAGTGACTAACAGCACAGTTCACTGGCTAATATTGACTGATTCTGTACCACTCAGGAAAATATCTTACTTCTTCTGTTGTCAAAAGGGATCATTCCACTTCTCCAGCCTGACACCTAAACATCAGACAAATCAAGATTTTGTGTCTAGATTAACACTAGCTCATTTGTTTTCACCACCTTGCTTGCCTAGGATTAGGATGAGGAGAGTCACTCTGACCTGTAATATCTAAAATTATTCTCTTTATTTTTAGAAATACATGCAGGAGGCGAGGAGTTTAGGAAAAAATTTAAGGCAGCCCAAACTGTCAGACCTCTCTCCAGCTGTGATTGCACAGACCAACTGGAAATTTGTGGAAGGGTTGCTGAAGGAATGTCGCATGAAGGTAGGTCATCCCCTGTCTGTTCTCCCCTCGATTGCAGGGAGCTTAAACAGCACCTGCAGATGTTCTCCTGGTTCACAGCTGGAATGGCATTGTTCTGCTGGAACACCTGGTTATTGCAGGGTGGACATCCCTGTAGTGTTTTCCCACAGCTAGAAGAGAAAGCAACGTGTTGTTGCTCTTCTGTTTATGCAGTTGAAGTTGATGGAAGGAGTATAAAGGACAGGAAGGAGAATCAGCATGATCATGATCTTCTGGAGGATTTCCATTAATTGTTCATATTTACACATAGCCTAAACAGAATGGCTTGGAGACCCTTGGTCAAAAGGGAAGAGTTCATCATGTGTGGCTTGTGCATGTTGTTTCTGCAGAGCAAATGAAGTGTAACAATTCCTAATATCAAAGGTGCTTTTATAGCTGTAGACATACAGCTTCTTTGTGTCTGTTGCAGTTGGTGGTATACTGCTTTACCTGAGTGTTAAATTTTAATGGCTGTAACAAGAATTAAAACAGAAGCTAAGTAGGACTGATGATGTATTCTATACTCTACTTGGTAATAAATCAACAGCATAGAAATAGGACAATAGGTAAAGGGTATAGAAGTAGGACAGCTAGAACAGGCTCCCCAGGGAAGTGGTCACAGCACCAAGTCTGCCTGAGTTCAAGAAGCATTTGGACGATGCTCTCAGACACGTGGTGTGACTCTCGGGGCTGTCTTGTGCAGGCACAGGAGCTGGACTTGGTCTTTGTGGGTCCTTTCCAGATCTGGGTATTCTATGATTCGAAGTAATCAAGCAAACTTTTTAAACATAATTATTTTTGTTAATTTACGATCTCTACAAATAGATTTGAAGTTTCTCTCTGTTAGCGATGGTCTCTAGATTAAGCATGTGGAAGTAAACTCATCTGTAAATTCTGTCCCTTGTTGGATAACATTCTTAGAAACTGTTGTGATTTTTTTTTTTTTAATAGACTAAACGCATGTTGGTAGAGAAAATGGGCCATGAAGCAGTTGAGCTGGGACATGGAGAAGCCAATATAACAGGTCTGGAGGAAAATACACTGATTGCCAGTCTCTGTGATCTGCTAGAAAGAATCTGGAGCCATGGTCTGCAGGTCAAGCAGGTTGGTAGCTTGAAACTTGGGACTCTGTATACAGTACTCTAGCAAATGCTGAATGCCATCTCTGCTTTTTAAGCTGCTACTCAATGGTGTAACTCCCAAGATAAAGCAAGAGGTGTCTTTGGGATCAGTGTCCCTGATTCATATTTTGCAAAGGTTTGAGGATGTTGTAAAGCATTAGAATCCTCTCAAGGTGCCCCAGCCAAGGTATCTTCAGTTACCCTTATCAGGGCCTGAGGAATGCAAGCAGTTCTAAATTGGGAAAGAAGAAGTTGGAAGACAGAATAACAAGACAGTGAGAAAGCAGAGAAAAGAGGGACTGAACCCTCCTGGACTAAAGCCAATCAGGCGTCCTGGATGGTGCATGCAGGACTTATGGACAGTGTAAAAGATCCAATCTGGTGTGCGTGATCATGTAAATGACAGCTGCAGAAATGCATAAAAATGGATTAATGTAAACAATAAACGGATTCTCGCGTAATCAAATTGGTTCGTAGTACAAGGGTCCCGTGCTCCTGCATGAGGAGTTTTGGGTTTTGGGGTTTTTTGGAAGGGGATTGTTTTGGGGTTTTCTCCTCTGGAAATTGCAGTGATGTTGTCAAGTACATCTTTGGTTTATTCCCTTTCAACCTTCACAAGGGAAACCCAGAGGGAGGACAAAGAAACAAGGTGCGTGGTGTGACTGCTAGATCAGTGGGATGGTTCTCTCTCTTCCTGAGGTTTCATGGCCCAAGAGAGAAGGACTGGTTTTCATTATTTTACCCATTTCATTACATTTTACCCATTCAAATGCCATTCCATTATTCTGCCATGTTTATTGGCCATTGTTGGTTATTTTTTTGCCTGGTTTATTTAAAGATATGTACTATATATTCCATTTTCAGGGGAAATCTGCTTTGTGGTCCCATTTGCTTCAGTACCAGGAGAGAGAAGAGAAGCAAGAGCACAGTGCAGAATCCCCAGGTGAGTACTTGGCAGGTGACTCCATGAGGAGTCCATCACAGCAAATGAACTCAGCCATGGGAGGAACAGTGCAACCACATAAAACCCATGCAGGATTTTCAGTGTATTTCCTTGCTAATACCACATTCTGAGACTTGTTATAATCATTGTGGGGATGTCTTGATGTCTGGGCAAAATAGATTGAAATCACTGGAGGCAAAGGAACATAGTTTCCATCCTTGTCTGGAAAATCACTTGATGTATGTGAGCATTGGGTGAGGTATGAGAAGCTGTGTCTCCACAAGAGATGAATTCTAAAGAATCTGGAAGTGTGGAGCTGGGAATAAGACATCTGACATTTTTCTTTCAGTGGATACAATCTGTCTCTCAAATCCCAATATGAATAACTCCATGTTCAGTAGATCTTTATACTGATGGGTGGTATGGTTCAGAAATTGTGTAATTAATCTCTGTCCATCAGTCGAGGTGCTCAATTTGTGCTTTGGCTTGGCCCCTTACAATCACTAAATTACTTCTGTGTTTTAAGAGAGGTTTTCTGATAACCTTGAGATCTCCCTGCCCAGTGGCTAGGGTATTGTAGAAAAAGTCTCTGAACTTCAGTGGGTCATCTTGCAAGGACTCTCCAATTCAGATCCTGCAGATGGGAACTTGTATGATCAGTCCTCAAAGAGGCATTTATGGACAAACTAGTCTCTCCCATGAAAGGACTTTTTAATAAGCTTCAATGAGTAATGCACTAGACAATCTGGCTGGCAGGCACAAATTCCTGAGAGCAGAATGTGTCACCACAAAGTGGTTTGATCAGAGCAGAGCACAGAAATGCACGGCATTCTTTGCACTGAATATGTTACTGTATCTTAACTTTATTTGAGTTGTTCTCAGTTGTGATCTTTCTGTAGAAACTTCTTGCTAATAAAATTCATTGCTGTACAGATTTAAGTTAAGGAATTTCACGTACAAAAAAGGAAGCTAAATCTCCAAGTTCAGTGCTGGATTAAGGAAGGAGTAGGTAATATGTTCAGAATCTTCATTTTGTCTACTTCTACATTTCCAGGAGAGAGTTAATGGCAATGCACAGAAACACTGCAGTTACCAGCCACTTAAGATTGTTTTCAGCTGTATGTAAAACAATGTGTTGCAGACTATGACTGTAGTGTTGTATTAACTTTGTGTGTTTTCCCCACTGTAGTTGGCGGTGGGACAGAAAGACGGAAGTCGGATACAGGAATTACTCTGCCTACACTGAGGGTTTCCCTGATACAAGATATGAGGTATGCAATTTGGTTCTAAAGCATTAATTGTGGATTTAATTGTGTAGCATAAGGTAAAGATCCTCTCTGGCTTTGGGTCTACAAAGGCTCAGGAGAATTAAACCTTCTCTTCAGCCTACATTCAAGTCTGCAACGTGTTGCCTTTCTGTTTCGAAAAACTTTTTTTGTGTGTTCACTTGATCTATTTTAGCTAACAGAGAATGAAAACCACACATATGTTACTGGGATTTCTGTTTTCCCGGGGGGGGTTCTTTTAGTAATAAAGCCAACTTCTATAAATAACAGCTGATATGTTAAATTCCTTGGTATTTTCAGTTTGTTTCTTTTCGTTCATTTTGAATTACTGACCAAGCAAGTACAGTTAATAGGCAAAGCAAAGGGACATAAAAACCCGCTCACAATGCCTGAGCAATACTCTTTCTTTTCAACCAGCGTTTCATGGCAGATAGTAATAAATATACAAGTTAGAAATTTAATCAACCTAGAATTTGGGTGAGTTTAAAGCTGGGATGGGAAGTTAGGGCAGGTTCTCTGCAGTAGAGCACAGCCTGGCTCTGGAGACCTTTTCAAGCAGTGTTTGTTTGGAAACAGAAGGATTAGAGAGTCCGAAGAGGTGGAGGCTGATGTGACAGCAGCAGGCAGAAGTTCTTCAGGGCATCTCCTTGGTCAAGCCACTGCCAGATCAGGCCACTGTTCTGACACTTGTCTTGCCAGGGCTAAAGATTTCCGTGGAATAAACATGCCATGAAAAGAGAGGAGGAGTAATGCAGTAATTCTCATCTGTAAAGAGCTGAGAGCAATTGCTGGCAATTTAATGTGTGAGACAACATGAGTACTGTTTCTTGGAATACCACATCCTTCTTACACCTAAAAATATGGCAAAGAAAATCTTATGGTAAAAATAAGATTAATTGTAGTTAAATTGTAGTTTGTAGTT
Source organism: Oriolus oriolus (assembly GCA_013400235.1). Classification (NCBI taxonomy): domain Eukaryota; kingdom Metazoa; phylum Chordata; class Aves; order Passeriformes; family Corvidae; genus Oriolus; species Oriolus oriolus. Next base: position 220,566 of record VXBT01000496.1, read on the forward strand.
CACAAAACCTTGATTACAGTAATGTGATTTTTACCATTTGTGTTGATAGATTAGTTCGATTTTTCTGGGAAAAAAAGTCACTGTACTGCCCACCTGCAGTGTGCAACCTTTTAGTTTGATGCTATGTAGTTTGAGTCTTTTGTTCTGATTTCAAAGAACATGACATGCCTCATAAGGCTAAAACAACGTGCAAAAGAGGGAGAGAGAATACATGCAGTGTAATTAGGGGTGTAGTGCCAAGAGGTCATTTTGAACATGTGTCTGCCATTTTAGCATCCCTCTCATGGGATGTGGCAGCTATCTCCTTAATTCAGTCCTGGGAGACTGACAGGCATGTAGAGGGTCAGTCTGAGGGAAGGATGAAGGAGGATCTGGAGCGGAAACTCCTGTGCTGGGAGGGGATTGCTGACAGAGGAGGCTGTGTGTGCTCACTGCTGCATGCATGGGTTCTGTCTTCCACGAGCTTCCACTGGAGTAATGAAAGCCCAGCACGGATCTGAGCTCTCGTGTTTGAATCACAAAATTCTTTCTTACTGCTCTTCAGAGAAAAAGTGCAGAAGCAGAACATTACCTTTTGTCATATCTTGGGTGTTCGTGATGGTCCACAGACATGTCTGGTCATAGAAAATGCTGGGCAGATGGTGAGCTGAATTTGTCATCTGTAATCTTGTGGCATACTTTCTCCTGCTTGGAAGGAATGCTGCCTCATATTTGTTTGCACACACAGACCCAGGCTGAAGTTGAAGGATGGGTAATTGTTAAATTGCGAGGCTCGTGGTGCTGACTGAACTAATGGCTGGAGGATTAAGCATTGCCTTAAGCAGGGCTTGTTTCTGATGGCTCATGCTAGGTTATGTAAACAACTTAAAAGCAGGGCTGAGTCACAGTCATGCTCTGAATGTGCCATGAGCCTGTGCTACAGGTACTGTGGTGTGTCCTCTGCCCCCTCCTCAAAGCCAGGCATCACAGATGTGGTAAGGAAGGTGCTCAGGGTGTTTATTTTGGTTTTGTGCATGGAATCTCAATGGCACAAGCCGTGCTGAGAGTATGCCCTCCAGCCTTTCCCCTGGCAAGGATCTGCATCATCTCTCCCACCCCTCTTCCAGCTACAGCCTGCTTCCAGCATGGCCTCACCCTTCAGGCATTGCTGAGCATCCAACCCAATCAGACAACATCAAGGCCTCCCCAAAACCTTTGGTCCAGCTGGATTCAAGTTTCTGATCCTTCCCCTTTGGGCAAGCTCTTCCTTGTTACCAGCACTTGCTCTCACGCCCATGTCGTGCCTCTCTCCTGCAGGGAGCTTGCAGTGGAGGCTGTGAGCTGGGCACTGGGCCCACAGCAGTGATGCTTAACCTGCTCTGTTTCAAAAGAAGGCTGAGCAAGGATCTGCTGCCTACCTGGGATGAGCCATAGGCTCCCTCCTGACTGTGCTGGGATGGGAACGTGCACAGCATCCTCAGGGCACGGCGGTGCTGAGCGGCTGTAACCTCTGCTGTCAGCACAGCTGTTTGCAGAGGGTTTGTGCCGCCATACCCCAGGCTTACATTTGACAGGGCAAATAGATTTTTCTTTATTACTAATGGGATTAAAAGCAAGTCCAAACCAGGGGAGTTGCATCGAAATGGCTGTTCAGTGTTCTGACAAGAAGAATTTGCTGTGCAGTGGTGAGCATACGGTGCTTACACTGAGGTCACCGATAAAAATAGAGCTGTTCTGACTCCCACAACTGACAGTGAAATAAATTTGGGTTCCTGCATGCTCTGTTCTGTTACACTCTGCTTTTGCTGACACCAAGACTGATTACGGAATCTTTTTAATATCTCTGGCAAGCTGCATGGTTGCAGATCTTTATTTTTCCCAAATGCACAATTAATGCTAATCTAGTCTGAACCAGAAACAGGTAATAAAGAGGCACAGAGCGTGCATGGAATAAGGTTGAGTCCATCTGTACTTGAATCTTCTCACAGTGAAATAACATATTCTGCTCAGTGTTTCATACTAGATGTAATTTAAGCTGAGCACTTGGGGGGAAGGGGAGGGAGATGATAGTCTGTGCTTTGATCTTCCCATCTCAAAAGACTTGAAATGTCTGAGGAGAGTGTCTCAACATGGTGTAGTTGAGTGTAGCATGCATCCTGTTTCTCCAGGACTGTGGGTCACGTGTCCAGCTCTCTGCTGGAAGGTGTAATGCTGGCTGCCATCCTCTGAGCCAGGAAGGGCTTTCCCGTGCCAGGAGCAAGGCTTCAGCCTTGCAGGTCAGCCTGGCACGGAGCAGTGCTGCTGGGCTGCATGTGCTCTTCATTTGTGCAGAGCACACTCGTATTTCTGCACAGCTCTAAGGTGTTCTTTGCAAATTTGCCCTAAAGGTCCTGGGCCTGCTCCGTTAGAGGCTCTGTAAACAGGAGAGCAGTTTCCTCAAATAATGCAGGGACTAAATATAACACAAAGCACACACTTGGCTGTGACAGATGGGGGAAAGCACGAGACAGTGAGACTATAGTAGTCAATGTAAAAAGCATCAGTCACAGCATGACTTTGTTGGATTTCCTTTGGAGTAAATATTGCCACATCCCCCAACACTCAGCAGTGCGTGGAGGGCTGTCAAGGAAGTTGCAGGAGTCAGACAGTAAATTGCAACTGGGATTAGTTCAGACTTCAGCTGATGGTACTTGGAGCCTGCCACGGAGGTTTGGAGGGCTGAATTGCTTGTGCATTTAACATGCAGAGTGCATGAAAATTAAGAAATCGCAGCCTTTTCTTTTCCCCTGCTGGAAACTGTTACTCACTTTTCTTGTTTATTTAACCAGGTGGGGAGTTTTTGGAAGCAGCTTCGCCCTGCCATGGCAGTTCTCTTCCTCTTCTAAAACTCCCTGTGCTCTAAAACTAGAGTTTCTGGCATTCTCCAAACTGAAATGTGGGAAGTTTAAAAAGAAAAAAGAAAAGCAAAACCATAGCAGAAAGCCCCTATGGAACAGTTCTGCTTTCCTACAGATGAAACATATGGAGGGCTGTTCAAATTATCACTTACAGGAAGGCCTCTTATATCCCTAAAAATGTGATTCTGCTTGCAGCTTCCTGTTGCTGTTTTTACCTCAGCAGTGTTCCTGTTCTCAGATATGCCATTGCTGCTGCCCTCAAGGGGTTTGTTAGAGCCTTCAGAGCCAGCGTGGTTCGGAGACAGTCTCAGGACACGTGTTTGTCCTCTGCCCTGCCAGACACACCCATTGAGGTCAGCAGTGTGAGGTGGCAGCTGAGATATAACTGGGTCTCACAAAGTTGGCTGCTTTAGGAGTTAGCAGTGTCCATGTGAGCATCTGCCCCTGGCAATGCAGGGGTGAGCAGGTTTACCCCTCCCCACCTTGGCCAGGCAAACACAGAGCAGCTCCTATGCACTGCCATGCCTGGGAAAAGCTGCCACGTGTCCTCGTGCCAGCCTGGGGCTAACAGGGATGTCATTCCCACAGTACAGGGTTCTGGGGGGCTCTGCTGGGGATCTCTCTAGAAATTATGTCAGAAGACATTTTCCAGTTCACCTGCTGCATCGTCACACTGGATGTTGCCATTTGAAGCATGTGGAATTTTTATGATTCATCTATTTTATTTTCTTTCCCACACGTTTCAGGCATGTTCAGAACATGAGTGAGATAAAGACTGATGTGGGGCGAGCCCGAGCCTGGATAAGACTTTCTCTGGAGAAGAAGCTTTTGTCTCAACACCTGAAGCAGCTGCTTTCCAACCAGGCACTTGCAAAGTAAGCCAGCTCTTTACTTCAAACCTTCACTTTGCGTTGTGGAAGTGGTGTCTCAAAGTGCTGCTGCTTGGGGTGCAGCCAGGCACCCTCTTCGGGTACTGTGGTTTCCAGCTAGAAGGGATTGAAGGGCAGAGGGTGGCTGGGAGAGGAGGTACTGCCCAGCCAGCAGGGCAAAAATCTATGCTCATCTGCATGGAAAACGCATCACAAATTTCAGGAAGGAGGCATCAGTTCTTGGTCAGATCCCTGCACTGATCCCAGCCACACTGCAGCCCTACAGATCCTTGAACTTACAGAGTGGTAGGAAGACCCCAGCTGCTGTTTGATGCCTTCTGCTGCGTTTTCTGTCGCAGTAGGGAGCAGAAGGAAGATGAGGTTGTTAGACGAGACCATTCCACAGTGGCAGGGTATGCTGCTGCTGTGAGTAGTGTTAGTTTTTATCTGTGCTTTGCAGCAAACCCAAAACTGAGATGAAGTCAGTAGCCTTGCTGTGGGAGCGTGGAGCCAAGAGTGCTCTGTAAAACACGTGCAGCACATTTACATGCCCTCGGTGGGTTGCTAGCAGCTTCTGTCGTTGGGGAATCATACCTCCCATTAAGAGCCACCCTTCGTTTGGTGGTGTGAGATTCAAACACCTTTTAAGATATGTGGTGCTTTTTCAACAGCAGCAACAAAAATGCCATTTACTTGTTTCTCCCAGGAAACTTTACAAGCGTTACGCTTTCCTGCGCTGCGAAGAAGAACGGGAACAGTTTCTGTATCACCTGCTCTCGCTCAATGCTGTGGATTACTTCTGCTTCACAAGTGTCTTCACTACAATCAGTGAGTTGGAGAATCAATTTTTTTCCCCTGACTAAAAATTAGTTGCTGTCATGATTTGTAAGAGATGATGTTGCTGGTGCCTGAGTAGCTGAGCCCTTATCTGGAAGCCTTGGTTGTTGCTGCAGCCTCATGGGTGCTGGGTGTTGCTCTGGGAAACCAGCTGGAGAGCCAAGGTTGTGTGGGAGTGCTCTGGATAAGAGCATTGCACAAAGGAGAGTAATCAGCAGAGAGTGCTGCTCTCTGTATAGTTTCTTTCATCTTCCCTCCCAGACAAGTCCCCTACCTCCTAATGCTTCTTTCTGGCCTTCATTAAGTGTGCATCCTAACAGCCTGCTCTCTTCAGACTGAGAAGGAGATGAAAGATTGGAGGATGAAATACTTCGTGCTCCTCTGTGTATTTTAAATCTCTTTTTCGTCTCTTCTTAAATGCCAGAAGGACTCCCTTTGTCACCCTCTCTTGTAAGGAGGAGAGCAGAGGTTGGATTGATACCTGAAAATGTATCTTTGTCTCTCCAGTACTGGAGAATGCAGAAAAAGCAGGATCCCAAGAGATGACCTAATTATTTGGATTCACCTGGGCAGCCCTTATTTTTAATTTCACTGTGTGTTCAGAGTGAGGTGAAGCGAGTTTTACGTGGCTGTCAAAACAGGCACTCATTCTACTTTTTCTCTTCTTAAAGCAATGAATCCCCTCAGAACTAGCAAAGAGATCTATTCATCCTTGATTACCTTATTCCTGTGGGGCATCCAGCTTGACAGCTTCCTCCTGTAGGACAAGTGCTTGGAATTTGAGGGTATTGTTTTGAGTGCAGTATGGTTGGATGGCACACAAAAGTAAAAGAGGCTGGCCTAGCTTCCCCAGTCAAAAAGGCAGCTTGTGAAACATGAGGGGAGAGAGAGTCTTGCAGTGGTAGAGGTGCAGTGTCAGAGTCAAATCCAAATTGGGGTGGGTGGCAGTCTTGTCTTAGGCATGTATGGGTGGTACAGATTTAAAAGCAGAAGAGTAAGGGAGTAAGAAGAGGAGTAGGAATAAAGAGGGGGATGTCCAGGGAGACACACCGTACTTGAGACTGGCTGTGGTGTTACCAGCCTGCCAGCATTTCCTGTTGCAGCCTTTCAGTGCTTGAAGGGGGCCCCTACAAAAGATGGGAACAAACGTTTTATCATTTACCTGTTGCAACGGGACAAGAGGTGATGGTTTTAAACTAAAAGAGGGTCAGTTTAGGTTAGATATTAGGAAGAAGTTTTTTTACATTTTGGTTAGTGAGACCCTGGCACAGGTTGCCCAGAGAAGTTATAGATGCCCCATCCCTGGGAACGTTCAAGGTTAGGTTGGACAGGGCTGTGAGCAGTCTGGTCTGGTTGAAGATGTCTCTGCTCACTGCAGGAGGCTGGGCTAGACGGCCTCTAAAGGTCCCTTCCGAAGCAGGCTGTTGAGTGGTTGTGCCACCCCTTTCCCCCATAGCCTGCCGCGTGCCCCGTGCTCCGCAGGCGGGTCCGGAGCTGTCCCGGCTGTGCCGCGGGGCTGCAGCTCCACCGTGCGGCACCGCTGCCCTCCGCCCACCGCGGGAGGGGTCTCCTGCTTCGCTTCTGAGGCGGGGAACGAGGGCTTGCCTTCAAGGGAAAGGCGTGGTTTGCCCCAGAAATTGCGTTTTACTGTAAGGGGGGAAAAAAAATAGTCCAAGACTAACGTGCTTCACCCTCTGCCTTTTCTCAGTGATCCCTTACAGGTCAGTGATAATTCCCATCAAAAAACTAAGCAATGCAATAACCACATCAAACCCGTGGATATGTGTGTCAGGAGAACTGGGAGATAGTGGCGTCATGCAGATTCCTAAAAACCACCTAGAAATGACATTTGAGGTGAGTACGTGCTCTTCACATTTTCCTTTCAGTCTGAAACATGCTTCCAAATAAATATTAATTTGTCAAGGGGTTATTAAGAGCATGGCATTACAGATTCTGTCCTGATTTTCAACATCACTGTAGGTTCAAATATGTACAGGAAAATAGCCTGCTTCTCCTGTGTGAGATGAAGGTTTCCTGTGAGCACACACCACTTTTCACCACAGGCCTCACTGCTGTCCCTGTGCAGCCCAAGATTCCTCACCTTGCCAATCTGTTTCCACGTCTCATTCCCTTCCACACCTCCTTGCCAAATTTTCCCTTTCAGGGCTCATTTCCAACTCCTCATCTCCCTTCCCAGTTTCTTTCCCCTTCTTTCACTCTGTCTTTCCACTAACCACCACCCAGGTCCCTTTTGACCTCTGGCCAGTCCCAAATTTCTTCTCAGCCCATTGCCTGGCATTGCTCTTCAACATCCCAGCCTCGGGTGCTGTCCCTGGTGCACTGGGAGCTGCCATCCCCATCGAGCTCTCTCCTCCAGGCTTGCTGGGGTTTTCTCTTTGCCTTCCCCTCTGCTCTCCCACCCATCAATTACAGGTTGGCTCAGTGCCATGCCAAAGCAGCTGGTAGCAGGAATTGCAGGGAAAGCCCCATCAAGCTCCTCTAGCTCCGAGCTGTACCATATCCATTAAGGAGTGATTTTGTAGGGAAATCTGCTACTGAAATTAAGGTTGAATCCACTGAGCATTTGCAGACTGATCTTCAACAATAGAAAAAAAAGCCTCTTGCCAAATATAGGTCGATTTTGACCTATATTTTGAGAGGATATTTTTGTGATAAATGCCCGCGTCTCATTCGGATATTACTATTTTGTAGAAAAGATCTCCAGGCTTCTAACAGGCAAAATTACATATTTAGATATTTCTAAGGACCATATTGATGTTGTTCTGGATTATTCCTTTGGCTGAAACTTTCCTAAAACAACAACTTGGGTAGCCACCCACTACTGAAAATGTCAGCCCAAGCTGCTTGTTTGGCAGCATCAGAAGGAGTGAAAACCAAGGTCTTTCAAGGGAAGTGTTTAGGTGACATTAACAGATGTTGTTGCCAGCCCCACCTACGATTACATATTGCACTGGAATTCACAGTGCCTTGTTTTCCTTCTTCTGTGTCTTTGTGAATCTGACTCTCACGTTAGTGATTTTTGTTTGGCCCAACAATAAGCAAATCAATCTTTGAAAATAATAAAGGATCTAGGGACTGCTGTGCAGTGTAGAGTGAGTCAGCTGAAGGTGAGTATGCTCCAAATGCAATTTTGAAAAGCTGTTTGTATTAAAGATCTATTTCTTTTGCAAAAGCACACCTTTTTATCACCTTAGCTCATAAATGTGTAATTAATACTTCTCAGAAATATTCAGAGTGCTCCCAACAAAGAATGTAATCTCTTCACAAGCTTTTAATAGTTTTATTTCTTTTCTCCTGTCTTAAAGTAATTATGCTGCTTTTCAAAATGCTCTGCATGTTTGGTCAAAAATACTTATTCTATAAATCAAAGAAAACTGAATAAAAGCCTATATTTGAGACCATATGTGTGCGTGTGGTGGGGGTGTGTGTTGTCTGTTCTTTTTTAAATGAAATAAAAACTGTTACTCATTGCAGTGCCAGAACTTGGGGAAGCTGACGACCGTTCAGATTGGTCATGACAACTCAGGGCTGCTGGCCAAGTGGCTGGTTGATTGTGTCATGGTCAGGAATGAAATAACAGGACACACGTACAAGTAAGCAACACGTTTTAATTTTCCTTGTCTAAAATTCGTGTTGGATTTGGAGAAAGCAAGAAAGCATTCACCTTCTCCTTAACTGTGACTGGGGCTGATTTGGGTCCCTGGTGGGGATGGGTTGGTCTCCCCCACCCCTGGTTCTCTCATTTCAGAAGCCCTAGTTGAAGTCACGTAATCTGATAAATATTAAATGAGATTTGAGTGCAGGATTTTCTTTGCGTCTTTCTGAGACAGGACACGACTGTATGGATACTTTTGAAGTGATTCATACGTTTGTGTCTAATAATTAGATCTCTTGATTTAAAGTCGTGTGGTAAAATTGTGCACAAATTAACTCTTTAAACCCCAAGAGCTGAAATTATAGTCTAGGGCAAATATTAAGAAAATAAAAGGTTTTGATGATGTCTTAATCTTCTGTTGAGTACATACCTCTGTGTCAAAGTTATCTCCTAACTCATCATTGGTTTTACAAAACATGGCTTAGCAGACTTTATTTTTTTTTTAATGTGAACTTGGAAAATTGTAATTCAGAGAGGTGAGCTCCAGATCTCAGAGTTGGCCACAGTGTCTAGGGGAAAGTGGGAGGACATGGGATACAATGATTGGGGATACGGACATATGCATGGGTTCTGTTAGGGCTGTGTATGGGATCCAACAGTACAGCAGTAAAATGGGAGGTGAGGTTTGAATATGAGATGTCACAGCCTCAGCTGGGGCGGAACTCTGTGGGGATTTGGTTGTTAATCATCACAACGCTCTTAACGGGCGAGTATCAGTTGTAGCTGCAAGTGAAAAACAACTCGCCAGAAAACAATATGTGGACCACGAAATATGTGTGTGACACGAGCTTTGCATATTTCCCCATTTCTAAGGGTGATCAGTTGTGGTGCAGGGGCTGCTCCTGCAGACTTCTGCTTTGTGAGAATTTTCTGGGAGCAAAGTATTCCCTGCCTGTGAGCAGTGTTTATTGGGTGCCAGCTGTCCCCCAGCTTTGAGCTCAAGCTGCACTGTGTGTGGCTGAGCTGTGCTTGTCCTGGGCGCGCTGCAGGTTCCCCTGTGGGCGCTGGCTGGGAAAAGGCGTTGACGATGGCAGTTTGGAGCGAATACTCATTGGAGAGCTGGTGTCCTCCACGTCTGACGAAGAGCTGGGAAAGCAGTGCCGCACCCCGCCCCAGCAGAAATCTCCCACGGTGACTCGGCGGCTGAGCATCACTTCGCTCACAGGGAAGAACACCAGTAAGTCCTTGCCTTCCTCCCCAGGGTCATGGAGAAGGGGGTAGCTGCCAACTGCTGGGGGAAAATAAGCTTGTGTGAACAGGAGGGTTCATCCTGAAGCAAGGCTTGGTGCGGAGCAGCAGCTGCAAGCTGATGAGCTTTTCCTGCCTTCCCTGGTTGGTGTTTGCTCTGTGACGTACACACTGCCTCTTTCAATGTCCCCTTTTGACTGCTGAGAGATAATAATCTCTTTCTTTGGAGCATGGAGATTGAGATGAAGGAGGAGGAGGCAGCAGAATTTGCAGTAGCTGATGCTGCTCAGCCTCCCAGCTCACTTTGCAGTCTGTGGGAAGACAGGCCTCTCTGAGGGCAGCTGAGAGCTTGATGTGGCTGCTGTGTACTGCCTTCTGGCAGAGCTTATCTCTGGAGGGACTCTAGGGCACATCAACCTCACATCCCTAAAATTAGCTTTTATGAGTAACTGCACTTGGCTGCAACAGGACACAGGATGGTGAGGGTCACATGAGGCATTCTCTGCTAAAGGACAGAGATGGGACAGTGTAGATCCTGTTCATACATCTGTCCAGCTCCTGTAAAATGAGAGGACATGACTGCTGAAATGTCCATCAAGGAAAGATTAGCCTCCAAGAGTAATAAAGCATTTAAAACCCACCACTTCAGCTAGTCTGCTCTCCATCATTTCACAGAACCTAATGCGGGGCAGATCCAAGAGGGAATCGGGGAAGCCGTGAACAATATTGTGAAACACTTTCACAAGCCAGAGAAAGAGGTAATTCCTACTTTTCATTACTTGCCTGCGTATTTTTATAAACAGAAATGGCACTGAAGTACCAGTAGATGTACTACCTTTGGATCTGAAGTTTGTGGCATCCAAACAAGGCAAGTTGTACTTACCTACTCTCCCTTTCCCCCAGAGAGGGAGCCTTACCATTCTGTTGTGTGGAGAAAACGGTCTGGTTGCAGCACTGGAGCAGGTCTTCCACCATGGATTCAAATCAGCTCGCATTTTTCATAAGAATGTCTTCATCTGGGATTTCATAGGTAAGCTGGTATGTGATTTGGAGGAGAAAGTTTAGGGCAAATTGACTCCTCACACACAGACCTTGGATTCTCATCAGCTGGGGTGCCATTTCTCCTGCCAAGCACCCGCTCCAGGTTGCTTAAAGTCGAATGAGAAACCTGATGGAAGACAAGAAGTACTAAACTCTGTGTAAGAGAAGAGTGTGAGTCTGTGCAGAAATTTAAGAGTTCTTAGTTCAAACAGCTGCTTTTCTGAGAGAAAGAAGGTAGGCTGGAGGTTGGGGTAGAGGAGCAATCAGTGTTAGGGGGAGAGTTGCGGAAGGGCAGGGAGCGAAAGGTTTGGATTTTTAGTTGTTTATGAGAACTCTCCTAATCACTGGTCTTCCGGTGATCCTTTCCTGTAGGTTTTTGTAGGGGTAATTTAAGATGTTCTTCCTCCCTTAGAACAGGCTTGCAGGCTGAGATGCTTAGCCTGAGGGTAAATGCTTACTCAGAAAAAGTGAGAAATCAAGGCTGATGGTATCACTTACAGTGAAACCATTGAGGGGTGCTCTGGTGCAGCTCCTTGGTATTACCTGTGTTAGACATCAACCAGACTGACCAGTGCTGTGCCATGTTAAAGGTGGTTGTGATCACCTGCCTGTGGTTCAGAATCAGGAATCCATAGATAAGCCGTGGAATAGCTCTGAACAGGTCAGTTTTTTAAGGATTCCCTTGTGTGATTCTGTGTCACAGTGAAGTGCTTCTGCTCACTGGGCTCTGATGTTCTCCCTACCACAGAGAAAGCTGTTGCTTATTTTGAAACCAGTGATCAGATTGGAGACAATGAGGAGGCCCTTTTGCTTCAGAGATCTTCGTGCAAAACCTTCTGTCATTATGTGAATGCCATCAATACAGCTCCAAGGAACATTGGAAAGGACGGCAAATTCCAAATCCTGGTTTGCCTGGGGACAAGGTACCGAACTGCCCTTCATTATATGTGTCCTCTGGCATTAGACTAGAAGAATATTTTTCCACCATTGTTATTACCTCTAGTTTTCCATTTTAAGACATCTCACACTTATCTATTATCCAGTGCCTATTTTAGGCAGCTTTAGGACTACGTCAAAAATTGGAGCAAAGAAGCACTAATAATACATGGCTAGTGTCTAAAATTCTAAAAATGTTTTGAGCTTTTTTGTAACTGTTAGCTTGACAGTCATGTATGAAATCTGTCTTGAAATGCTATTTTTGATGAAGTACTGACTTTGGGAATGCAGATCAAGCTGCACTTCCTTTTCAGGAGCTGGTGAATTTCTAAATCCTCGTTCAGTTGCCTGTTAAAATGGGATGCCTGCTATAATTTTGACAGAACTTTTCTAGATGAACCTTTCTTTCCTAATAGGGCATTTTCTGTCTTGCACTTGGGGAGGGGCAGGAGGGTGGGACTTACTTGTATTTTGGAGGGTAGAAGTTGGTATGTCTAGAAATAAGTACCAATTTTGTCTTGTCTGTCTGGACACTTGGAAAACCAGTTGGAAAACAGTCCATCAGATTTTCCTCGAGTTTTACTGTCCCTGTTTCTGATCTGAAAACATTGCTGAATTCTTACAAATGTCCAATTCTGCTAATGTCTTCAGATTTTAATTTCTACTGCAGGTAGTATTTTACTAACCAAACCAAGGGTTGTGATTACACAGGAAACTTGTACCTGCAAACAACACGCTAAAAGGGGCTGCATGTTTTGGGTTATGCTCTTGGAGAAGAATTCCAGTGTGAGACCTGTTGTACTTGGTGCTAAAACAATGCCTGTCCTGCCCTTTTCAGGGACCACTTGCTGCCTCAGTGGATCCCGCTGCTGGCAGAGTGCCCGCCCATCACGAGGATGTACGAGGAGAACGCTCTCCTCCGGGACCGCATGACTGTCAACTCCCTTATCCGAGTCCTACAGACATTGCAAGATTTCAACATCATCCTAGAAGGATCACTCATTAAAGGAGTGGATGTTTAGCATGGCTTTGCTGTGAACTTCTTTACTCCTTTCCCAAACAAGCAAACCACAATTGGAGACCTGTCAGGACTTGAATGCCATGGTAGTGCACCACTGTAAGGCAAAGCTGCTGGTGGAAGCAGGATTGGGAAGCCCAGTTTGTGCCCGATGGGGACTGGCCTCTAAAGCTGCAGAAAGCTAAGATGCAGTATTGTAGTTTATTTGAAACAGAAATTTAGTACAAAAAATAGAGTATTTTCATGTGTTAGATGTGTGTAAATATGCTATCTTCTTTAAGAAATTATATTACTCTAAGAAATTTTTCTTAGACTGAATGTTCTTGTTCTGACTATGAGTAGCTTAAACCAGGGGAAGGACTTGGGGGAGGGAGGGAAGGACCAAGGTGGAAACAGATGCCACTACTTGCTTGCAAGGAAGAAGCCAATCAACGTGTAAATACAGTGCAAACTCAGCAGGGCTTTTTCAGGTATTGCAAATTAATACAGCAAATATCCTTATGTAGCCATTGTGATCGTGTCACTCTTGGAAATGCTGTAAGCATATGCTGGTTTACCCTACTGTACATGGTCTCTCTTAGTTTGTTGTTTGTTTGAAGACTCACCTTCCCATGCAGGGAAGTCGTGAGTCGTCATTTTTTTTTTCTGTAAGGTCTTTTGTGTCACTCCTGTTGATCTCCAAAAGGGGAAACAAGTGTTGGAAAGCTTAAACACTGGAGAGGAGGACTGCTGTCAGCCTCAGAGCCTGAGAGTATGAGACACCTGTGGAAGCTTTGCTGCTAAGCCTGAGATGGGGACTCAGCTCAGTGTGTCCCTTCCCTGTCTAGATGTTTTCATGATTCACCCTCACCCTCAGCCACTTTGTGTTGTGGATGACCATTTTATTTTTCCATGATGAGGAATTTGGTTTATACCAAATTCTTGCTGTACTTGAGAAGAGTCATTTTTGTAGAGCCACAAACACTGCTGTTGCTGTGCTACCAAACTGTATCAGCTGGCTTTGAAATGCTGACAGGTTTTGAGTCTTCCTTTATCCTGCAGAATGAGTGTTCCTAGGGGAGTACAGGATCTTGGATTACTTTTTTTTATTATTATTATCCAGCTACAAAAAGAAAAGGAATTAAGCAAAAGGAGGAAAAAAAAATCTCACGTTGGTATTTTGAGGCTTCTCTCCTACATTCTTTCCAGTTAATGTGTTACTAAGACGGTGCATATATAGAGATACAGCTCTTGATGAGGAACTGGGAGCAGCTGTATGATACAAATTTAACAAGAGATGATGTCAAAATCACCTTGTGAATACCATGCAGCAAATACGGAGTGTGCTTTCCATTCTTATGGATGGGAGCTGGAAGGATCTGAGGACATAGTTAGCTTCACCTGGTGTTAATTTTTGGAAGTTAGCTTAAATATATGTTTTTGTTTTCACTTGTTTTTTCCCTACGATCTTGGGCATTTGGTCAGTGGATTCTTTGGATGTCTCACTGTCAGCTGAGGCGTGGGAAAGGCCCCTGACTGGTACTGTAAGTGTGTTGCCTTGCACTGTGCTCTCAAGTGGCATTAGGAGGGACTCGGCAGTGGTGGGCAGCGGCAGGTCTTGGCATAGTGTGCACGTGGTGGAAAGAGGGATGGAAGATGAGGAAAAGGAAAGAGAACGAAAATTAGGATTTGCTTTCTTACCTTAAGCCTTTTGTCAAGCTTCTCTGTTTTCCTGTGGTCCTTCTGCTGCCCAGTTCTTGAAACAGCCCTCACTTCAGTGTGGAAGCTTCACGGTCATACTCCCAGCCAGAAGGAAACTCTTTGTGTAACTTTGTTTCATTGGAGAGTTCTATGTTATAGAAGTCCTTTTGTTTCTCAGAAAGAAGTAAAGTAACACGGTCAAGGAGCCTTCGACTTCAATGAGGGTTCCAGCTCTCAATAACCATTCTTTCCTCCTGGGCTTGTGCTTCCTTAAAGTGACGGAACTCATCCCAAATACTGCAGGCAGCACTGCCATGTCACTGCTGTGGGTGTGAGTAACTAATGTAAAGGCTGTGAATGGTGTCTTGAGTTAGTAGCCAGAGCCCACAGCTGTGTGACATCTCTCTTACATTTCCAGAAATGTGAAATTTGGGGTGTTAGGATTTTCCGTGTGGCCAGGCATGTCTGCTTAAAGTCAGCAGACGATGCATGACAGCTCTTCAGCAGCAACTGAAAATGTGTCCCTGTACTTAATTCTATCAATGAATTATACACTTAGCACCAGAAACCATGTGGCAGCATTATTTGGTAATGACTGCTTAGGATGTTTTGATTTCTATTACAACTCAGGCCTTTCATGTCTAATGACTGCTATACAGGATTTTTTCACGCCCAACCCAGTCTAAGTGACTTTCATTTTACTGAAATAACCACCTCTTTAGTCCTTGGATTTCTTCACAGCATCATCTGCATTTGCTGGCTGGATGCTTCCCAAAGTACACTGCTGCAGACTTCTCCAAAGGCTACGTGTGACTGGAGCAGTCGTAACATTCATCTGACATGACAAGGGTTAAGTGCAAGCAGGATAAAGCAGAAATATGGGCACCTTTAAAGGTCATTCATTTAAATGAATAAACCACACACAGAGAAAAAAGGCAATAACTACATTAAGTCTCTCTTAAGTTAAAAGAAGTCAAAACCTGAGAATTTTAAAAATTCAAATCAGGGCCTTTCCCCATTTCAGACTACATTAAGAAACCTTTAGCACTTAACACAACTTCACGTCAGCTTTTTCAGCAAGTGTTGACTTGTTTGGTTTTGTCAGGTTTCACATCGTATTAATAATAATACAATAAAAATTATGTGTGTCTCATGTTTCCTTGTAGGCAATAAACCACCCCAAGATATGTTGAAAGGGGCACAGCTGAGTGCCTCAGATTCCTACAGGAGTAGTTATTTGACAGCCTTGGGAAAACGGTTCTTTGTAGTGAATTTTTATTCTACCATGTATGATTCTTTTTTTAGTGGACTACTGTTGTTTTTTGGAAACTGAGGTTTTTTCTGTAAAGTTTACAGAAATCATTCTGCCCGCTAGAATGGTGAGAAACCCATCCGGATTCTTCTACGCTAACACAGTTTTTACTTCAGTGTTAAAGCACCTTCTTTGGTTGAGAAAGGGAATCTTGGAAAAGACCAAAGCTCTCTGGTATTTGCTTTTTAAAAAAACATAAATACTCCTATCCAATGCCCGTCTGCAGATGTCTGAGTTTGCATAGTCCTGTTGTACTAACAGCCAGCATGGTAACGTGAGGGAGTCAGAGAATCAGATGCCTCACTATGTACAAAATGTGTATTTATAATTCCCTGAAATACAGGAAATTGTACTGTTTAGTGAAAAACCTGCTCATGTTTATTCCAAGTTGGTTTGTGTGATTAGCTATCATTGTTCAAAAATGTGTTTTTAGGGTAGTTGCGCAGCAGCGTGTTTGAGAAAATTCCTTCTTTCAATCAAACGAAGGTGCGCATCGTGAGGGGAAATATTGTGTGTTACACTTGAAATGTACAAATGTGCCCTGTATAGCCTACAATGATCCCTGAATGTCTCCATTAAGTATATTTTGTCTTTACATTATTACTAACGGAATAAGAACTGGATTATTTTCAAGACGACATTAGTAAAAGTATTGTTCTATCAAGCACTTTAACATACACACCACAAACCGACATGGGTTTTTCAGGTTTTGAAGTACATTGAAATACAGCTTTTCATGCTATGTCCTTTACAAATAAAACTGTGAGAATAATGGTTGGTGTCACTTTCTCCTTGCAGAGGAACCAAGAGATTCGGGTCTCAAGCCGAGGAGCTGATTTGAGCGTGGCGGGAACAAATTGAACAGAATGATCCAGCTGGTGGTGACTCTGGTACTGGGAACTTGCTGGAGCAAAGCTGGGGAGAAGGGAGTGTGAGGGCCTGTTCCCAAAACCAGCCCTTCTGCCTCCTCTGACACAAAGGGGAGGCAGAGACCGTGCTGAGCCCGAGCAGCTCTTTATTCCAAGGCTTAGGTGGAAAACGTGGCTGATTACAGGGAAGAAATGGGATCACAGTGAAGCTGAGCTCTTACCAGGGTAGCGTTGGCTAGGCAACCTGGATTGCTTTGCCCTTAGCATGTGGGAGAGCGGGGAGAAGGAGGATGGGATTAACTTGTGGCAAAGAGTCTCATTCCTCTCTTGAGATGAGTTGCTCTGATATTTGAACTCAGGGTTAAAATGCTGGAATGAAGCTCATGCTCTCCGGTCTGTCAGGTAGCACGTTGTGGAAGAAGAAAAGTTGATGGACAAGAGAGGGATGGATGCTTGCAACAAAAAAACATGCAGGGAAAAAAAAAAAGAGTGAAATGCCCTCTTTCCTAAGTTAGACTGGTTTTTCAGAAATTTCCCCCATGTCCCTCTCAGCTTTAGGTATGCTGGAATTGGCAAAAACAGGAGAATTTTTGGAAACTTTGGCAGTTTGAAATGCAGAGCCCTGCATGTGTGTGTGCACGGTGTGTGTGAGGTGGGGCGTGTCTGTTCATTCATTTGAACTCTCTGTTTCGAAGCGGCAGAGAATCGCAGGAGAGGACTGAAAGCCTCAGAGCTTGGGCTCTGTGATGTGGGAATCCTGAAATATATTGTGTGATGATACTGGTGCTTATCAACATTACAGCATCCCATAAATATGAATAAAATCCCCAGAGCTGCTTATTGTCAAGTGCCAGTGGGTGGAGTGGCCATACCTGTGCACCTCCTTACTAAATGTGTGTAAATCAGAGATAGTGAGGTCTGACATCTTAAAGGCAGTCAGTACTTGATGTAGGGCAGAACTAAGCTTGTCCAGGTGAGCAAGTGCTGATAACTTCCTCTCCACCATGCTCTCATTGATGCAGTCTGGGAACGCTGCAATGTTTTCTGCAAAGGAGGAATAGAAGAAAACTGTCTGAGAAAACTTGCATGGGTAGGAGTTGAAATAGCTCATCAGCCTAGTTTGTTCCTTTCCAACATTTCAGGTAAGCTTGTTCAGTGAAAAAAATTGTGTTCAGGTTACGAGTGAAACTGCTTCCCTGGCTGTCACCCCATCAGCTCAGAGGCTGAGGTTCCTGTCGCTGCAGTCAGGAAGTATTTCATTGCCGACATTCCTAATTTCTCTCCTGCTATTCCTATTTCTCTCTGCTATCAGCCGTGTACCATAAGCTGTTTTAAGCCCAGCACAGGGTGTGAAGGGAATGGGAAAATTCCTGTACGGGTCTGCTATCTGGTGGCTGGTTATGGTAAACTCTCTGCAGAGGCCACTGCAGAGCTGATTTGTCAGAGGGGAGCTGTGGTTCTGCAGGAAGGCTGGGCACTTCACAGGGCCCATCTGCATTCCCTGCAGACCTCACAGGGCATCTCAGATCCTCTGAATGAACTACTTCTGTCAGAGTGTGACCAGGCAAATTATTTTCTCCTTGAACCAAGCCCACCTTTGTCTTGAGGGGAGGGAGGGAAAAGCCATAGGAGGAAACACAGCCAACCCCCCCAGTCCTTACCCACAGCATATTTTTCATGCTGAAAAGGAGCTCACTGCTAGGTGATCTAATGATTACCTTGTTACCATTCAATAATGGGTTCAGTGAGGTCCATAAATGTAAAATAGTTGTGGTTTGCTTAAGAGAGACTCAGGTGTTCACACCAGTCACTGAGTAATAATCTGTAAGATGTTGTTCTTCCTACTTGCAGTGGTTGTCCAGGACTCGTGCAAATCACTCAACTTGCACAAGGGGTAAAGGCAGGAGATAGACAACACTTAGGATTCTCTCTGTGGAAAATAACTGTCCTTTGCCCAATATGGTCTTTTTAGTTTTATATGGCCCCTTCCCTGTATCCAGTGACTAAGAGTCAGAGTTTCAGAGCAACCAGTTGAAATGGGTGAATCGTGGTCAGTTCACCTAGTTTTGGGTGCCCAGCCCTGCTGCAGGACGAGGTGCTAAACAAGTGAATGTGGTGAATGAACAATTGAGTTGGACGTGCAGAGTGCATTTGGCACGAACTGTGCAGCAGAAGTAATTCCCAAGGAGCTCAGATGCTGATCAGAGGGCATCTTTCTCTCAGCAAGAGGCAGGCATGGAGAATGCAAGAGATGTCCCAATCTCCACACAGTACATTCAGTGGCAGATTCTCCCCTGCTCCTATGGCCGGCCTAAACTGGTTTAGGCCAACAAGCCTAAACTAAAATAGAATTAGACTCAATAGCAGCCAGATGTTGGATTTGGTGCTCTGCAGTCCTTGCACTCTGCTTTCACCGAGAGGTTTCCACAAAGGCTGGTGTTAGCCTAGGAAAGCCATTTCCCTTACCCTGCCCGTGCAGCCAGTGGGAAGAGATGGGCTCCTTCAGCAGGCCTTGCAAGGAGAAACTTCACTTGGCTGCTTTTAATTATGCCTAAAGAAGTCCAACAGAGGCAGCTTGTCCTTGGAGGCTGGGATAGCATTAATCTTTATGAATATCCCCACCAGCACTGTCCTCCCATGCAGAATTCTTTCCTTCAAAGGCACTACAGTGATATATTGTGATATATTTACACATCAAAAAAACAAACAGTTTACAAGAGTAAAATCTAAAGGTGATGGACTCAGGTGGTTATTTTTTACAATATATTGATAATTTAGATATGAAGACGAAGTCCTTATTTTTCTTACAGAGGCATGCAATAAAGACCAGAAAATGTGGCTTCAATTTCTAAGTCTCCCTGACTTCCCCCGAGAACTTTAAGCAATTTGCTTGTGTCATATCCCATCTTGCAGGTAGGGAGCTGATGTACAGAGTGGGGGCTTTGCTGCAGCCACTTCTGCCTCTCCAAGGAAGGTTGTTCAGCCTTGGGGTCAGCAACTGCTCCTCCAGCATCCACTGGTGTGTGACTGAGAGCTGCTTTTCAGTGCTGCTGTGGCAGAAGTGCCCTGAGGTCTCATCTGTGGTTAAATCCGGTTTAAAGGCATTGGTGAAACCTGTTGATTTGTGGTGTTCTGGGCTTGCAAGTCTGTCAGGCTGTGTGTGGTTGGAGAGTTTTGTAACTGTCCAGACAGAAGAACAGGCTTTGTTCCTACTTAGCTACAATACAGTAATTATGGGTACTATCAGCAATGTGATTAAGCACTGCAGAAATGCATAAAAATCCTTGCTTGGCTGTTGTGTGAGGATGGCAGTGATTCCCTTCCAAAAGGGAGGAAGAGGAAACAGATATTTTGCAAAAGCACCTCTCCATGGCTTTTCCTCTTGAGTCCACAGCTCTTCTAGGAGGTGCAGATGTTCATTAACACCAAGTTAATCATGTGCCCCTCTGCCCCACTCCTGTCCCTGCTCATTGCAAGCCCAAATAGATCATACCAGATCCACCACACCCATACCAGGAAATGCATGGTGAACGACCTGTGAAGTGCTAGCAAGACATTTCCAATAGTAATCGGAAATTGTCAGTACCACTGAGAACCACCTCTGTGGTGCTGTTGTTTGGTTGTGGGGTTTTTTTAAAGGCATGGATTTCATTTCAAATGAGCTGGGAAGTCAGGCCAAAGACTCTGTGCTTCTGTACTTGAGATAGTGTGAACTCTTCCATGAAGTCTTCTTAGCCTGTTTCTTCTGCTCAGTGCTCTCACCTAAATTAAGCTCACCTGCTTGCACACGTGCAGCTTTTGAACTGCCATTAACCCATGAGATAAATAGAATGTGCTCTAAATTGGACCGTGCAATATGAACCTTCCAGCTTGGAATCAGTGTGGCTACTGGCCTGCCTGAGATCTAAACTTCTCGCAGATGGTTTGTGGTTCCTGACTGTATAAACAGTGTGAAGGTGGCTAGAAGTGGGTGTGGTGCGCAGAATATTCTCCCCCAACCCATAAAATGACTTAAAGAAAAACTGCATTCAGGGAATGTAAGTGGAAACACCACCCTGTGGCTCTGCCCAGCTTTCATGTTCTTAGAGCTGTGGAAAAAGTTTCCATTCATGGTAACAGGAACACAGGAGAACTAGGAAAAACTTGCAGACCAGAGAAGCTATTTCATTCATCCTCAGCATGGACTTTGTTAGAAGAGAATTTCAGATGTCAGCAGGAATTTGTGCTAGACAGGGGTAGTGTGGGTAGCTGTGTTCAGTGAGAAATAGGATAGCTGCTCTGGGCTTAGTCATTTGTGTTTAACTGGCACAATGCTAAAAAGCGAGGAATGAACTAGCTGATCTTCAATTCAAATGTGTGTCCTGGGAAGTGCAAATACAAGTTGATCCACCGTGGCTTGCTGCAGTCAGTGAAAGTTCCTAAAACTGATGAGTTTAGACAGGCATTCATGAACACTGGTGTCTGCAAAACCTATTAGTTTGTGCACAGAAGAGAAGCGACCCTCTTTTGGGAACATAACAAAGTGGCTGTTGTTGCTGCTTTCACCACACAATGTTTATTAAGACAGTCCCAGTCTTCCACGTAAGAGTTGGCTTCCAGATGATCTCAGCATTTTAAGTGCAAATAGTTATCTCTGTGAAGGGCCAGGCTTGTGCTAGGGGAGATACTGTACAGCCTCATGTTAATCTCTTCAGTTAAGATAGCCTGGGACGGAGAAGTGGCAGGACAGGGGCTGTGGAGGCTGCCGCTGTTGGCTCTGGGTAGAGTTGTGAGCAGCGTGGTTTTTCTTATCACAGAGTGCAGGATGTTCTGGATAGATCCCCTCAGCAAGTGGGGGCAAATCTGAGCCCTTGTGCCCCGTGGCAGAGCAGGAACTGGCAGCAGAGGACAGCAGTACAGGCGTGTCCCTTTTGTCCCCTCCACAGCCACTCCAGGCTCTCGTTGTCAGAAGCATTTTTCAGCAGGAGGCACTCATCCATCTTTCACTCGCACTTGGCCTGTAACCCAGTTAAGTTTTCCTTTGACATTGGAAGTTAAATCTGTTTGCAATGGGACCAACTCGTGCAAGCATCTAAAATGTCAGGAAGTTTTCATGCAAAAATAGGTGCAGGGCTGCCAGTGCATTTTTCCCAAGCACTGCACACCTAATGCCTCGTCTGGTTCGTCATCTGAGCTGGCCGTGTTCCTGCTGATGTCCTAAGCTGAGCTGCTGAGCAAGGTCCTCCTCACAGAGCTTCCTGGGATGCCCCTCTGTCCCTTGGACCTTGCTCCTTCCAGGTTTCATAAGCAGGGGGATTCTGAGGGACTTTTGTGCTGAGGATAAGGGTTGGGAAGGGAAGGAGAAGGAAGCAGGAGCGCGAGCGGGGAGGAGGGAGCCTATAGTTCATTTGAAGTGATTCTCAGCAGGCAGCATTTCCATGCAAGCACCTCTCTGACTTTCCCCCAGCAAAGTACTGCTTGGGGTAGGATGGCAGGAGGGCTTGCACTGCCTTTGCTCCTCCCAAATGTTGAAGTGACTTTCTACCTCTAGCTCAGGAAATTAATCAGGTAAGGAAAATCTACTGAGGACTCCAGGCACGCTACACACTGTAACGTCTTAATCAATTTCCCCTTCCCCCTCTTTCAAAAAAATACTTGCCTGCAAGGGCCTGTACTATTTTTTCCTGTGTTGGCACAGGAGCCATGGGTAAGGAGATGATGGTAGTAGCTCTTTTTGTGTCTGTATAATAACTCATGACTCTCTTACTCAGCTAATTAAAACCAAAACCCCTCTAGCTACCCTGAAAAATGTAAATAACATTTATTAAAACATTGTTCTGTGGTATAACCAGCATCCAAGTTACAGAAAGGCTGTTATGAAACAGGACTTTGCTTGTGAAAAAGTAGATGGCTGCAAATCAAGTGAATACTGGGCTTTCTTCATGAAAGCCTTAGGCTGGGGACAAAGAGAAGTGTGTACAATTAAAAATGCATGAAATGCAGAGGGCAAACAGCTGGCAGGGGCCAAAGCTGTCTGAACACCTTTGCACTGTGCTTTGCCCATCTCTGGAGTTAGCACAGATAATGGAATATGAGAGTGGAATATGCAGTGAGACAAGATTTCTCCAAGGGCATTGTGTTCTTAGCACAAGTAGCAAGGTAATTGGAAGACAAAACACATCAAAGCAGGAGAAAAAAAGTTTTGATGAGACTGGATAGTGTTCTTGAATCTCTGGCTAAATGCACAATGCCTGTTCAACAGCAGATCAGCTGTAATGTAAAATAAAGGAAATGTAATGTAAAAAACCATGACTGTGAAGCCAGGAACAAAGTCAAGCCCAATATTAGGACACACAGCTCCTGTGTATTCACATTTATCTCAAAACCCAAGTGTATTTCATACAAGCACAGAATGAACCCTTGGTGCAAAAGCAAGTGAGTGAAACTCCTTGCTTGTTCCTTGCACCTGAAAAAGATGCTATGGAACAGGCCTGATTTAATTCCTCTTCAGCTGTGGCAATGCCAGACTAGCTTGAAAGAATTTGATCCAACTTTTGAGCCCTCTAATCTGAATATATAAAACCTTTAAAGATAGCTAAATGAAGAACTCTGGGATTACAAGAGCACGTGAAGCCAAGTGCATATTCCAGCCTTGCTGAGCTGAGCAGCATGAGCCATCCTAAATACCTGTTTCTTGAAATGTGGAGACATTTGGAGAAGTGCTTCTGCTTTAGTGCAGAAACAAAACCTTTCCCATTCAGTAAGAGGTCCTGCCACCACCATTATAGTACAGTTGGCAGGGCTTTGGAAACAATTCATAAAGGGTTTGCAAAAGTTCCACATAGGAACAGATGTTTTAAAACATATTTTCTTTGCATTGTCTAGGAGTTCATCTCATTCTATGATCTCAGTTTAAGTTACTCATCCCAAAAAATCAGATCCACAGGCACAAATATCCCACTGAGTCAATGTTTGCCATCTTGCAAGCAGACTGGGTTCAAAAACATCATTGTATTCCTTGGTCAAATCAAAAATCACGGTTCCTGTCTTGTTTCAGTTTAGGGAGAAGATTCTGTCTCTGTGTCTAGTGAAAAACTTTGTTCCAAGATGTTGCTTTATGTCAGAATCCAGCCTTGTTTAGTTCTCAGAATTTGCACAACTGACATGGCTCCATACAGAGTAGGCTGCTCTCAGACCTGCAAGCTGCACAGTCTGGAAGAAATTATCAGGCAGTAGTTACCAGTTTGATTTATTCTTTCTATCACTCTCACCTTTTGTCACACCCTGGGCATCCTGTGTTGGTGAACAGTATGAGACGTAAAAGCTGACAAGTGTTTTATGACCTTCTTAGTAAGGCTCATCTGATACAATCTAGATCCGGTGGTTTTCATCCAGTCAGAGCAGTCTGCAGTTCCTGAACAGAGAATAACTGGAGTATGCTTAGCTGGCTCTGCACTAGAACCGGTCTGCATGTCCAGGTACTGCTTCCTTCTGCCTTCCAAATGCTGTTGCCTTTAGCCCCCTAGATGTGGTCATGCTGGTCAGAGACACCTCACAACCTGGGAGCAAGGGATGGTCTCTGTGCCAGCCCCAGCTTTCTGGTAAGAGACTGGATTTGTTTTTTAGCTGGACACAATGATGCAGTTTATTTTCCCAGGACGGGAGACTCCACTCTGCTCCACACACCATGTGTGGCCCTGTGTCTCTTTTGAGAACGCTGTGTGGAAAGGATGCTGTCACTTGATGAACACTTTGGACGGTTCTTTGTTGTAAGATCATTTTATGGTACTGGTTAATGCTGAGTACTATTTCTAATTTCCCATGACCGGTGTTATGGGCATTATTGATCCGACTTGAGAGAAACACGAGTTTTCCAGCAACAGGTTATTGACTACCTCAAAGAAATTAGTTACTCCTATTTCCTATTTAAGGAGAAGGACATTCCAGGACCATATATAGAACAGGTGAGTTTTATAAGCCCTGAGTGCCAGCAGAGAACTAGCAGTGAAGGGAATATGTCACGCTTCTTCAAGAGATTTTTGGATGTTTTCAAGTCTAAAGCAGCTGTCACCCCACCACATCAGACTAAATCCTTAGCAGGGAATGTTACCATCGACGGTAACAGATTGCCCTCCAGCAACTCAGCCTAAATTTCTCTGAGGAATGCAGTTAAGTTGCTACAGCCAGCAACTCTCAGTGTCTTTGCAAGGGCTGTATGTGAATTTCACACAGGCAGATGGTCTGCCAACCACTACAGCCTTGGTGAATGGAAAATTAAGAACTGCTATCGTAACTGCTGCCTCTAAACAGTCCTTGGTCGTTTAGAGAATGACTTGCCTGAAGCACGACCATAAGTACCTGTTGGAGGGGAGTCTGAGTCCTCCTCTGTACATTTAGAGCATTAAAAACAGTAGAGCAGGAAGCAGTGATGGAGGTAGATGATATAAACCTAGCAGAGAGGGGTGCTGTTGCAGAGCAGAAGCTGGCCAGCATGGAGACACACCAAGACACGTGGAGGGAAATAGTTGTGCAGGCATCACTGAGTCCTGCTGTCCCCCAGGAGGTGGGATGGGTGTAGATGCCAGCACAGGAGCATCCCAGCCTTAAGGCAAAGAGCACTGGGAAGGGAACTGTCACAGCACAGAGATTACCAACACACACAGTGTTTGCCAGAGCTCCAGGGTCTGTTGCTATGGACAGGGGCACCTGTGCAGTGGGTTTGAAGGAAAGGGGACTGTGGCACTGACCTGTTTCACTCAGCCCCCACGAAGCTGAGTCTGGCATGCTCTGCCTGCACCAGGTTCACATCCTGACATCCTAGTCTGTCTAGGGATAGATAAATAGGTGACAGTGATTGGAAGTGGACTTCTGAGTTTAGTCATTGGTATCTGTCCCCCAGGCCTCCCAGGACACTCTAAAAATGTTGTTTCTAGTTCCCCAGTCAGTATCTACATGCTGACTCAGTGTAAGGAGCATGCTGGGAGCCCATTTACCACAGCTTATAAAAGAGGCTTTAAAGGGCTGCTGCTGCCTTAAAGAATGGCACAAACAAAACTCCTCCTGTTTTGCAGGCCTCCTATGAATGGCTGCTTATTCCAAAGTACAGCAGGATGTGTTTTATAAGAGGGTAAGTTTGGCCCGAGTGTGAAAGTGAGGAGCGTTTGAACACTTACACACACACGAGTGGGAAAGACCCGGACGCTGCCAGCTCACACACGCCTGCCTGCCGGATGGGCACCCACACCCTTGCCCCTGAGGGTGGCAGCTCAGTCGCCCCTCCTGCCTTCTTTGTGTGGAAGTGTCGGGCCTGTCTGCTCTGGAACAGCTTCAGGGTCTGGGAGTAGAGGGAACACCATGCTGGCCAGACCTGCAGTCTGGGGTGTGTCTGGGACCGTGGCTGGTAGAAGATGTCACAGAGAAAAGTGCCTGGGACCTCGAACTGTTTTGCTCACCATAAAGCAGCTGGTCCAAGCAGCAGGGATTCAGCCCTTGTTCAAAATTTTTTTTACTATATGGTGTGAATTGGATGTTTGTGGTTTCCCACTCAGCTCTGAGTGCAAATACTGAACCCTAACATATGCAGGGCAAAAAAGGATCAGCACAAGAGGTCACTTCCAGAGCTATCCAGTTTTCCCACTTTCCTCCTACAGATAATGCAAGTCAACCAGTAAATATTGCTCTTGCTTTTGAAACCTTGAGTTAGGACTGGTTCAACCACTGCTAAGGGTAGTCATCCCGACAAGGAGAGTCAGTCAGTTCAGCTATGGATACAGATTTGTTTTGACAGCATGCTGAAAATAGCATCTCAGAAACCACACTGCTAAGTGGTTTTAGAAAGGCCAGTTTTTGAAATGTTTCTGACCAGCCAGCTTGGTAGTCTGTAAGTAGCAATCACTTTGCTTAGCTGTTTTTCACAAAGTGCCCATGCCCCGAGGACAATGCCACCCCAGGGCACCTCCTCCCAGCCTGGTCATCCCTGCAGGCTGCTCTCATTCAGCCAGTCCTGGGGATGCCACTGCTCAAGGAGCCATCCTCACGTGCTCACATCTCCCACGTGCTTCAGGACACTGCTTCCCGTGCCCCCTGCATGCTCAGGTGAGCTCAGTCCCAGCTGGAGTATTTCCCCTCCCACGGCTCCCAGTCAGCCTCACAGATAAACCCAGGCACATCCCACGGACTGAGAAAGGGACAGAAAACTCCAGCTGTGGCTTTAACCAAAGAAACTTCTTTGGGAGGGAAAAGGTGTGTGGTATAGAAGTCCTAAACTCTCCGGATTCAAAACCCGCCCTCTCCTTTCTGAGAGGCTTCATACATTTTTCCTGGGAGTGGAAAAAAGTTGCAAAATACTTTCTCTGTCCCTGCAGGGCAGTCCCCTCCTTCATCCCTTCTCTCCTACATGCACATGGTACTGGTGCTCGTGACCTTGGTGATCTCTGCATGATGGGGACAGTGAAGACAGAGGAACTTCCCCGCTGGCCCTGAGATGTCTGTCAGATCACTCCATGCCTGTGGAGCACAGGGGTCATGCTGCACACAGGCTCTGTGGCTCAGGCTCTGCCACCTCTGCCCTGGAGGCAACATCTGGGTCCCTCAGCCTCTCTGCATGCTGTAATTTGCAATAGGAACAGGCTGTCAGACCTGGGGGAAGCCACTAAGGTCTCGTGTGTGTCCTGGTTTGGGTTTATTTCTCTTTCACCACCTGACTAGGAGTTCACTCCTGACTAGGAACATCCATTGTGGGACCTGACTTGCTTTTGGGGATCCCCGTGATCAATATCTGCTCAAATTTTGCCTGAAGCTTGCCCATCCTGCTTTTGCCCTCCCCTTATCTACATGGATTTCTGAGCAAATACTTCCTCCTGGAAAGCCTTTCACCTTTTCTTATCTTCTTTTCACTTTCAGAAAGGGATGCCTCTGCCCTGAGGAAGGGGGATGTATCCTGCTGCCTCCTCCCTTTGTGCTGCATTCTCCCTGTCTGCCCTTTTCCTCCACCTGCCCTTGGCTTGTTTTTCAGAGGATGTTGAGTGTCAAATTTGGTTGATTTGTTGCAGGCCAATTAACTGATTCAATCCAATTAAGCTATCTGAAGTTATCTCTGTAATGTGGCGGCTTTGTTAGTCAACTCCATTCCCTCCTGCCCTTGCAAAAATTTTTGCCTCCAGCTCCTCCCTTCAGATTTTGGCGGTAGATTTCCACTTGGTTCTTGGCTGCTTGATCAAAGCTTGTGATCCGGACTGCAGATTCTGCAGATTTCCTTCAAGGACCAGCTCCTCCAGCTGCCTCCTTTCCCTGGTTAGCCAAGTCTGCCCACAGCTCTTCTTCCTTACCACAAGACTTGCAATTACTGTGTCTGCCTTTGACAGCTTGGCAAGAAGGTCAGCAATGCTTTATCTCCTCATGAGACTTGTCACTTGTACCTGAGCCTGGAGAGGTATCGCCATCCTCTGCCTTGCTTTGGCTGAGTTAAAACTGCCCACAGAGACATGTTTTTTCCATAGTTTCTTTGGCTTTCTGCAGTCAAAGTCTGAAATATGAAATTCTGTCACCTCCTCCAAGGGCCTTTTTTCTTTTCATTCCGCCTGCTGGTACTGTAGAGTAAGAAGTAGTGTCACTGAGGATAAACCTTTCTGAAGTAAGAATGGGTGATGCTTTCACCTGGAAAGAAACTGCCTCAGGTTTCTTGTTTTATTTTAGCAGAGTATCTACACCTGTAAGAAAACCCTTCTGGCAGGTCCTGTTGCCCTCCCATGCTGGCTGCTCCCAGGAGAGGATTTCAGGCATCAGACATTTCAGACAAAAACTAATTTGTTTCCTGAGGTGTTTCCGTTCTCAAGCATCCCTATTTACCTTCTTGACTGATGTTGAGAAAGAGGTCAAGGAAAAAGCCTGTCACACTGAAGCATTGCTTCCTAGCCACCATGGATGCTCTCCCAACTACCTACCCTTGCTTTCCATTTTCTCTCACAGCGAGCTGTGTCTGTGTTGAGGGCCATGCAGTAGAAAATGGGATTAAGGAGATGGATGTACCTGGTCAGGAGTCTTAGGTTCAGTAAGAAACTTCAAAGAGCAAATTCTGTCCCCTAAGTGATCCCACCTGAGACCAAGCCTACACAACACTCTCCAAAGGAGTTGTTAACTTCCTCTTCCCTGAAGATTATCCTGAAACCATCAATATAAAATCTGGAGCTGCTCCCCACGGTGTTGGGAAAGATGGGGGGGGTCTCAGTTCAGAGCTGAAATCTCCTTTGGGTTCCCAAACATGGTCTCCATTTTCAGAACTGCCCCAAATGACAGGATGAGGGGGGATAACTTTATTGACAGGAAACAGCCTGGCAGGCAGGGAGGCCTGATCTTCTTAATGGTGTCTTCAAATCTCCTTAATATAAATCCCCATAGAATAGTCTTACTGGCTTTAATAGGTATGAAAGCAATAGTGCTGCAAAGAAACGAGCAACGCTTGAGAAGCTGCATTAAAGGTGTTTAACCAGTAATAGAAAATGGTCATTTTGCTACAGAATTTGAGCAATCCTTAAGAATTTAAGAGAATTATCTTCCTCTTAAGGAATTTGAAATGTCAATTAAAAACTGTTTGGAAAGGTTATTATTCACTGTTAAGCCCTGATGGATTTCTTAGGCTGGGCTATAAATGATCTGCCTTGCTCCTAGGAGCAAGCCAGTTCAGGGTCCTGTCTCTCTGAGCCACATAGCTTGAGCACTTCATTCTGGAAGCATGAATATCATAATATCAATTTTGATTATCATCAAACTTTGCTGTCATCATCTGGAGCCATCTGTTATTTGGCCTAAAACATAAAATGGTGAAAATCACATTTCTTTATTAACCTGCTTGCTTAGAACTACCAGTTTTCAGAGCATTTGCACCTTCAAAAAATTAACATGCGGTTACTCATATGGGCAACTGGTGCAGGCAGAAGCTAAAGAACTGATTTGTTGATGGTATCTCCCTCTGAAATTGTACTCCTTGGCAAAACCTTATTTACAACGCTAAGTCAATCAACGCTTTTTTTTTTTCTTGAAAGAACGCCTGGTAATTTTTTTTTCAAAATCATTTGGCCAAACATTTAGCCAATGAAGTAAATTTTCAAATTGCTGAAGTTACAGAAAAAGCATTTTACAGTAAAGTCTCAAGGCAGGAGCAGCTGCCTGGGTTTCATCTTGACAGCTGCTCTTCACCTAACAACAAGTAGCCTATTTGTGTTTACTTATTCATTAATATTGAAAAATAACACAATAGGATCAGATGTCTTGGCTGGCAAATGCCTTACTTTTCCTCTGTGTTAGCACCTCTGCCTCAGCATTGATGATACATGTGTGTTTTATGTTTAAAAAGCCCTCATGGTTCACTTTCTGATGACGCCATTGACATAATTTAGCTTCCCAGATAAAATAATTAAGAGTCCAGGCAGGGAAGGTACCAGTTTACCTGGAACACAGCAGCAGTCCCATTAGTTTTCCAGAGACCACATGCATTCTTAAAGTAAATGTTTTTTGGAACTGATCTGGATGAGGATAAACCCTCTGGTCTAAAGCTCATATTCCAGGTCATCTGGGATCTCCGTGAAATCCCATATTCCTCCTTTCTACCAAGCTCTGAGTGGAAAGGAAGATGCCTAATTTTTTAAAACAGAACCTTGTGAAATGAGGCTTCACCTGTAGTGTAAATGTGCATGCATTGTTTCAGATGTCCACGTTTTCCAAATTAAACTGCCCAGGTTTGTCCCAATTTTGGGGCTATTTTTCATCACCCTCTTTCCACACAGTGAGGTCAGACAAAGGTGTCCCTCTGATGCTGTGGAGAGCATGTGGGGCTTGCTCAAGGGGAAGGGGCTAGGGGAACCTTGGTGAAAGCTCATTAGCTATTTAAGTGCCTTTTATTTATTTGCAAGCTGGCCATCAGCCAAAAATGAAAACTCAAACCACTCTCCAGTTACTGCATAGCCCTGAAATGTCATCAGTGAACACCTCAAGGGAACCAGAGATGTTTCAGAAATGAAGGCTGAAGGTCAGACCACGTTTTTCATTTCTGTGTTGCCGTTCGGAATTCTGTGGACAGAAGGTTTTTTTCCTCTGAAAGGACAGGAATGACCGAGCTGTTCACAGGCTGCAGCAGCACTGAGTTGGGAAACTCAAATCCTCCCCGGGTTACAGCAACACCTGTCCTCATGGGGTTTGGAGTGGAAGAGCACAAAGCTGTGAAATAAATTCCAGAGCAGTTGTCCTGACCCTGCTTTGTTTGCAGTCACAGCCCACCCTGAGATGTTCTGTGAACGTTCAGCACTATGGTGATAAGGGCAGCAATTGATTGGCACCAAGAGATCCATTTTGTTCCACTGGGTTCTGCTTGATATCTAAGGGAATTCTCCTTGGAAATGTCATTTCATTGTTGTTTGGAGATTTAAATGCTGTATTAGGCGGTGCTGGACTAAAAGGAATGTCACCAAGGGGCCTTGAGAAGTGTGCTAGAATGAAGAAATGGGGAAATAATGGGAGAAAATCTGGGAGAACCACTCCCTCCAATCAAAAAAAAAAAAAAGAGGCAGATGAAATCAGACACATTATATGCAAATAAAAGTTTCCAAAAGTGCTGCTAGAGTTCCCTAGACCAGTTAAAAGCAGTATAATTTTAGAAATATTTTGAGAAATTATTCAGCATTTGGTACACCTGTGGCTCACAAGTTGAATGTGATTTGGTTTAGCTGTGTCTGGAAGGAAGCACTGGCAGCAAAGGCAGCACTCCATGATCATTCAAAAGGAACCCCCCAAAACACAAACCTGGAGGGTTCCTTGTGAGGTGTCCTCCTGTGCTTTGTGCCCAAACTGACTGGTTGGACAGCACTGAGGAAGGAGATGGGGTAGAATTACCACAGATTTACAAGCAAGTAGAGAGGATGTGAGATCCTCAGACTAAGGTAAAGAAAAGTAGCTTGTCCTGCTCTCTGAAAATTCACAGAGCTTAGCTAGTGCTGCTGATGGAAGCAAAAGGATCATTTCAGCAACAGTTCTTGGTGAGCTGCTAATTCTGTGCCTAAATCAGGATGAGACTGAAAAGGTCACTGTCAGGAACAAAAATTGGTATAGAAATATTCACTGCCATTATTTCAGTGTTTTAGAGTATTCAACAACACCTGCATGTGGTGCCTGAGCTGCAGTTGATTCTGTGGGAAACTTTTAAGTAGTTCAAAAGAAGGGAATCCATATCTGGGCTCGGTTTGAGTGCCAGCCGGGAGGGAGTAGCTCGCAGCTTTATTGCAGTCACAGGCTGTAATGGTGCTAAACCATAACTCCTTAGGTGTTACCTTGTATATCACATGCTAGTCCGTCTGACACAGTTTTCAGAGGAGATCTATTTCAACATAACCTGCCAGCCGCCTCGTGAAGCAGCTCTTCCCAAATTGCACAAAAGAGCGTGAACCCCAAGGTTGCGATGACGCGACTTTTTTAATTCACTCATTGTGACGCTGCAGGGAAAATTACATAAGCCACTGATGACTTCTAAAGCGCTTTAGAAAACGAACTTTAAAATTAACCCGACACGGAAAGAAAACTTTCCCAGTTACTCGCGGAGGCCGTGACGCTCCACCCGCGGGGTTCCGGGCGGAGAGGCAGCGATGGCCACAAGCGCCGCTACACGCGGTGGGGACGGGATGCGCCGCGCCGGGAGGAGCAGCGTGTCACCGCGTGTCACCGGGGGCGGCAGGGTCGTGTTGCGGGGCTGGGTACGGGGCTGTTTGCAGTGATGTTGCGGGGCTGTGTTTATGGGGCTGTGTTTGTAGTGATGCTGCGGGGCTGTGTTTATGGGGCTGTGTTTGTAGTGATGCTGCGGGGCTGTGTTTATGGGGCTGTGTTTGCAGTGATGTTGCGGGGCTGTGTTTATGGGGCTGTGTTTGCAGTGATGCTGCG